>PVHT021183648.1:30923138-30973429 GCA_004024745.2 Catagonus wagneri
TCTCACAAGATGGCTATCTTTAATGTTGTATTTGAGTTGATTTTTCTTATTTGTTTGTGTATCAATTGTAGATTTTTGGTTTGCAGTTACCCTGAAGTTTTGGTATAGGAGTCTATATATTACTGAGATTGTATTAAGTTGTTGGTTTCTTAATTGCACGTGCTTCTCCAGTGACCTGCATTTGTGCTCTCTTCTCATGTTTTCTGATTTTGGTAGCATAATTGTGCATGTATGATTTAGTATCTTTACTGTATATATGCCTTTACTGGTGAGCCTTGTCATTTGTGGTGTTTTTGTTTCTGGTTGTGGCCTTTTCTTTTCTGCCTAGAGAAGTTCCTTTAGGATTTGTTGTAAAACTGGTTTAGTGTTGCAGAAATCTCTTAGCCTTTGCTTATCTGTAAAGGTTTTGATCTCTCCTTCGAATCTGAATGAGAGCCTTGCTGGATAAAGTAATCTTGATTGAAAGTTTTTTCCTTTCATCACATTTAGTATATCATGCCACTCCCTTCTGGCCTGCAGAGTTTCAGCTGAAAAATCTGCTGATAAACTTATTGGGGTTCCCTTGTATGTCATTTGTTTCTTTTCCCTGGCTGCTTTCAATATTTTCTCTTTGTCTTTAATTTTGGTCATTTTGATTAATATGTGTCTCAGGGTGTTCCTCCTTGGGTTTATTTTATATGTTACTCATTGCACTTCCTGGATTTGAGTGAGTGGTTCCTTTCCCGTATTAGGGAAGTTTTAGGCTATTATCTCTTCAAATATTTTTTCTGTCCCCTTCTATCTCTCTTCTCCCTCTGGCACCCCACCCCTATAATATGGATGTTGGTGCGTTTAACATTATCCGAGAGTTCTCTGAGACTCTGCTCATTTCCTTTCAGTCTTTTATCTCTTTTCTCTTCCGCGTTAGTAATTTCCACTAATCTGTCGTCCACCTCACTGATTTGTTCTTCTGCCTCCTGTATTCTACTGTTGGCTGCTTCTAATGAGTTTTTTATTTCAGTGATTGTATTTTGCATCTCTTCTTGTTTAATTTTTACAGCTTGTATTCCTGTGCTCAGTGTTTCCTGTAAATTATCAGTCTTTGCCTCCAGTCTATTTCCAATGCCTTGCATCATCTTCACATCAACAGTCTAAAGTCTCTTTCTGGGAGGCTGGTAATGTCATCATCACTGAGCTGTTTTTCTGGGCTTTTCTCTTTCTCCCTTATCTGAGTTATAGTTTTCTGTCTTTTCATTTTTATAGGTTTTTGGTGTGGTGACCGTTTTGTAGACAATATAATTGTAGCCTCTCTTAGTTCTGATGTTTGCCTCCCCTGTAGCTAAAGTTGGTATGGAGGGGGCTTGCCGTAGGCTTCCTGATGGGAGGGAGTGATGCCTGCTCACTGGTAGGTGGGGTTGATTCCTCTCCCTCTGATGGGTGGGGCTTTGTCTCTGGATGAGATTAGAGGCTGGCTGTGTGTCTGAGATGTCTTTAGGCAGCCTGTTTACTGATGGGTGGGGTTGAGAGCCCACCTGGATTAATGTTTCGCCTGGGGCTTCTCAGCGCTGATGGGAAGGACCAGATTTTCCCAACAATGGCCCCCTCCGGAGAAATGCAGGCTGATGAATGTTCCTGAGAGCTTCGCCTCCAATGTCCTTCCCCCACAACAAGCCACAGTCACCCCTGTTTTCCCAGGAGATCCTCCAAGAATTGTAGTCAGTTTCCACCCGGATTCCTATGGAGACTGCTTTGCCCTGGGACCCAGTGCACGTGAAAGTCTGTGTGTGCCTTTCAAGAATGGGGTCTCTGTTTCCCCCAGTCCTGTGGAGCTCCTGCACACAAGCCCCGCTGGCCTTCAGTGCCAGATGCTCAGGGGGCTCTTTCTCCCTGTGCCAGTTCTGGGGCTCAGAACTCTCAGTCCTGTAGCTGAGTCTCTGTGATGCAGTTACTTTCCAGTCTGTGGGGCTTCCCACCCTGGAGGTATGGGGTTGCTTCTATCGCGTAATCGCCCCTCCTACCTCTTGATGTGGTCTCCTCTTTGTCTTCTGGAGCAGAATATCTTTTTTGGAAGTTTACAGTCCATTTGGTTGAAGGTTGTTTGGCATTTGGTTGTAGTTTTGCTGTTTTTTGGGAGAGAAGTTGAGCTCCAGTCCTTCTATTCCACCATCTTAATCCAGTCTCAAGTGGTGGTTTCTTAAAGGTTATTTGCAATGTAGAATTTGAAACCATATTAATGAACTGTTGTACTTTATAGCTTTAAAATTAATTTGCCTGTCTTGTACATCTTTTACCCATGTACGATTTTGATACATCATGATTTAGTCCACTGGAAAATATTGGTTCATATCCAGATCTTCCAGGTGTTTGACACATTTCTTCATACAATTAAAAAAAGTCACACTCAATATCATCATCATTTCATCAAGAAAATCTTAAATAATTGAGCTCATAGCAGATAGTATGTTTTCAAAAATTCTGATTTTAAGTTTGAATTTAATCATTGGCAACAAATACTATCGTTTTCTTTGATTTAATAGGCTCATTTTGTTCATTATTGTAAGAAATATTGTCACATACTCAAGTCTGAATAACCATAGTTTGCCTGTTAGTTGTTCACTTAAGAAATAATAATATTCCATGAAAAAAATCAGCTAGTTCAGCTTGTAGCTCAGTTTCTTTTCCTCAAGACAATTATTTGTACTTTGGTATGCAGACATGATTTATACTTACTTCTCGTTTTGACACTTAGAATGTTAAAAAGATGTACTCAGAATTGGGAATTTAATAAAATTATCAATTTTTACTGCTTTATCAGGGATAGATATAAGTAAAAATTAAAAAAAAATTCCAAGTAGGAGTTCCCATCGTGGCACAGTGGAAACGAATCTGACTAGGAACCATGAGGTTGCAGGTTCTATCCCTGGCCCTGGACAGTATGGGTTAAGGATCCGGCATTGCTGTGAGCTATGGTGTAGGTTGCAGACACAGCTTGGAACCCGCATTGATGTGGCTGTGGCATAGGCTGGCGGCTACAGCTCCGATTAGACCCCCAGCCAGGGAACCTCCACATGCCACAGGTGTGGCCATAAAAGGACAAAAAAAAAAAAAGATTCCAAGTATGGAGAGGAAGAGAATATGATATTACTAGTACAGTTTGATACCCCTGCCTTGATTTATGCTGACATTGCTTTTGTTACTATTGTGAAAAAGGTAAATAATATCTTAGTGTTATAATGAAAAATAACATCTTGTTAATATGAGAATAGTTTTAACTCTTAGACCTCCTAGGAGTTCCCTTTGTGGCTCAGTGGTTAACGAATCCGACTAAGAACCATGAGGTTGCAGGTTCGATCCCTGGCCTTGCTCAGTGGGTTAAGGATCCGGCGTTGCCGTGAGCTGTGGTGAAGGTTGCAGACGCGGCTCGGATCCCGCGTTGCTGTGGCTGTGGCGAAGGTCGGCAGCTACTGCTCCTGTTAGACCCCTAGCCTGGGAACCTCCATGTGCCGCGGGTGTGGCTCTGCATAAAAGGCAAAAAGACAAAAAAAAATAATAAAAAATTAACTCTTAGACCTCCTGAGACAACACATTGAGAACTGCTGTTCTAGATAGAGGATGCGTTATACACCTGAGCCTTGAGCAACATAGGTTTTTTCCAGTAATAAGTACTATAGTACTACAGGATCTGCAGTTGGTTGAATCTGGTTGGATACAGGAAGAACTGCAAATACTGAGGCCTGTTTAAAAGTCATACTCAGATTTTTCAACTGTGGGGAGGTTTGGTGCCCCTAACCTCCACATTGTTCAAGGGTTAACTGTATACCCAGAGATACTGAGTTGGGGAAAAAAGAATAGCTTTTAGGTTAACTATTACTAATTTGTTATAGAACTTGGGATATAGATAGATAGGTAGGGAGATAGAGTCAGCTCCTAGATCATAAAGGAACTTAAGTACCCTGCCAAGGAGTACAGAATTTATTCTGTAGGCAGTAAGGAGTCTGAAAGAGTTTAACGGGTGTGTATGTATGGTAGGGGTGTGGGTGGGTGATACCATTGCGTTTGTATTTTTCAAAATCACTCTTACCACATTATATTTTGTGGCCAGTGGAAAATGATGAGGTCCTGAACCAAGGCACTGACTTGGTCATGGAGTCCCAGAGGGCCAGGCTGTACAGGCGGGTTAGAACATGTCCTTCCTAAAGTAGAACTAAGCCTAGCAGCATCTGTTGGCTGGAGCACAATCAGATACTTCCATCACCATTCCAGTTATTAGCTGTCTCCTCAAATAGTTTTTTTTCCTTTTTATTGTATCCGCATGAGATAATGGATGCTGACTGAACTTATTACAGTATTTTTTAAGCTCATTAAATTTTATTATATTTATAGTTGTACAACCATCGTTACAGCCTAATTTTACAGCATTTCCCATCCCAAACCCCCAGTCCCATCCTTCCACCCCTCCAACCTGTCTCCTTTGGTAACCATAAGTTTTTCAGAGTTTGTGAGTCAGTTTCTGTTCTGCAAATAAATTCATTGTATCCTTTTTTTTTTTTTTTCTAAAGATTCCACATGTAAGTGATAGCATATGATGTTTGTCTGTCACTTCACTCAGCATAATAGTTTCCAGGTCCATCCATGTTGCTGCTAATGCCGTTATCTCATTCCTTTTCACGGCTGAGCAATATTCCATTGTGTACCTTATCTTTATCCACTCCTAAATGATGGACATTAAGGTTGCTTCCATGTCTTGGCTATTGTATATAGTGCTACAGTTAACTCTTATGTAAACATTTTTCTCTGGATACACGTAAAATGGTCTAGAATGTCTTTTGCAAATATGACTTCTAAAGATAATCACTATTTTATGTTCCTGTAGGTTTTTTTAAATATGTTTTTGAATTTCATATTTAGAATCATAGTATGTGTTTTGTGTCTTTTTATTGCTCAACATTGTCTTTGAGACAGTGAGAGGAAATGGGCTCTACTTCTTGATGGAAATTGCTACAATTAATCTGTGGCCATGTTTAATCTACAACAGTGGGCATTACTCTTCCTTGTTTCTCTTTTCTGTCTGCCTCTTTCCTTTCCCTCCACATGCCACAGGTGCAGCATATGGAAGTTCCCAGGCAAGGGGTCCATTTTAAATTAAGTAGGTAGTTTGTGGGGTTTTTAAAAAATTAGCTTGCCTTGTCTTTCTTCTTGAAGTTCATGTTAGAACAAAGCTTACTTGGCTAAAGGATGTCTTCTGTGATTTCTTGGTGTGACTAAAGACTAGATATTTTCAGGTCTTGACTTTATGACTGCTTTTCAAACTACCTTAATAATACCAAACATCTATTATTGCTGAAAAGCTTAGTTTCTTCTCCAGGTGATTTTGATCTTTGTAAATTTTTTTTTTAATTGCTGAGGGTTAACATTCTGGTCCTTTTATGGGCTTTGTTCCCATCTTTCCATACCATGTTGGTCATCCAGCATTAGTTGGTTACTAATGTGGGCCTGAAATGACACTTTTTTTTTTTCCCAAAGTGCTCAGTGAAGTCAGGAAGGGAAAGACTCCCTATCAGGAGAAGGTGTCTGGATTGCATTTGTCTTGAGTAAACAGTGTTTTTATATGTGAAATAAATGAGAATCCTGGTCGAGGTGCAGATGTCAGTGACCTGTCAGCCCATCAGGATGAATCACCTGAAGTCCTAGATGAGGTGACAGTGTCAGCACAATGAGCCCCTTGCCTTGAGTTTGTTGGGCCTCTCATTAAGGTAGCTGTCATACCCTTTATTTTAGAGAAAAGTCAGAGTCATTGTTCAAGATTCAGCTGACTTTAAACATTTATTTTGGAGGGGGAAGGTCACTTTCAGTATAGGTGCACCATTGGAAGTGACATGTGGCTGTTTTTCAGATTACAGCCATTTTGGTGTGCCCATGTGTTACATTTGTTGGGATCTTTAAAGCTTGTCTCTAGGTGACTAGAGGCTATTCTGCTTCTCTCAGTAAGTTTAATTAATTGTCCTGGGTTCCAGACAACTAGGTTTGTTAACTGTAGTTTCTGATTTATCTATTGCCCCAACTAGAGACAATTTGATAGGAATAGGAACTCTGAGGTGGCATTTTATTGCAGAAGATGGATGTTGGTTGCTAAATGCAGGTGATTAGAAGACTAGGACAAAGTATTTGTTTTTCTGGTGACAGGGTCATTATTAAGGCTTTATAGAATGTGCCTCTAGTCAGATGACTGAACTAAATCTTTCCACTCCTGTGAGGTTATCTTTAAGGCACTGGTAGTGTTTCATAGAACTCTATCAACCATGATTCTCTCACAGGCATTTGCAGCCTGGGTCAGAATAGCCTAGTTATTCTGATCTGTGAGAATGGTGGCGAAAAGGAGAAGGATAACATCCTCTGGCCATGCCTCCTAATCCTAACCAAACTACCACGCATCTTTAATAACAAAACCCTGAGGAGAAGGGGCTATAAATAAACTGGCAGAGCTTTTTTTTTTTTAAAACAGAAATCTGTGTAAGATATCAGGAAGGCAGACTTAATGTGATATTCACAGAATAGTGTTATAAAACAGAATGATGAGTTAGGGATACTTCTCACTGTAAAGAACATGCAGTGAGGCTTAGATATTTTGAGGGCTTCCAAGAACATAGGCTGGCTTGGGCAGTCAGCACTCCAGGTTCTAAAGTGGATTAAGCAGCACCAGCCCTCAGAATCCTCTAATAGCGATACTAATAAATATTGCAGCTGAGGTGAGGAGTTTTAAATTATGTGTTTGCAGTATTTACTTCTTTTCACAGAAGAAAATTATGTCCCTGGCCTCTCTACCTTTGCTTCTTATCTACCAAGAGAAATTCTAGATCTGCTAAGTTTCTAGACTTATCTTGTGTGGAAGGATAATGGGTAAAAAAATGGCTGAAGAAGTTCAAGAAGTAAGACTGGATGATTTATTTATATTAGAAAGTAGACCAGGAACTGCTTATTAGTACAGGGGATCAATAGAGGGGAAGGAGACAAATGAAAAGTGTTTTATTGTAAATTGAGAGTAGGATAGATATAAAGGGTTCTTATAACCTCATTAGGGTTATAAGAAGTATTGTGAGAAGTTCCCTTCGTGGCTCAGTGGTTAATGAATCCGACTAAGAACCATGAGTTGTGGGTTTGATCCCTGGCCTTGCTCAGTGGGTTAAGGATTCGGCGTTGCCGTGAGCTGTGGTGTAGGTTGCAGACACAGCTCGGATCCCGCGTTGCTGTGGCTGTGGCGAAGGCCGGCGGTTACAGCTCCTGTTAGACCCCTAGCCTGGGAACCTCCATATGCCGTGGATGCGGCTCTAGATAAAAAAGGCAAAAAGACAAAAAGAAAAGGAAGAAGTATTGTGAGCAAAAGGAATTGGGAAAGAAAATATTAAGAAGCTGCTATGGATTTTGAAATGGATCTCGTTTCATTTTAAAAATAAAAATAAAAAATTTTCGTCTTTTTAGAGCTGCACCCACGGCATATGGAGGTTCCCAGGCTAGGGGGCGAGTCGGAGCTGTAGATGCCAGCCTATGCCATAGCCACAGCAATGCCAGATCCAAGCCACGTCGCAACCTACACCACAGCTCACAGCAGCACCGGATCCTTACCAGGGATCAAACCTGTGTCCTCATGGATGCTAGTCAGATTCATTTCCACTGAGCCACGACGGGAACTCCATCATTTTATTTTTCTTTGAGAGTCTCGATACATCAAGACAGAAATTGCTTTTAACTAACTTTTTTTTTTTCTTTTCTTTTCTTTTTGAGGTACTTACATGCTATGCCATTCCAGCACTGGACTCATGGAGGCTGAACATTTATTCAGGTAATAATAGGTAACATTTGGAGTTCTCTGGTGGCCTAGCCGTTAAGGATCTGGTGTTGTCGTTGTTGTAGCGAGGATTTGATCCCTGGCCCTGGATCCTCATGCCATGGGCACAAAGAAAAAAAAAAAAAGGTACCGTTTATGGAGCACTTTTTACGTGCCAGGCAATAAAGTACACTACCCACAATCTCATTTAATCCTCACACAACCTCATGAGGTTGGAAGTGTTGCTGTATCCATTTAATAGATGAAGATATTGAGATTCAGAGCATATCAAAATTGAATTCATCTGAATTAAAAAATGAAAAAAGGCTACTCAGTAATCAAAATGAGAGATGATAGTAGCTTAGGTTAGATGATGTCATTCCTCATCTGGCATAAATATCATGAATGTAAAACGGTTTTGGTTGGCTGAATATCACCCTCATTTTCATAATTTTTCCCCATTGCTGAATACATCATACTTTTTGTTTGTCTTTAAAACAGTGGACGTATCTTTTGGTAAAGAAAAACCCACCTTAAAGCTTTTTTAACTTTTTAGCAAGTAGATTAAAAGTTTTGAAATAGTTTATATTTTTTGAGTAAATATCTACAAAAGGTAAATATCTATAATTGGGGAATTCTTAAGAGGTGATTAATATAGATAATAAGAGTCTTTTTTTGTTGATTTCATCACACTCGAGATACTATTCACAGATATTCAAGTTTAAGAAATCTTATTACGGTTTCTCGTAGGAGCTTTCTTGGTGTATCTCAGTGCTTATTTATTTACAGATCACATTAATCACAAATACTTGCCAAAACTTGCATGGTTTCCAGCACTACTGACTGAAGATAAGTCAAATGAAGATTGAACATTTCTGAAATTATAATGTAGGTTAATGGAAGTATTTTAATGTTTGTAAAAATTAAAATTTATATGCCACCTTGAGTGGTTCTCCATGTTAAATTTTGCCAAGTATTGTCTGTACACACAGCAAGGTAAAGTAAAACTGCTTTATTATTACCTTATCATCACTGGCCAGTGTGAGTGCATTGTTCTGTCATATTTTTCAAAAAAGAGCTTGAAGTTTTTAATAACGTGACATAGTAAACTGTACATGTTAAAATGTACGGTTTAAGTTTTGACGTATATGTTCACTGTGAAACTGTTACCACAGTCAAGACATGGTGGCAAGTTCCCATTGTGGCTCAGCTGTAACGAAGCCGACTAGTATCCGTGAGAATTTGGGTCTGATCCCTGGCCTCACTCAGTGAGGTAAGGATCTGGCAAGGATCTGGCATTGTTGCCATGAGCTGTGGTGTAGGTCACAGACAAGACTTGGACCTGTCATTGTTATGGCTGTGGTGTAGGCTGGCAGCTGTAGCTCCGGTTCAACCACTAGCCAGGGAACTTCGATATGCCATGGGTGTGGCCCCAAAAAGCAAAAAAATAAATAAGTAAAAGACATAACAAACATATTTATCACTCCTATAGGTTTTCTTATCCCCATTGGTAATTCTTCTCCCAACCTTTTGTCTTTTATTTTTGTCCTTTTATGGCCACACCCACGGCATATGGAGGTTCCCAGGCTAGGGGTCGAACTGAAGCTGTAGCCGCCAGCCGACGCCACAGCAACAGCAATGTCAGATCCGAGCCACGTCTGCGACCCACACCACAGCTCATGGCAATGTCGGATCGTCAACCTGCTGAGCAAGGCCAGGGATCGAACCCAAAACCTCGTGGTTCCTAGTCAAACTTGTTAACTGCTGCGCCACGACGGGAATTCCTTCTGCCAACCTTTTGGTCTCTGGGTAACCCCTGGTCAGTTTTATGTCACCATAGAATAGTTTGCATTGTCTACCATTTTATATAAATGGAATCATAAGTGTATGTTCTCGTATTTATTTATTTTTGGTTTGGCTTTTTTTTATTAAGCATAATTACTTTGATATTCATATATGTTGTTGCATGTGTCAATAGTTTATTCCTTTTTATTGCTGAGTAATGATCCATTGCATAGCTGCAACACAATTTGTTAATCCATTCACTTACTGATGGAAGTTTGGGTTTATTCCAGTTTCTGCAGTTACAAATAAAGCTATGATATGAGCATTTGTATGCACATCTTTGTTTGGGCATATACCTTTTTTTCCCCTCCAAGTTAATTTTTTGGGGATAAATTAACATAACATACAATTAACAGTTTTAAGGTGTACAATTCATTGGTATTTAGTATAGTTGCACTTCTACAACCGTTAGCACTTTCTATTTTTATTTTTATTGATTTATTTATTTTGTCTTTTTAGGGCTGCACCCCGCAGCATATGGAAGTTCCCAGTCTAGGGGTTGAATCAGAGCTGTAGGTACTGGCCCGCACCACAGCCACATCAGCTCGGGATCCAAGCTGCCTCAGTGACATACACCACAGCTCATGGCAATGCTGGATCCTTAACCCACTGAGCGAGGCCAGGAATTGAACCCATGTCCTCATGGATATTAGTTGGGTTCTTAACAGCTGAGCCATGACGGGAATTCCCATCAGCACTTTCTAGATTCAAAACTTTTTCATCGCTACATAAACCACACCATGCTAATTTAACTACTCACTTCCCATTCTCTCTCTCCGCTCCATCTCTTGCTAACTTCTGATCTGCTTTCCGTTCTGTGGATTTGCCTAGTCTGGATACGTAATATAAAAGAAATCTGACAACATGTGACCCTTTGCGGCTGGCTTCTTTCATTTGGCATAATGTTTTTGAGTTTATCCAAGTTGTGGGAGTTCCCATCGTGGCTCAGTGGAAACGAATCTGTCTCAGCGCTAACCATGAGGACACAGGTTCGATCCCTGGCCTTGCTCAGTTGGGTTAAGGATCCAGTGTTGGCGTGAGCTGTGGTGTAGGTCACAGACGCGTCTTGGATCTGGCATTGCCATGGCTGTGGCAAAGGCTGGCGGCTACATCTCTGATTTGACACCTAGCCGGGGCACTTCCATATGCTGCGGATGCAGCCCTAAAAAGACAAAAAATAAAAAAAAAACAAATTGTGGCATGTATCAGTATTTTGTTCTTTTTTATGGCTGAATAGTATTCTGTTGTGTGGATATATCATATTTTATTTATCCATGCATCAGTTAGTGGACTTTTAGGCCATCGCCACTTTAAGGATACTATGAATAATGCTGCTGTTAACAATTACGTACAGGTTTTTGTTTTTTTTTTGTCTTTTGTCTTGTCTATTTAGGTCCACACCTGCAGTATACGGAGGTTCCCAGGCTAGGGGTTAAATTAGAGCTGTAGCTGCCAGCCTGCACCACAGCCATAGCCACAGTAACGTGGAACCTGAGCTGCGTCTGTGACCTACAGCACACCTCACGGCAACGCCAGATCCTTAATCCACTGAGCAAGGCCAGGGATCGTACCCGCATCCTCATGCATACTAGTTGGGTTTGTTAACCACTGAGCCATGACGGGAACTCCTATGTATTGGTTTTTGTGTGAAGGTATGTTTTCATTACACTTAGAAGTCTAATTGCTGGATTATACCATAACTCTTTAACTTTTTAAGGAACCGTTGCACATTCCCACCAGCAATGTATGAAGGTCCCAATTTGCCTATCCTCATCAAATGTATTGTCTGTCTTTTAAGTTTAGCCTTTCTAGGGGGTATGAAGTAGTATCTTATTATGGTTTTGTTTTTGTTTTTGTTTTTTTTGGCCACAGTGTGCAATGGCTTGATGTGGGATCTCAGTTCCCGGCTCAGGTATTGAACCCAGGCTGCAGTGGTGAAAGCACTGAATCCTAACCACTAGGCTACTAAAGAACTCCCTCATTATGGTTTTGATTTGTATGTTCCTGATGTTGAACATCTTTTCATGTACATGTTATCCATCTGTATATCTTTTTTGGAGAAATGTATATTTAAATCTCTTGCCTTTTAAAATCGGATAACTTGTCTTTTATTATTGAGCTGTAAGAGTTCTGGATACAAATTCCTTATCAGAGGTATGCTTTGGATATTCAGTTCTGTTAGTACCATTTATTGAAAAGTCTATTCATTTCCCATTGAATTGTATTAACATTCTCATTGAGAATCAGTTAGCTGTAAATGTGAGGGTTTATTCTGGGTTTTAATGCTATTCCATTACAATGCTATTTTGGTTTGTTTTTTTTTTTTTGCCTCGCGGGTGGCATATGGAAGTTCCTAGGCCAGGGACTGAACTTGCACCCACAGCAGTAAACTAAGCCACTGCAGTGACAATGCCAGATCCTTAACTCACTGTGCCACAAGAGAATTCCCACAGTAATTTTTTTTTTTTTTGTCTTTTTTAGGGCTATACCCTCCGCATATGGAAATTCCCAGGCTAGGGGTCAACTCAGAGCTGTAGCACCCAGCCTGCACCAGAGCCACAGCAACGCGGGATCCGAGCCGTGTCTGTGACCTACACCACAGCTCATGGCACTGCCAGATCCTTAACCCACTGTGTGAGACCAGGGATTGAACCCACGTCCTCATGGATACTAGTAGTGTTTGTTACCACTAAGCCACGCTGGGAACTCCCTGACAATAATATTTTGATTACTGTAGTTTTGTGTAGTTAGTTCAACTTAGGAAATTAGAGTCTTCCAATTTTGTTTTTTTTTTTTCCAAGTTTATGTTGTCTAGGGAGTTTCTTGGTGGCTTAGTGGTTAAGGATCTGGGCATTTTTACTGCTGTGGTTTGGGTCAGTCCCTGGCCCGGGAATTTCTGCATACTGTTGGTCAAAAAAAAGATTATTTTGTTTATTCTAGGTCCATTGAATTTCCACATTAATTTTAGGATGAGTTTGTTAATTTATGCACATTTTTTAAAAAGCCAATTGGGATTTTTATAGGGATTGCTTTGGATCTGTAGATCTATTTTGGGAATGTTATCATCTTAGCAACATTAAGTCTTCCAGTCTGTGTACATAGGATATCTTTACCCTTATTTAAATATTATTTAATTTCTATCAATAATAGTTTGCAATTTTCAATATATATGTTAATTTTTCAAACCTACTCTATTATAGTCTTTTGTTAAATTATACCTAAGTATTATTTTTGTTACTATTGTAAATTTTTTCCCCTTTAACTTAACTTTTGGGTTGTTGATTGTGTGTAGAAATACAGTTTTTATGTATTGACCTTGTATCTTATAATCTTGTTGAACTTATTTGTTTTTAGTGGATTCTTTAAGATTTTCTAGATAGAAGATCATGTCATCTGCAAATAGAGGTAGTTTTATTTCTTCTTTTTCAATCTGGATGCCTTTTCTTCCTTCTTTTTTTTTGTGGGGGGGGGCAGCCCCACACTCCACATATGAAAGTTCCCAGGTTAGGGGTCTAATCAGAGCTGTAGCTGCCAGCCTGCGCCACAGCCACAGCAACATGGATCCGAGCCATGTCTGTAACCTACACCACAGCTCACAGCAACACCAGATCTTTAACCCACTGAGTGAGGCCAGGGATTGTACCCTTGTCCTCATGGATACTAGTTGGGTTCATTACCACTGAGCCAGGACAGGAACTCCTTTTCCTCTTTCTGCCTTATTGCCCTAGCTAGAACCTCCAGTGCAAAAGTGAATGTTTTTGTCTTGTTACTGAGCTTAGAGTGAATGCATTCAGTCTTTCAACATTAAGAAGGATGTTATTTATGGGATTTTGCAGATTCCCTTTATGAAACTGAGTTATTTCCTTAGTGATTGAGCTGGGGATTATAATTAATTTATGACAATGGAGTTTGATTAATACCAATTCAATTAGAATAGTACACAAAACTTTGTGCTTTTATAGCTCTGTTCTCTCTCTCTTGTGCTTTTACATACACGTTACAATCTTTTTACATTTTGTGTCCATCAACACATGTTTATAATTATAGCTTTATTTAGTTGTCTTTTAAATCAGATAGACAAAAAGAGTTATAAACAAAACGTTTATTTATACAGTCTTTTACATTTACCTATATAGTTACTGCTACCATTACTTTTAATTTTTTCATTTGGATTTGAGATACTACCTAGTGTCCTTTTTATTTCAGCCTGAGTGACTCTCTTAAGTATTTCTTTTTTGGGGGCCTTTTTTTAGGGCCACATCCACGGCATATGGCGGTTCCCAGGCTAGGGGTCTAATCGTAGCTGTTGCTAACAGCCTACGCCAAAGCCATGCCAGATCCGAGCCACGTCTGTAGCCTACACCACAGCTCATGGCAATGCCGGATCATTAAGCCACTGAGCAAGGTCAGGGATCAAACCTGCAACCTCATGGTTCCTAGTCAGATTCGTTTCCCCTGTGCCATGATGGGAACTCCTCTCTTCAGTATTTCTTATAGACTAGATCTGCTAGTGATGCATTCTTTCATTTTTATCTAGGAATGTATTAATTTCTCCTTTATTTTTGAAGACTTGTTTTGCTGGATATAGAATTCTTGGTTGATAGTCTTTTTCTTTCAGCATTTTGAATGTATCTTCCCATTGCCCTTTTTTCTTTTTTCTTTTTATGGTCACACTTGTGGCATGTGGAAATTGCCAGGGTTGAATCAGAGCTGTAGCTGCAGGCCTACATCATTGCCACAGCAACACCAGATCCAAACCACATCTGTGACCTGTGCTACAGCTCCTTAACCCACTGAGTGAGGCCAGGGATTGAACCCTAATCCTCACAAATACCACATCAGATTCCGAACCTGCCGAGCCACAATCAGAACTCCCCATTGCCTTTTAACCTCTATGGTTTCTGATGAGCTTCTTGGATTTTCAGATTTAGTGTTTTTAATCAATTTGAGAAACATTTGGCCATTATTTTATTAAATATTTTTTCTTCTGTCATGGGACTGCCAATATGGATTTTTTTTTTTTTTTTTCATTTTTGGGCTGCACCTGTGGCATATGGATGTCCCCAGGCTAGTGGTTTCCAATCAGAGCTGCAGCTGCTGGCCTACAGCTCACGGCAGTGCCGGATCCTTAACCCACTGAACAAGGCCAGGGATCGAACCTACAACTTCGTGGTTCCTAGTCGGATTTGTTTCCACTGCACCATGATGGGAACTCCTATTTTTCTTTATTCTTCTGTCTTTCTTTTCTTCAGACAGATCTAGCCCAGTTGACCTAGCGTTAAGTTTATTGATTATTTGTTCTGCCTGATCAGATCCTGAGTTCAATTTTCTACTAATGTTTTTATTTCCATTATTGTAGTTTCCAACTCCAAAATTTCTATTTGGTTCCTTTTAGTGATTTCTGTGTTTGTAATAATATTCTATTTTTGGTGAGACATTGTTCTCGTGCTTTTTCTTTAGCTCTTTAGTTATGGTTTTCTTAGCTTTTTTGTTCTTTTTTTTTCCTTCCTCCCCTAATCTCTCTCCTTTTTTGATCTTTTTGGAAATGGCTGATTTAAAGTTTAAGTCCAATGTTTGGGCTTCCTATGTGAGTTTCTGTTGACTGCCATTTTTCCTTAAGGGACATACATTCTGCTTCAAAGTTATTTTATACTGCTTCTTGTGTGGTATGAGAGCTTTACTTCTGTTTCTTCCTTCCTGGCCATTGCCCCATTCTGGTCATATATTTACTTGTATATATAAATTGTACAGTATATTTTAAACTATTCTTGCTTTGATCAGTTGATTATTTTCAAAAGATATTTAAATAATACAAAAGGTTTTTTATACTTACCCATATTGTTACCATTTATAGTGTTCTTCAGTCCTTTTGTAGACCTAGATTTTTATCTGTTTATCATATTCATTCAGCCTGAAGGACTGGTAAAGGTCTGCTGGTGATGAATTCTTTCAGTTTTTGTATGCCTGAAAAAGTCTTTATTTTAACTTCATTTTTAAAAGATATTTTCTGTGAGTATAGAATTCTTGGTTAACAGATTTTTTTCTTCCAGTGCTTTAAGATACTACTCCATTGTCTTCTGATTTGAATAGTTCCCAGTGAGAATTCTGTTGTCATCTTCATCTTTGTTCCTCTATGGGTAATAAGTCCTTTTTCTGTGGCTACTTTAAAGATTTGCTCTTTATTACTTATTTTAGGTAGTCTGATAATGATGTGTCTTGGTTTTTTTCCTTCAGCTTCTTGGATTTGTGTATTTATAATTTTATTCCAGTGTGGAAACTGTTAAGTTACAATTTTTTAATATATTTTTTCCTTTTTTCTTCTTTGGAAATGCCACTGACATGTATATTAGTCAATTTGAAGTTGTTCCACAATTCACTGATAGTTTGCTCATTTTGTTTTAAGTTTTTTCTTTCTTTTAAATTAGTTTCTTTTTCTTTTTCTTTCTTTTTTTTTTTTTGTGGCCATACCTGTGGCATACGGAAGCTCCCAGACTAGGGATTGAATTGGAACAGCAGCTGCAGGCCACAGCCATAGCCACAGCAACACCAGATCTGAGCCCCATCTGCCTACACCATAGCTTGCAACAACACCAGATCCTTAACCCACAGAGTTTGGCCAGGGATCAAACCTGCATCTTCATGGACACCATGTTGGATTTAACCCACTGAGCCACAACAGGAACTTCTGTTTTTGTTAGTTTCTATTGCTGTGGTCTCAAGTTTTTTCCCCCTGATTTATTCTGTTGCAATTTTAATCTGCTTTTAGTCTTACTTAGTGGCTGTGGCAATGCCGGATCCTTTAATCCACTGCACCAGAGATCAAACCTACACCTCTGTAGCAACTTGAGCTGCTGCAGTTGTACTCTTAATCCACTGTGTCACAGCAGGAACTTCTTATATAGGGGATTTTTATTTCGAACATATCAGAGATTTTTTTTTTACTTCTTCTACCTATGCTTTTTCCTTTAGATTTTTGAATATATGGAATATAGTTGTATAGTTCTAAATGTCTTTCTTATTCTGTAATCTTTATCATTTTTAGTCATTTAGGTTTTCATTATGAAATAACTATAATTTATAAGAAGTTGCAAGAAATGTACACAGCATTCCATGTGCCTTTCACCCATTTTCTCCCAGTGATGACAGCTTGTATAATTATAGGACCATATCAAAACCAGGAAGTTAATATCGGTACAGTCTATAAAGTTTATTCATATCTGACCAGTTTTCTATCTACTCCTTGTGTATGTGTGCATGTGCATGCATGTGTGTGTAGTTCTATGGAATTTCATCATATGTGATTTTGTGTATCTATAACCACAATCAAAGTACTGAACAGCTTCATTCCCACAAGACTTTTTTCTGTTGCCCTTTTATAATCACTCCTATCCTACGTTCTTCTCCATTGTTAACCTGTAACTCTGGCAGCCACTAATCTGTTTTCCATCTCTATAATAATGTCATTTCAAAATGTTACTTAAATGGAATCATACAGTATGTAATCTTCTTTTGGCCTTTTTGTCTTTTTAGGGCCACACCCTCAGCATATGGAGGTTCCCAGGCTAGGGGTCTAATCGGAGTGGTTGTTGCTAGTCTGTGCCAGAGCCACAGCAACACGGGATCCAAGCCACATCTGCAACCTACACCACTGTTCATGGCAACCTTAACCCACTGAGCGAGGCTGGGATCCAACACACAACCTCATGGTTCCTAGTCGGATTCATTTCCGCTGTGCCACGATGGGAACTCCTGTAATCTTTTAAGATTGACTTCTTTCCCAGTTTAGCATAATTCTCCTGAGATCCATATAAGTCTTTGCATATATTAATAGTTTGTACCCTTTTATTGATGAGTAGTGTTCCACAGTATGGCTATCCCAAGTCCGTTTATGACATTTTTTTCTTGTTGTTGATTTCCAGTCATATAGCATTGTGGTCAGAAAAGAGCTTGATATGATTTCAATTTTCTTAAAGTTACTGAGGCTTGATTTGTAGCCCAGGATGTGATCAGTCTTAGAGAATGTTCCGTGTGCACTTGAGAAGAATGTGTATTGTGTTGCTTTTGGATGGAATCTCCTATAAATATCTATTAAGTCCATCTGGTCTAATGCTTCATTCAGGACCTGTGTTTCCTTATTGATTTTCTGTCTGGCTGATCTATCCATTGCTGTAAGTGGGGTGTTAAAGTCCTCCACTATGATTGTGTTATTGTCTGTTTCTCCTTGTAAGGTTGTTAGCAGTTGCCTTATATAGTGGTGATCCTATGTTGGGTGCATAGATTTTTAAAATTGTTATATCTTCTTCTTGGATTGATCCTTTGATCATTATGTAGTGCCCTTCCTTGTCTCTTAAAGTGTTCTTCATTTTAAAGTCTATTTTGGGAGTTCCCATTGTGGCTCAGTGATTAACGAATCTGACTAGGAAACATGATTGGTTGTGGGTTTGATCCTGGGCATCGTGCAGTGGGTTAATGATCCGGTGTTGCCGTGAGCTGTTGGGTAGGTTGCAAATGTGGCGTAGGCCAGTGGCTAAAGCTCCGATTAGACCACTAGCCTGGGAACCTCCATATGCCACAGGTATAGCCCTAAAATGACAAAAGACAAAAAATAAGTAAATAAATAAAGTCTTATTTTGTCTGATATGAGTATTGCTATTTTGGTTTTCTTTTGATTAACGTTTGCATGGAATATTTTCTTCCATCCTCTCACTTTCAGTCTGTATGTGTCCCTAGAAGTGAAGTGGGTCTCTTGAAGACAGCATATATGTGGGTCTTGTTTTTGTATCCATTCAGCTAGTCTATGTCTTTTGGTTGGGGCATTCAGTCCATTAAATGTTTTGGATTTTTGTTGCTCTTTTTCCTCCCCTTATTCTCTTGTTGTCCCCTCTTGTGGTTTGATGGCTATCTTTAATGTTGTATTGGAGTTGATTTTTCTTATTTGTTTGTGTATCAATTGTAGATTTGCAGTTACCGTGAAGTTTTGATATAGGAGTCTATATATAAATGAGATTGTTTTAAGTTGTTGGTTTCTTAACTGCAAGTGCGTTTCCAGCGTCCTGCATTTGTGCTCTCCTCTTCTCACGATTTCTGATTTTGGTAGCATAATTGTGCATGGATGAGTTCTTATCTTTATATATGCCTTTACTGGTGAGCCTTGTCATTTGTGGTGTTTTTGTTTCTGGTTGTGGCCTTTTCTTTTCTGCCTAGAGAAGTTCCTTTAGGATTTGTTATAAAGCTGGTTTAGTGTTGCAGAAATCTCTTAGCATTTGCTTAACTGTAAAGCTTTTGATTTCTCCTTCAAATCTGAATGAGAGCTTTGCTGGATAAAGTAATCTTGGTTGAAAGTTTTTTCCTTTCATCACGTTAAGTATATCATGCCACTCCCTTCTGGCCTGCAAAGTTTCAGCTGAAAAGTCTGCTGATAACCTTATCAGAGTTCCCTTGTATGTTATTTGTTTCTTTTCCCTGGCTGCTTTCAATATTTTCTCTTTGTCTTTAATTTTAGTCATTTTGATTAGTATGTGTCTTGGGGTGTTCTTCCTTGGGTTTATTTTATATGTTACTCATTGTGCTTCCTGGATTTGAGTGAGTGGTTCCTCACTCAAAGAGATAATAGTTTTTGGCTATTATCTCTTTGAATATTTTTTCTGTCCTCTTCTCTCTCTCTTCTCCATCTGGCACCCCTATAATACGGATGTTGGCATGTTTAACATTATCCCAGAGTTCTCTGAGACTATCCTCATTTCCTTTTAATCTTTTATCTGTTTAACATTATCCCAGAGTTCTCTGAGACTATCCTCATTTCCTTTCAATCTTTTATCTCTTTTCTGGTCCGCATTAGTGATTTCCACTAATCTGTCCTCCACCTCACTTATTCGTTCCTCTGCCTCCTGTATTTTACTGTCGGCTGCTTCTAATGGATTTTTTATTTCACTTCTTGTATATTGCATCTCTTCTTGCTTAATTTTTATATCTTGTATTTCTTTGCTCAGTGTTTCCTATAAATTATCAATCTTTGCCTCCAGTTTATTTCCAGCGTCTTACATCATCTTCAGCATCAATAGTCTAAAGTCTTTTTCTTGGAAACTGATAATCTGATCACTGAGCTGTTTTTCTGGGGTTTTTTCTTTCTCCCTTATTTGAGTTATAGTTCTCTTTCTTTTCATTTTTATAGGTTTTTGGTGTGATGACCTTTCTGCAGACATTAAAGTTGTAGCCTCTCTTACTTCTGATGTTTGCCTCCCTGTGGCTGAAGTTGGTATGGGTGGGCTTGCTGTAGGCTTCCTGATAGGAGGGACTGGTGCCTGCCCACGTAGGTGGGGCTGATTCCTACCCCTCTGGTGGGTAGGGCTTTGTCTCCAGGTGAGATTAGAGGCAGCTGTGTGCCTGAGGGGTCTTTAGGCAGCCTGTTTACTGATGGGTGGGGCTGTGATCCCACCTGGATAATTGTTTGGCCTAGGGCTTCTCAGTGTTGATGGGAAGAGCCAGATTTTCCCAAAATGGCCACCTCCAGAGAAATGCGGGCTGATGAATGTTCCCGAGAGCTTTGCCTCCAATGCCCTTCCCCTACAACAAGCCACAGTCACCCCTGTTTTCACAGGAGATCCTACAAGAACTGCAGTCTGGTTCAACCCAGATTCCTATGGAGACTTTGCTTTGCCCTGGGCTCCACTGCACCTGAAAGTCTGTGTGCACCTTTCAAGAATGGGGTCTCCAGGAGTTCCCGTTGTGGCACAGTGGTTAACAAATCCGACTAGGAACCATGGGGTTGCGGGTTCGATCCCTGGCCTTGCTCAGTGGATCTGGCGTTGCCGTGAGCTGTGGTGTAGGTCACAGACACGGCTTGGATCCGCCATTGCTATGGCTGCGGCATAGGCCAGTGGCTACAGCTCTGATTAGACCCCTAGCCTGGGAACCTCCACATGCCACGGGTGTGGCCCTAAAATGACAAAAGGCAAAAAAAAAAAAAAAAGGAATGGGGTCTCCATTTCCCCCAGTCCTGTGGAGCTCCTATACATAAGACCCACTGGTCTTCAATGCCAGGTGTTCAGAGGGCTCTTCTCCCAGTGCCAGATCCCCAGGCATGGGGATTTGACGTGGGGCTCAGAACCCTCAGTCCTGTAGGTGAGTCTCTGTGATACAGTTACTTTCTAGTCTGTGGGGCTTCGGGAGGTATGGGGTTGCTTATATTGCATAATCGTCCCTCCTACCTCTTGATGTGGTCTCCTCTTTGCCTTCTGGAGTAGGATAACCTTTTTGAAAGTTTTAAGTCCATTTGGTTGAAGGTTGCTTGGCATTTGGTTATAATTTTGTTGTTTTTATGGAAAAAGTTGAGCTCTAGTCCTTCTATTCCGCCATCTTAATCCCATCTTCCCAAGTCTGTTTAAACATTCATCTCTTGAAGGACTTCTGTGTTGGTTCCAGTTTTAGGCTATTATGAACAAGGCTGCTGTGAACATTCATGTACAGGTTTTTGTATAAACAAATTTTTATTTTTCTGTAATAAGGGTCCAAGAGTACAGTTGCTGAGTGGTATAGTAATGGCATATTTCGTCTTATAAGAAACTGCAAAGCTCTATTCCAGAGTGGTTGTACCATTTTATATTCCTACAAGTCATGTATGAGTGATCCAATTTTTCTGCATTCTTGCCAGCATTTGTTATTGACAGTATTATTTTATTTTTAAAATTTTTTATTTTTTTCTTTTTTTGCATGTGGAGTTCCCAGCCCAGGGAGCAGATCCAAGCCACAGTTGTGACCTGTGTTGTAGTCATGGCAACACTGGATCCTTTAATCTGCTGTACCTGGCTCGGGATTGAACCTACATTGTGGTGCTACAGAGACACCACTGGTACTGTTATGCCACAGTGGGAACTCCAGTATTACTTTATTTTACTTTTGTGTGTGTGTGTGTGTGGCTGTATCCATGGCATATGAAAGTTCCCAGGCTAGGGATTACATCTGAGCCACAGCTGTGGCAATGTGGGATCCTTTAATCCACTGCACTAGGCCAGGGATCAAACCCACACCTCCTCAGAGACCTGCACCTCCTTAGTGATTCAAGCTGCTGGAGTCTTTTTCTTAATCCACTGTGCCACAGCAGGAACTCCCTATTTAACCATTTTGATAGATGTGTAGTGATGTATCACTGTGCTTTTAATTTGTATTTCCCTAATGGCTAATGATTTTGAATATATATATTCATGTCTTTTGCCTATTTTCTGTTTAGATTATTTGTTTAATTACTGTTGAGTTGTGAGAATTCTCTATGTATCGTACTTAGAGTCTTTTGCTGGGTATGTGGTTTGCAAATATTTTTTCCAGTCTGTAGCTTACTCTGTTTGATAAACACTGAACTCCTTTGCCCTCCCAGACTCACTACTGTGTCTCCCCTTAGGGACCATGTTGGACTCTGCCTAGGTCCCCTTAGACCACCTGTTCCTTTTTACATTTCTTGGGAACTCTCTCTAGGCATTGAGCTTAGGTAGTCATAAGCCTTACTTTATTTGTTCCCTGTCTCTCAGGAATCATTGTTCTTCATTTCTCGATGTCCAGTGTCTTAAACACCATTATTTCACACATTTGTCTGGTTTTTTATTGTTTCTGCCGGAAAGATAAACATGATCCTTGTGATACCAAGTTAGTCAGAAATAAAATCCACCCCCAAAAGTTTTCAATAACATTAGGAACACCCATTGCTACTGTCTAAAAATTCCTTCCTTTTTGAAGTTGTTTAAAAAATGGGCAGGGGTGAGGTGGGAATGGGGCTATATATAACTCAGACAAAAAGATACTTCTGATGTTATTCAGTGTCTCTTGAAGCCCAGCGACTTTCAGAAGTTTGCAAATCAATCAGATACAGGCTTAGAGCTAGAAATAGGCCAGCTACCATAGCACACAATGATGGTGTGAAAAGATTTTTGTGACAGCTAGTGTGTGATAATATATCCTCTCTTGTTCAGGGTTCTCTTTGGATGTAATGCGAGATTCTGGGTGTTTTCATATGCTTTTTCTCTATTCTTAGCCTTATAGTCCTTTTCTTGAAAGAATGACCATATTTTTAAAATCACATGTTCCTTTATTTAAAGGGTAGAGTTGATCAGTTAAAACAAAAGTCTAAGTATATCTAGCTAAGTAATTCTCTTTTGACCTTTAATATTAGTTGTGGAGCTTTCATTGGAGTTTTTGATGATTTAATATATATATATATATATATATATATATATATGGATTTCTAAAGATTTCTCTCTGCTTTCAAAGCTTCACTACTGTCTGTATAAATTCAGAGAGATAAGGGTTGATACAGAATCATGCAGCTGTCAAACACTTGATGAAAATATTTCTTTGGAGTTATTTTGTGGAATTACCACACATTTCAGTAATTAGGTGACTTTGAGTTCTAGGAATCTGCTAGAGCCAGCCTTGCTTGCTGGTCTAGTAGGGTCAGTTTTTTTTTTTTTGGGGGGGGGTAAGTTTTATTTCTATTTCCAGTCTGTTGCTTCAGCTGATGAACAAAAGGGCAAACAAAGCTTGGTGTATTATTGCAGTGTCTATCACGATGCCTTGCACAGAGTGGTTACTTATTGAGTATTTGTTGCATGAATGAATGACTGCCTCTTCATTAAGTCACTGCTTCAATTAATTCCCTTCATATATTTCATCCAGGATCTTTCCTTTTCTTTCCATCTCTATCCTTTTGACCATTTTCTTGTTTGCATTTCCTCCAGAGGGTGAAGAAGGCAAAGAAGATGAATCTGAAATCATTCTATTGCTTACGAGTAACTTGGATAAGAAAAAAGTATTATTTGAAAAGAAGTGGAGGAGTTCCCGTCGTGGCTCAGTGGTTAACGAATCCGACTAGGAACCATGAGGTTGCGGGTTCGATCCCTGGCTTTTCTCAGTGGGTTAAGGATCTGGCATTGCCGTGAGCTGTGGTGTAGATTGCAGGCACAGCTCAGATACCACGTTGCTGTGGCTGTGGCATAGGCCGTCAGCTACAGCTCCTATTAGAACCCTAGCCTGGGAACCTCCATATGCTGTGGATGCGGCCCTAGAAAAGACAAAGACAAAAAAAGAAAAAAAGAGAAAAGAAGTGGAAACTCTTGTCTAAAATGAGATTTTTTAAATTAATAGTGGATTTCATTTATCTTTTCTATTTTTCTGTGCCATTACTAATGATGGTTTGGTGTTTTGCTTTTCTTCAAAGCCCTGAATGGCATTCTTTCCTCTTCAGTTTATAGCTAGTGATATACTCTTTCAGTTTTCATTTTATTTTTAATTTTTATAACTTTTTCTTTTCCTCTATAGTCATCTTCCTCTTCTTTATACCTTAAATATTGGTGTGTCCTGAGGCCTCTGCTCACCTCTCTACTCTTTTCTGCTGCTAATCTACCACTATTCTTACCACGCACTCTACTTTCAAAATCCAGGTTTTCAGGAGATCCCGTTGTGGTTCTGTTAACGAACCTGACTAGTTCGATCCCTGGCGTTGCCGTGAGCTGTGGTGTAGGTCGCAGACACGGCTTAGATCTTATGTTGCTGTGGCTGTGGCAGTGGCTGGCAGCTACAGCTCTGATTTGACCCCTAGCCTGGGAACCTCCTATGCCACAGATGTGGCCCTACAAAAAACCAGAGGGACAAAATCCATGTTTTCAGAGTTCCCTCATGGTTCAGCAGGTTAAGGATCCAGCTCTGTCTCGGGTGTGGCTAAGGTTGCTGCTGTGACGTGGGTTTTATCCCTGGTCCAGGAACTTCTGCATGCTGTGGTTGCTACCCTTGCCCCCAAATCAACATTTCAATTTCTGTCACAGTTTGGTGGTTTAGATATCCATTTCTGTCAGTGTAACTGCCTGTTGGGCAGTTTGATTTTGTCAACCCACGGGCACATCACGTTAAACACGTTTTGTGTGGGTTTTTTGACTGCACTTGTGACATGTAGAAATTCCCAGGCCAGGGATTAAACCCCCACTGAAGATGTGGCCTGTGCCACAATTGCAGCAATGCTGGGTCCTTAACCCACTGCATCTCATGGGAACTTCCACATTTACAGTGTTTTAAACAGAATTTTATTATCTTTCTTTCCAAACTGGTTTCTTCTTTAATATTCCTATGTCAGTGGTGGAAGTAGCTACCCCAATTGTTCTCAAACTTTTTGGTGTCATAATCTCTTTATACTCTTAAAAATTACTGATGCCTCCAGAAGAGCATTTGTATATATAGTTTATACCTATCAATATTAATGTACTAGAAACTAAAACTGAGAAGTTTAGAAAATATTAATTTGTTTAAAAATGATAATAAATCCATTACATGTTAACCTAAAAGCAAATTAAAAAATTTTTCCAAGGAGTTCTCTTGTTGTGTAGCAGGTTAATGATCTGGTGATGTCACTGCAGTAGCTTGGGTCGCTGCTGTGGTGCAGATTGGATCCCTGGCCCCAGGAACTGAATAACTTCCATATGCTGCAGACATGGCCAAAAAAATTTTTTTCCATAACAACAGCAAAAAAAGTTGTGAGAATATGTCATTGTTTTTAATTTTTACAAATATAATTTAGTGTTGGGGTTGATAGAGTACAGATGAATTCTCATATTTGCCTTTTCATTTGGTTAGCTTGTAATATTACATGTCATGTAGCTTCTGGAAAATGCTGTGTATCATGAAAATGAAAAGGGTGAATGAAGCTTTTTTCTTTTTCTTTTTAGTGCCACACCTATGGCATATGGAAGTTTCCACCCTAGGGGTTGAGTTGGAGCTGCAGCTGCTGGCCTACACCACAGCCAGGGCAATGCCAGGTCCAAGCCACATCTGCAACCTTGTGGCGAGGCCAGATCCTTAGCCCACTAAGTAAGGTTAGGGATTGAACCCGCATCCTTATGGATACTAGTTGGGTTCTTAACCCGCTGAGCCACAACAGGAACTCCCATAAAATTAAAAAAAAATTTTTTTTAGGGCCGTACCTGCAGCATGTGTAAGTTCCCAGACTATGACTTAAATCAGAGCTGCAGCTGCCAGCCTATGCCATAGCCACAGCAACACCACATCTGAGCGAACCTACACCGCGTCTGACTGCAACACCTGATCCTTAACCCACTGAGTGAGGCCAGGGATTGAACCCACATCCTCATGGATACTAGTGGGGTTCGTTACCACTGAGCCACAATGGGAACTCCTAAAAATGGTTTTGACCTTGCATGTATCATGCAAAAGTATTAGAAATTCCCAGGGGTCTCAGGCCACACTTTGAGAGCTGCTTTTCTCTCTGGTTGCCTAGGTGTCTTCCTAGACTTCTCTCAGTCATTACACATATCTCTTGTGTCACCAAGTCTTAATGATTCTGCCTCCTCTTAGGTCAGATTCCCCTCATTTTACAGCCAGAATGCTTATCTCATCTTTTTCCTAGCTGGTGCTCTGCCTCTATTTATCATCTTTCTAAGCCATCCACACTGTAGCAAAGTAATCTTTCTAAAATAGAAATAGGATGATGTAACTCCTTTCTGAAAATCCTTTATAAGTTTGCCATTGCCCTAGTTAATACACAAGCTGTTTTTATGATCCTGTTTCCACTCACCTCTAGCTTCTTCTCTAGCCACTTTTCTGTGAGTACTTTAAGCTATAGCTTTCTTTATGCAATACTTGCGATTCTGAGAAAGCCTCATGGTGACCCATACATCTGTATTAATGACATTATTGTTTGTTGTGCTCACACTGTGTTCCTGGCACTGTTCTAAGTACTGTACATACATTATCTCATTTAATCTTTCTCCAGTCTTCCAAAAGAAGTACTCTTACCATTTCATTTTATAGATGTGGAAACTGGACTTTAAAGAGATTAAGTAACTGCCTCAGATCATCCAGTTGTTTAGTATGGAATCAAGGACTATTTCTCCACTTCTCTACTTGGCTAAATACCCTTTGTCTATGAGGATTAGGCTTAAACGTCCTCTCCTTCTGGAAGCCTTTCCTCCAATATGGTTTAGGTGCCTATCCTCTCTATTCCTATTTAACCTTATGAGCATAATACATTAGAATTTACTTATTTGTCTCCTGTACCACTGATTTTCCTGATAGGTATAGGAAAGAAACTTCATTCCTCTGGCATAGGAAGATTAGACTACATCTCAGAATAATGGTCTTTAGTTTTTCATTTTCTAAAAGAAAAATGCATATTGAGGGCCCTAAAACCTAATGTCACTCTGGACATTATTCTGTTTGTTCTATGCAAGTAAGACCTTCAGTTTCAAAGAAACATAAAACAGGTAATTTTTTTCTGTATTCATTGTCCCAGGTTTAAAAAGTAGTGTTTCTGTACAACCACTGTGGAAAATAGTATGTCAGTTCCTCAGAAAATTAAATATAAAACTATCATATGATCCAGCAATCCCACAAACTATAATTCAAAAAGTTACATGCTCCCCTGTTCACAACAGCCAAAACATGGAAACAACCTAAATATCCATTAAAAGATGAATAGATTAAGATGTGGTACATATACACAATGGAATACTACTCAGCCATTAAAAAGAACAAAATAATGTATTCCCAGCAACATGGATGCAACTATAAAGATTATCATACTAAGTGAAGTCAGAAAGAGAAGAACAAATACTATATGTTAGCACTTATATGTAGAATCAAAAATATGGCACAAATGAGCATTTCTACAAAACGGACTCACAGACAGAAGAACAGACTTGTGGTTGCCAAAGGAGGAGGGGGGAGGGATGGGATGTACTGGGAGTTTGGTGTTAATAGATGTAAACTGTTACCTTTAGACTAAATAGACGATAAGGTCCTACTGTATAGCACAGGGAGCTACATTCAGTCTCCTGGGATAGACCACCATAGAAAATAATATTTCAAAAAAAGAATGTGTGTGTGTGTGTGTGTGTGTGTGTGTGTGTGTGTGTGTATGGCCGAGTCACTTTGTTGTACAGCAGAAATTGGCACATTGTAAATCAACTATACTTCAATAAATAGAAAAACAGGAGTTCACTTCGTGGATCAGCAGAAACGAATCTGACTAGCATCCATGAGGATGGAGATTCAATCCTTGGCCTTGCTCAGTGGTTTAAAGATCTGGCGTTGCCATGAACTGTTGTGTAGCTTGCAGATGAGGCTTGGATCTCAAGTTGCTGTATCTGTGGCGCAGGCCAGCAGCTGTGCCTCTGATTCCACCCCTACCCTGGGAACTTCCATATGCTGCAGGTGCAACTCCAAAAAGACAAATAAATAAGCAAACAAACAAATAAATAAATAGTAGGAGTTCCTGCTGTGGTGCAGTGGGTTAAGAATCCCAACTGCAGTGGCTCTGGTTGCTACAGAGGTACGGGTTCAATCCCCGGACAGGCACAGTGAGTTAAAGGACCCAGTGTTGGCACAGCTGCAGTGCAGCTTACAGCTATGGCTCAGATTCAGTCCCTGACCCAGAAACTTCCATATGCTGAGGGTGTGGCCATAAAAATAAATAAATACAAATTAAAAAGTAGTGTCCTTGGAGTTTTTGCTGTGGTGCAGCAGGTTAAGGATCTGCACCACAGTTGTCTCTGCAGCAGCCGGGTGCAATAAGAATCTGGCATTGCCCCAGCTGTGGCATAGGTCACAGCTGCAGCCTGGATTTGATCCCTGGCCTGGTAACTTCCATATGGCACAAGTGGGTAAAGAAAAAAAGGTAGTGTCCCCGATTTTGTATGGGTTTAGAGGATACTAAATAACAACAAAAATAATAGCTAACATTTATTTAAATATTTCCCATGTGTCTAAGCATTTTACTTATACATTAAGTTACTTAATATTTACAGCCTCATGAGATAGTTACTGTTAACCTTTGTTTTATAGTATAGGAGGCACCAAGCGTTAAGTAATTTATCCAAGGTCACACAGCTTGTAAATGGCAGGTGTGGAAATCAAATCTCTAAAAACTATACCGAACAGAATACTGAATCTTCTTTATGCAGGATCTCATAGTTATATTCTTTGTTAGGATAAAGATAAGAAAAGCATAGAGGTGAAGGAATGGGGCAACTCTAGTGTCATGATCTTATAGAAAAAGATCATTTACTGAAGATTTTTTAAAATGTGTTTTCTTTCTTTTATGACCACACTCACGGCACATGGAAGTTCCCTGGTCAGGGATCAAATCTGAGCCGCAGTTGCAATCTAAGCCACAGCCGTGGTAATGTGGGAACTTTTTTATCCACTGCGCTTGGGCCAGGGATTGAAGCCACTACCACAGAGACATCACTGGATCCTTAACCCTCTGCCACAGCAGGAACTATAAGTGTATTTTCTTTTTAAAACTTTTTTTTTTTTTTTTTGGCTACATCTGCAGTATGTGGAAGTTCTCAGGACAGGGATCAAACCTGAACTGCAGTTGCAGCCTGTGTCACAGCTGTAGCAGTGCTGGGTCCTTAACCTGATGCTCCACAAGAGAACTTCCTAAAACATCTGTTTAATAAAAATGAAAGGATCTTTCATGCTATCTTTATTACAGAATTAATATCATAGTTCTGAGCTTTCTGCCCAGTTAATTCTCATTTTCCCAGTGAATAACAGCAACAAGAAGTTTCACTTTTTAGCTGAAACTTAGGAAGCTAATAATTATTTTTCTTCAAGTTATATTGTTTAATTCCAGAATCTCGTTTTCTTTATTTATTAGAGTTACATCTGAACTTTATGTTTTTGGTGGGATTTAGCTTATACCTCCTTTGCCCTTTCTCCCATCCCTTAAGTATTGCAATAGATATTTAATTTTGAGAATGCTAATTAGCTTTGGTAATTACACACCTTTGAAGCATGTGTAGACATTTATATCTTTGTATTTTTGGCCTGGAATAGGATGTGTTGGAACTTTTTTGGCTTCTGTGCATTTTTTTTTTCTTTAAGAAAGCTTTGAATTTAGTTTAGGGAGGGGTTTATTTAGCTAGGCCTTAGAATTTAGGGTGATTGTGAGCTTATTTAGCCAGAACCCAGGAATATCATACTTGTCTTTGGCTACTAGTATTTTGAAGTCACCAAAAGTAGTTTTTCTTTAAGATGATGCCTCCTGGAATTCCCATTTTGGCTCAGTGGGTTGCGAGCCCAACCAGTATCCATGAGGATGCGGGTTCAGTCCCTGGGTCTGCTCAGTGGATTAAGGATCTGGCATTACCATGAGCTGTGGTGTAGGTCATGGACATGGCTTGGATCCTGCATTGCTGTGGTTGTGGTATAGGCCGGTGGCTGCGGCTCCTGTTTGACCCCTGGCCAGGGAACTTCCATATGCTGCATGAGTGGCCTTAAAAAGCAAAAAAAAAATAACAAATTAAAAAATTTAAAAAAAAGATGATTACTTCTGTTGTAGATGGGTTTCAGAACCAGACTAATATGGAGGATATAATTTTATTAAAATAAGCACCTGCTGGTTTTGGGATTTGTGTGAATCAGAAAGCACATCCACAAAATGTCCCCCATGTTTACACACTTTCAATTCTCATTTGTGCAGGACAGGCTGCTAAGCTATCTTTGTCAGCCATCACTCTGTCTATCTGAAAGTACTTATGTTGTCAAGGCTGTCTCAATCTGTTTCAGAATAGATTTGGTTTCATATTATCTATTTCTGGAGTTCCTGTCGTGGCTTAGTGGTTAATGAACCCTACTAGCATCTATGAGGACACGGGTTTGATCCTTGGCCTCGCTCAGTGGGTTAAGGATCTGGCGTTGCCATGAGCTGTGGTGTAGGTCGCAGAGGTGTCTTGGATCTCGTGTTGCTATAGCTGTGGTGTAGGCTGGTGGCTAGAGCTCTGATTCAACCCCTGGCCTGGGAACCTCTGTATGCTGCCGGTGTGGCCCTAAAAAGACAAAAAGACAAAAAAAATTTTTTTTTCTACTTCTGCCACAATATTCTAAACTTTAGTTTGGAAATGAGCATTCATCAAGAAGATAAATGGATTAAGGAAATTTGAAAACTATGGTATATTTTTGAGAATGTGATAGAGCGTAGTATATTGTTGTAGACTTGCCTTTGAGAGCTCTTAGGAGTTGATGAGATTGACCTAGCAAGATTCAGGGGGGGGGGCATAAAAGTGTGTGAGACATGCAGAAAGATGCCCTTTTCCTAACCTGCTCTTTTTCTACTACATCTTATCATATTTGGAGCTTAAAATAAGAGCTTTAGTTTAATTTAGATAATTGAATTATTCTTTCTGGTAGGATTATATATGAAATTATCGAGTAGTATTAGCATCCCTGTGCAGGCAGGTGAGGAATCAAAGTTGAAGAGAGCAGAAATGTCTCCATATTAAAGACATACTCTAATGTTTTCATTAATTTTATTTTTAAGGAAACCATTCTGAAATTAGAAGGAGCAGCTAAGTGAAGTAGTTATATATAAAAGATTCGTTTTCTGGTTATGCCAGGCTTGCTTCCATATGAGATTGATATTTGGGTGTCAAATAACCACTCCATACTTGTTTATTGCAGTTAATGGCTTATTAACAAATACCTATTTGTTGTGCCAGGAACTATCTGAGACTAAGGGATATAGCAGTGAAGAAAAGGAAAAATTCCTGCCCTTACAGAGCCTTTTTTTTTTCAGTTTGTTTGAGATACTGTTGACATATAGCTCTTTATAAGTTTAAGGTGTACCACATAATGACTTGACATGTATATATTAAGTGATTACGACAGTAAGTTTTACTAACACTCATCTCCTTGTGTGATTAGAAAAAAATGGAGCTTATATTTTAGTGGGAGAAATGGTTATGAGAAAAATAATAAATAATTCCTTAAAATGAGACTGATAAATGGCTGTTTTTTAAAATTAAACTATAGTTGATTTACACTGTTGTGCTAATTTCAGCTATATAGCAGAGTGACTTTGTTATACACATATATACATTATTTAAAGAAAATTTCTTTCCATTACGGTTTATACTAGGAGATTGCATATAATTTCTTGTGCTATACTGTAGGACCTCATTGCCTATCCATTCTAAAGGTAATAATTTATATCTACTACTCTCAAACTCCCAGTACATCCCTCTCCTTCCTCTCTCCTCCTTGGCAACCACAAGTCTGTTCTCTAAATCTGTGAGTATGGTTCTGTTTTGTGCCATATTTTAGATTCCACATGTAAGTGATATCATATGGTATTTGCCCTATTTCTTTTCTTCCCCCTCTTTTTATGGCCACATCTGTGGCATATGGAAGTTCCCAGGCCAGGGGTTGAATTGGAGCTGCAGCTGCAGCCTATGCCACAACCATGGCAACACCGGATCCAAGCTGCCTCCATGACCTGCACTGCAGCTTACAGCAATGCCAGATCTGTAACCCACTGAGTGAGGTCAGGGATTGAATCTGGATCCTCACAGAAACAGCACTGGGTCCTTGACCCACTGAGCCACAATGGGAACGCCTGTCCTCTTTCTGACTTACTTCATTTGGTATGATAATTTCTAGTTGCTTCCATGTTGCTGGGAATGGCATTATTTTTTTCTTTTTTATGGCTGAGTATTCCTTTGTATGTATGTACCATGTCTTCTTAATCTGTTCATCTGTCAGTGGACATTTAGGTTGTTTCCATGTCTTGGCTATTATAAATAGTGTTGCTGTGAACACTGGGGGTGCGTGTATCCGTGTGAATCATTGCTTTGTCTGGGTATATGCTCAGGGTCGGGATTGGTGGATCATATGCTAATTCTGTTTTTAGTTTCCTGAGGACAAATGGCTGTGTTTTGGTTGTAGTTTCTCTGAAGTTGGCTTTACTTTTTTGGTCCTTTTGGTCCCTTTCTGCCTATACTAGGCAGAGATATAATAATTAATAGGTTCAGTTTGTCACAGATTTGCTATGCACTAGGCACCCTGCAGGGTAATTTTGAAACTATTTAATTGCATTAAAATCCTCTGAAGAACTTTTTTTTTTTTTTGAGGGGGGCCACACCTACAGCATATGGAGGTTCCCAGGCCAGGGGTCCAATCAGAGCTATAGCTGCCAGCCTACGCCACAGCCATAGCAACGCTAGATCCGAGCTGCATCTGCATCCTACACCATAGCTCATGGCAACTCTGGATCCTTAACTCACTGAGCGAGGCCAGGGATCAAACCCACATCCTCATGGATCCTAGTCGGATTCATTACTGCTGAGCCACGACAGGAACTCCCTCTGAAGGAAAATTTTACTTGTTTATTTTATAGGTCAGTAAAATGAGGCTTACAAAAGTGGTTACTACTCTGAGATCACACAGCTGTTGTGTAATGTGGCTAGGTAGGCCTGCTCCTAACAATTTTAAGTCCTAGGGCAAGAATGTGAATGGAAGCGCATATTCCATATGTCTATATATTTAAGTTATATATCAGGATATTAAAAAAAACATTAGAAAGATATTTTCCTACTTAGATTATTTTCATAATGACCTAGAAGGCCAGAGTTCTTGGACTCCTCAAAGTTCTGAGACAGGATAGGACAGTGCAGGGATACCCTCTAGGTCTGATCTCCATCTGCATCCTTCTTAGCGTCTGTCCCTTGCCCCACCGTTCAGACCATGGAATGTGTCAACAATGAGTTTTGTCTGGAGTTCCCTTGTGGCGTGACAGGTTAAGGAACAGGTGTTGTCACTGCAGCAGCTCAGGTTGCTGCTGTGGTGCTGTGTCAATCCCAGGCTTGGGAACTTCACATGCTGCAGGTGTAGCCAACACCCCCCCCCCAAATGAGTATTATCTATGGGAGGACAAAATTTGAGAAGAGATACACCTGAGGTCCTGGAAGTGGGCTTGGGACTGCTTAGGGGGGAATTCTGGGATCCAGAGCATATAGTTGTGAGTGGTAGAGCTATGGACTTTAGGTAGTAATGGTGCCTTGGTCCCATCTTGTCCTGAGAGTAGACAGGTCAGAAGAGGGTCAGAGTGGATCTGTCTAAAGTGCAAGACCCAGAATAAGGTTTCTTTACCACAGCCAAGGGTGGTGCTGGCACCAAGGCTCAAACCCAGGTACATCTGATCATACTATCCTTTGTCAGCAGTAAGATTTACAGAGAAAGGAAGTGATGGTTTACTATTGTATTTTATACCATACATTAAAAGTAGATTATGCATAATTATGTAATCCTAAAATTTTCAGTTGTCTGAAATTGATCTCAGAATTAGGAAAAGGAGTGCAGTGTATATTTTGGTGTCTGTGGGGAAGTGTAGTTTGGATGTAAAATGTTATTTTTTCATCATACACATTGTTGAGTCTGTAGTATACATCTAGGTTCTGATCATTCTTATAGTCCTCAGGACACCAGTCTTAAGAATGACTGTCCAGCCACACTATTCATCAGACCCTGTACTTGAAGCATTCTTGAGTAGGTTCAAACCTGTACAATTCACATGAACCCGTTATCTTGGACTCTTCTCATCTAATTATTAGTTTTTCAGATTTATCAGACTTGGACTTTAATTTAAATATGGTAAGAACATAATCATGACTTCTGCAGTTTTCAAGGTACTCTTTTTATTAACAGGTGAAGACCTCGTTTTTGCATGTGTTGCATGATTAGATCTGTTAGAGGTAGAAAACGGCATAGAAAAATCTTGAGTGCTATGTACCCTCAATTTTTTTTGTGTGTGTGTACCCTCAATTTTAGAGGCATAATTAGTAAGTTGAAATTGATATTAGACCTAGAATGCAGTGGTATGAAAAATAGGATTTTAAACCCCCTTTTAATTTTTTTCTTAAAAACTTATCTTTTCTATGTCATTTGCATTTGCTTTTTTTTATGGTACCTACTATTGATAGATAGTACTATTGTTTATTAGCTCTTTTATTACCAAATTTGCCAAGTTCCTGAAAAATACTTGTTTTTGTGTGTGTATGTTTTTTTTTTTTTGAAAAAGCACATTAGAATTCTGGCATCTGTTTTGAGTGACAGTTTCAGCAGCATCCTGTATTTAAAGGGCATGGGAATTTGTTGACATAAATCCTTTTTCTCTGACTCCTGATTCCTCCACCTAGGTTCTAAGGTCTATTTTTAAATCCTGCTGCTGTGCTCTGTATTGCGGCAGTTCTTTTCCTGAATTATTTATCATTGTTTGGAGCTGAATGGAGCAGTGTTTTTTCACCATTGCTCATTAGAACCCACGTGTCTATCTTCAACTTGGTTGACAGATTTGGTTCATGTTAAATCCCACTTGGTCCATCCTTGGAAGGCTGCAAGGCAGTGTAGAAACAGTCCACAATCTGTGAAACATTGTAAAATAATTCAGATGTTTAGATTATTGTTATTTTGTTTTGGCAGTAGTGAGAAATATAGAAGCTATGCTATGTTCTTCCCTTAATTTCTGCTCAGAGCTAGAAATTGTTATGCTGATTTTTGTGGTGAAGCTTATGTTTTTTTGAGGTTTTTTTGTCCTTTTTTTTTTTTGCCTTATCTAAGGCCGCACCCGCAGCATATGGAGGTTCCCAGGCTAGGGGTCTAACAGGAGCTGTAGATGCTGGCCTTCGCTACAGCCACAGCAACGCAGGATCCGAGCCGTGTCTGCAACCTACACCACAGCTCATGGCAACGCTGGATCCTTAACCCACTGAGCAAGGTCAGGGATCAAACCCGCAACCTCATGGTTCTTAGTCGGATTTGTTAACCACTGAGCTACGACAGAAACTCCAAAAAGCTTATGTTTTTATAGTTGTATTTTTAGGAGAGATGAGGGAGGAATCCCTTCAAAAAGCACAACATTAAATCAAAATTCAGTTTAGTTATAAATATGACCCAGATATTTGGGGGCACTTTGAAATTCTCTAGTCTTGGGGTATGAGTTGGGGGGAATTAATTAATCTGGGGAGTATTTCTTCTCATATTCTGTTCTCTCACCTCTTACAGATTGTAGGCTTGGAAGAATGTTGGTAAAATCTAAGAGTGAGGCAATTGTCTTGAATATTTCTTCTCTTTTCTATTTTCCAGCGAGCCAGAACTGATGTTACTCTTTTGTCTCCATCTTATTTTTTTTCATGCATCCTTTTTTTCTCTTTAATGTGTGGGCACACTACTACGTGCATATTCTTTCCCTTTTGAAATATTTTCCCCTTTCATATCACTGTAGTTAGAAGGTGGGTAGCTTTCAGTCACTTGGGCAGAAGAGAGCCTTGTTTGTCCCCACTGCCCTTTTGGCCGTCCCTGAGTTTGCTCATACTTTTTTTGGGGGGTAGGGATGGGAAGTATGCTTGATTTTACAATGTTGTGTTAGTTTCTAGTGTAAATTTTTTTTTTGTCTTTTTGCTTTATCTAGGGCCGCACCCGCGGCATGTGGAGGTTCTCAGGCTAGGGGTCTAATCGGAGCTGTATCTGCCGCCCTTCGCCACAGCCACAGCAATGCGGGATACGAGCCGCGTCTGCAACCTGCACCACAGCTCACGGCAACGCTGGATCCTTAACCCACTGAGCAAGGCCAGGGATCGAACCCGCAACCTCATGGTTCCTAGTTGGATTCGTTAACCACTGAGCCACGACAGGAATTCCTCTAGTGTAAATTGATTCAGTTTCTTTTTCATATCCTTTCCCATTATGCTTTATTACAGGATGTTGAATATAGTTGCTCATACTTTTTTTTTTTAAAGTAATGGTATAGATTTGGCTCTCATTCTTGGAATAATGATGAAATGCTTTTGTATTTTGAACCAGAACAAGCTTTTTGGCCCTCTGTGACTGCTTTCGGTCAGGGCTACTGTCTGAGAAACTGGTATCTCCCTGCTCAGTGTTTCCAGTATTGATCCTTATTATCTCACTACCCTGTGGTAGTGTTCTCAGTTGCATAAATCCCACACATCTCACCAGGACCTAAGGACAGCCCCACTCACTGACCCTTCTCCTGACATTTCATTAAACTCCTTTCTTTGGACTGTGTCTGCCAGGTTGAACTAAAACTAAATTTATTATCTTTTCCCTAGTACTTTTGTTCTCCAAGTTATCTGGACTCTCTCTTTGCCGATGCATTTCCATGACTCCTTGAAAAATCCAGTGCAAAATTATGTTCTTTAGGGAAATTTCCATGGTTCAAGCTAATTTGCATGTACTCTGATTTTTTTTTAATTTATTGGAGTTTCTATTTTCAAGTTGCCGATGATTTAAAGTATAGTGCCTGTACTCTAGGAGGTCTAATCTTAGGGGAAATTAGAGATAAATGGACTTATTTTTCTAGTTGTTTCAAATTTTTTTTGGTTTTAAATTTCATATGTATTTTTTAAAATTTCGGATTTCAGTTGTAAGGGCAAGAGCAAGTATCTTGTTTCTTCTTTCATAAGAAATCTGATGAACTGTTCCTACTGCTCTCAAGGCAGATGGCTGCCTCCCATATGCTAACATAGGGTAGTCTCTATGGGTAATAGGTATCAATGTAGGGAAAGAGGGATCCTAAGTAATGGATATTTTCTATTTTGTATCTTTTATAATGGTAAGAATACTAAGACTTTATAGTATGACTTGGAATTATATTTTGGAGTCTAAAAGGACACAAACTACAGATTGAAAGTCCAGGAGCTCCTATTGTGTCTCAGTGGGTTAAGAACCCAACATATTGTCTCTTGAGGATGTGGGTTCAATCCCTGGCCTCGCTCAGTAGGTTAAGGATCCAGCATTGCCACAAGCTGCTGCATAGGTCACAGATAAAGCTCAGATCTGATGTTGCTGTTTCTGTGGCGGGCATAGGCCTGCAGCTGCAGCTCCGATTCAACCCCTATCCTGAGAACTTCCATGTGCCACAGGTGCAGCTATTAAAAAAAAAAGTCCAAAAGACGTTCTTGGTTTCTAAAATAGCCATTCAAGGAGTTCCCTTCGTGGCTCAGTGGTTAACGAATCCGACTAAGAACCATGAGGTTGCGAGTTCAATCCCTGGCCTTGCTCAGTGGATTAAGGATCTGGCGTTGCCGTGAGCTGGGGTGTAGGTTGCAGACACAGCTCGGATCCTGCGTTGCTGTGGCTATGGCGAAGGCCAGCAGCTGCAGCTCCGATTAGACCCCTAGCCTGGGAACCTCCATATGCCATGGGTGCAGCTCTAGATAAAAGGCAAAAAGACAAAATAAAATAAAATAGCCATTCAAGTTTTGTCTGCGTAGCAGAGTTAGAGCATATTTATTACTGGCATACTAGAAGAATGGCTTACCTGAGCAAGTTTATTCCTGACATCCTGATGATGTGGTCATACATCCTTAATATATTTGTGTTTACATTAGTTTACTGTGAAAGTCTTTTAGGTGACATTCAAAACCAGAATTTCATATTATCTGCAGAAGCTATTTACCTTATTTCCAACCCCCCATGATACTGCATGAGAGCTGAGTTTACCTTAGGATATTAATTCATAGCTAGGGTCCCTGACATTTTAAAAAGTGGAGTGAGGTGTTCTCATAGTGGCTCAACAGTAACAAACCTGACTAGTATCTATGAGGATGCAGGTTCAATCCCTGGCCTTGCTCAGTGGGTTAATGATCCCTCATTGCAGTGAGCTGTGGTGTTGGTCAAAGATACAGCTTGGATCCTGCGTCGCTGTGACTGGTGCAGGCTGGCAGCTGCAGCTCCGATCCCCCCATCCCCCGCTTGCCTGGGAAGTCCATATGCTGCAGGTACAGCTCTAAAAAGTGGAAAAGAAAAAAGGAAAATATAAGCAATGGAAGAGACACGTGGGGCAGAGTCTGGGAGGTTTTCAGTGCTGAGCTTCTGGTTGTTTTCTGCCAGTGGAGTTATGGGCAGTGTTAACGCTTCCTGGCAGTGATGTGTGATAATACACATAGACCATTGCCAATCCAAGAAGCTCACCCAAGCCTTGGTCCAGAGATTTTATTGGGACTCTGTCATCCCATAGGTATGGTTGACTGCCTATGTAGCCAGCCTATCTCCAGCCGCTCCTCAGGTTGAGCTAATGCTGTGTGACTCAAAGTTCCTGCCGAAGATCACATTGTTAGGCTGTCTGGCACAGCTCAAGTTCGTCCAGTAAACAAAGGCTTTTATGAAGCAGGACATTCCAGCAATTTAGGATTATTTCCAGGGATCCAAAGGCAAAGACCATACCTCTGTAGGGGCAAGATTAAATTCTTTATGACCTACTGTGCAAGTGCAGTCCTTAGGCTGAAAAAGGTGAAAGGTAACTAGTTTAAAAGTTTTGAACCACATACATTTATTTTCTGGTCAAAAAGCTAAATATATATAAATGAAAATTTTTACATTTTATTTTTATTAAAAAAAATATTTTTTTTGTCTTTCTAGGGCCACACCTACGGCATATGGAAGTTCCCAGGCTAGGGTTCGAATCGGAGCTGTAGCTGCCAGCCTACACCATAGGGACAGCAACACCAGATCCTAGCTGTATCTGCAAACTACACCATAGCTCATGGCAACCCACTGAGCAAGGCCAGGGATTGAACCCTTGTCCTCATGGTTACTAGTCAGGTTCATAACCACTGAGCCATGACGGGAACTCCAAAAATTTTTAAAAAGTAGATCCAAGTTGATAGAGCTCCCAGACACCTGAAATGAACAAACTCAGGTCATCCCTGGTGGAACATACCTCAACCTTAGCTTCAGAGAATTCCCGGAGATAGACTAGACTGCCAGTAAACATGAGCTAATACTAATAATACGACAAGTAAATAAATCACTGTGAACAAGCCTCAGCAGAAACAACTGATCCAGACCCACAGAAACTTCTGATATTGGGATTATTTGATATAGAACATAAAATAAGTATTTTTAATGAAATAGGTGTGTGAATAAAAGCCATGAATAACAAGAGAATAAAAACAACACTGGTTGGTTTTTCAAAGAAGCAATTAAATATTTTAGAAGTAAAAAATATAATAATTCAACATTAAAAACTCAGTGCAAGAGAACTTATATTTCTGATCATTGTGGAGTAACAAGAAGTTGATTTATGCTCTTGCCTTAGACAAGTAACTGTACAAAATATATTTTAAAAACTGTTTTCGGGAGTTCCTGTCATGGCTCAGAGGAAATGAATCCAACTAGGAACCATGAGGTTGCAGGTTCAATCCCTGGCCTCACTCAATAGGTTAAGGATCCGGCATTGCCATGAGCTGTGGTATATGTTGCAGATGCGGCTCGGATCCTGTGTTGCTATGGCTGTGGTGTAGGCCGGCCCCGATTAGACCCCTAGCCTGGGAACCTCCACATGCCGCGGGTGCGGCCCTAAAACTACAAAAGAAAAAAATAAAAGCTGTTTTCGGATATTTGACAAAGGATAGCACAGCACAGTGATACCTGAGAGAAGGGGAAAACAAACAAGTTAGGCCCTATCACAGCCCCACCTTTCCACCTAAAGAAAGTTCCCAGGCTACAACACCAGGATGGGAAGGATAACCAAACAGCTGGCAGTCTCCCTGAATTGAGGAGACAGAGTTTGTAGAAGTTCAGGGAAGCCAAGGCAGCTAGAAGTTGTGGGCAGAGGGCTTCACATGAAAGAGCTCCAGAGATTTGCAGAGGTTTCTGCTAAACCTTCGTGGTCTAGTACAGTAGATACTAACCACATGTGGATATTTAAATAAAAGTTCAGTTCCCCAGATGCATCAATCACATTTCAGTGCTCAGTAGCCACAATTTTAACACCACAGAAAGTTCTGTTGGATTTTTACTACTTTAGACTCTTTAGCTGAGTGCCAGTCAATTCATGATTAGTGAGGAAGCTAACTCAAGGCCCGAAAAGAATCACTGAAAAGCATTAGGCAGAATTGGAGTACACGGCCATGACTCTTTTGTTTCCACTAGCCAGCACAGAAGCAGCTCTGACACCTGGGACATTGAGTAGAATCTTTAAAAGGATATTGCCTCAGTATTGGTGCCACATTAACCCAAGTGTAAAGGGTTTGCCTAACAACATAGAAAAGCAAGCTTCATAAGTGTCAAATTGTTTTCAAGTCACTGATTCCTCAAAGTTCAAATTTAAAGAAATTTAAAGAACTCTAGCAGCTAACAATACAAGATTTACAATGTTTGGCATCCAATCACAAATTATGCCATACAAAGAAGCAGAGTATAGTTCATATTGAGGAGAAAAGCTGGTCAATAGAAGTAACAGATGATAGACTTAGTAAACAAGGATATTATAGCAGTTATAACTACCATATGTTCAAAAAGCTAGAACAAAGATTGAGCCTGTTAAGTAAAATGACTCAAATAAAACTCCTGAATATGAAAATTACAGTGGCTGAAAGACAGCAGATAGGCAGTGCAGAAGAAAAAAATTAGTGAACTTGAAGACATAGCAATACAAGCATCCAAAGTAAAATATAAGAAAAAGAGAGTTCCCATGGTGGCTCAGAGGGTTAAGAACTCGACTAGTAACCATAAGGATGCGTCTGTTTGATCCCTGACCTTGCTTAGTGAGTTCAGGATCCAGCGTTTCTTCAAGCTGCAGCATAGGTTGCAGATGCGGCTTGGATCAGTTGTTGCTGTGGATATGGCACAGGCTGGCAGATGCAGCTCTGATTCGACGCTTACCCTGGGAACTTCCATATGCCGTGGGTGTGCCCAAGAAAGGAAGGAAGGAAGGAAGGAAAAAGATTGAAAGTATAAATATACAGTGTTAAGTGAATAATGAATAAGTGAGTGGTGGGACAACATCAGAGAGTCTCACGAATGTGGGAATGGGGACAGAAAAAATACTTGAAAGATAATGCTGTTTATTTTCTAAATTTAGTGAAAACTATAAACTCACAGATCCAGAAACGTCATTTGAGATTTTCTCTTCATCAGTGATTTTAAGCAGTTTGATTGTGATACACTTTGGTGAAGCTCTCTCCGTGATTTTTCTGTTTGGGGCTCTTTGAGCTGTTTGAATCTATGAGAACCCAAAACAGAAAAATCATGAAGTGAGCTGTACCAAGGCATATCTTAATTAAATTGCTCAGAACTAGTAAAAAGAAAGTCTTTAAAGCAGACAGGAAAAGAACCCCCCGAAACAGCTATGTAAGATGTGTTATGGGCTTAATTGTATGCCCCCAAATTTGTGTGTTGAAACCCTACCCATAGCACCTCAGAATGTGACTGTATTTGGAGAAAGCGGCTTTGAAGAAAGGGCTCTAATCCAATCTGACTGGTGTCCTTACAGGAAGAGGAAATTTGGGCACTCAGAGGGACACCAGGGTCATGGATGCACAGAGGAAAGACCATCTGAGGACACAGTGAAAAGGTGGCCATCTGCAGGTGAAGGAGAGAGGTTTCGGGAGAAACCAAACTGCGGACACCTTGATCTTGGAGTTTGAGCCTCCAGAACTGTGGGAAAATAATTTTTTTGTTTTGTTTAAGGAGTTCCTGTTGTGGTTCAGTGTTAATGAACCCGACTAATATGCAGGTTCCATCCCTGGCCTCTATGCTGTGGTGTACGTCACAGACACGGTTTGGATCCCAAGTTGCTGTGGCTGTGGCGTAGGCCAGCAGCTGCAGCTCTGATTTGACCCCTAACCCAGGAACTTTCATATGCTGTAACTGCGGCCTTAAAAAGCCAAAAAAAAAGAAGAAGAAGAAGAAGAAGACCATTCTGTTGTTTAAGCTACCCAGTCTGTCTTATTTGGCTATGGCAGCCCTATTAGGCAAGAAATATGGCAAACTTTGCATTAGAACCGCTGCAAGCCATAAGATATTAGAGTGATAACATTAAAGTGCTAAATGAAAAAAAAAACCTGTAAACCTTAAAATATGCAGTGATGTCTTTCAAAATTAAAGAGGAGTATGTGCTGAATGGGCATAGAATATACAGAGTCAGAAAGCACATTCATGGTTGCTTAGGGCTGAGGAATATGTGCAGAATGGGCATAAAATATATAGAGTCAGAAAGTATATTCATGGTTGCTAGGGCTGAGGACTGGGAGAAAATGGGAAGTTACTGCTGATGGATATAGGAGTTTGGGGTGGGGAAAATGTTCTAAAATTGATTATGGTAATAGAAGCACAACCCTATACTAAAAAACGATTGTGCACTGTAAGTGGGTGAATTGTATGGCATATAAATTATACACAATAAAAATAATGAAAATGAAATAAAACCTTTTTAAAAAACACAAGAGCTGATAGAATTAATCACTGTCAAACCACTGCTACAAGAAATGTCAAAAGCAGGAGAAAAATATGCCATATGGACATTTAGATCTGTGTAAAAGAATGAAGAGAATCAGAAATATATATAGAAAATATTAGAGTTCTTATATTTGAATAAAGCCACTTAAAAGACAAGTGACCATTTAGAACAAATAATAAAACCACATTGTGGGATTTATGATGTGTAGAAATAAAATGTATGACAGCAGTTACCCAAAAGTTTGGGAGATGTAAAATAGAATTATACTATTCTAAGGTTCTTATAGCATGCAAAGTGGTATATTACTTGAAGGTAGATTGTGGTAAGTTAAAGATGTGTATCCTAAATCCTAAACCAGTTTTAAAAAACAAAGAGGTATAGTTAGTAAACCAATAAAGGAGATAAAATTGAATTGTAAAAATGCTTAATTAATATAAAATATGTCTAAAAAGAGAAGGTGAATAGATTGAACAAATGGAAAACAAAAAGTATGATGATTGATTTTAATCTAACAGTATCAATAATCACATTAAATGCAAGTGATCTAAACACTACAATTAATAGGTGGAAATTATCAGATTTCATTTAAAAGTAAGAACTGATTGGGTGTGATGTACAAGAAACCCACTTAAATATATTTAAAGACACAGGCTAAAAGTACAGGAATGGGAGAAGATACACTATGCAAACACTAATCAGTAGAAAGCAGAAGTTACTGTATTAATATTTGACAAAGTAGGTACAGAACTTTAAAATACATGAAACAAAAGTAATAAAACTGAAAGGAGAAATAGAGAGTCCACTGATATAGTTGGGTATTTCAACACTACTCTCTCAATATTGGTAGAACAGTTAGACAAAAAGAAAATATCACTTGACCTGTATAAAACACTCCACCCAACATCATGATACATTATTTTTTTCTAACATTCACACAGTGTTTGCAAAGGTAGACCATATTCTGGGCCATAAAATTAGTTTCAATAAATTCATGATTTGAATTATACAAAATATGTTCTTTTTATCATAAAGACAGTAATGGAAAAATATCTGGAAAATTCCCAAATATTGGAAATTAGACACACTGAATTGAATACAGTTCAAAGAAGAATAAGAGAAATTAGAAAATACTTTTAGAGAATGAAAGTGAGGACATGACATGGCAAAATTTGTGGGATACAATACTTAAAAGGAAATTTATACCATTAAATGCTTATTTTAGAAGGTAGGGAAATCAAAAATCACTGACCTAAGCTTCCACCTTAAGGAATTTGAAAAACAAAAGCAAACTTAATTTCAGGTAAGCAGAGGAAAGGAAATTGTGAAGATCAGAGGAAAAGTCAGAAAACAAAATGAGAATATCAGTGAATTCAAAAGCTGATTATTTAAAACAATTAGCAAAATTGATAAACTTTTAGCCAGACTTTAAAAAGGAAGAGAGAGCACATTACCATTATCACAAATGAGAGATGGGACATTACTGATGTTTCTACAGCCATTATAAAGATAATAATGTATATTGCAATTCATTCTATGCCAATAAATGTGACAGTTTACATTAAATGGACAAGTTCCTTAAAAGATACAAATTACTAAGGCTCAATCAAAAAGAAACAGATAACCTGAATAGGCCTATATCTATTAGAGATATTGTAGTTTAAAACTTTTCCACAAAGGATACTCCAGAGTCAGAGGGCTTCACTGCTGAAGTAAGAAAATAACATGTGTTTATCTCAAAAGAAGCAGAAAAAGCATTTGAGTCACGTTGCATTTGTGTTAAAAATTCAGCAAATTAGAAGGGAACTTCCTCAATATGATAGAAGGCATCTTTGAAGAATCAGTTAATACTACATTTCATGATGAAATACTGAAGTTCTTGCTCCTAAGAGCAAGAACAAGATGTGAATGTTTGCTTTCATCACTTCTTTTAAACATAGTACTGATGATTCTTGCCAGTTCAATAAAATGGTTTCCGACTTCAGAGGACAGCATCATGTATATAGGAAATCATACTACTAGAATAAAGGAAGTCACAAAACTAGAATAATAACATTTAGGATGGTTGCAAGTTACAAAGTCAATATATAAAAATCAATTGTGGGAGTTCCCGTCATGGCTCAGCAGTAACAAATATGACTAGTATCCATGAGGACGCAGGTTAAGGATCCTGGGTTGCCCTGAGCTGTGGCGTAGGTCGCAGACACGGCTCAGATCCAGCATTGCTGTGGCTATGGCACAGGCCAGCAGCTGCAGCTCCGATTTGACCCATAGCCAAAAGGACCATAAATTTTTAGAGATATGAGAGGACAAAGGAAGAGGACCTTGGTCTCTAGGGGTGGGAAAGCAAATTGCTAGTTAGTGAAGATTGTTATGTAGAGTCCTCTGGTGCCATCTCCAGGCTAGTAAGGGTTGTCTCCTGCGATTAACTTTTGTCCTTCTTGGTGGAGAGGAGAGGAGAACACCTTTGTAAAAAAAATTTTTTTTTTTGCCTTTTGTCCTTTTAGGGCCGCACCCGCAGCATGTGGAGGTTCCCAGGGTAGGGGTCTAATCGGAGCTGTAGCTGCTGGCCTACGCCACAGCCACAGCAATGCAGGATCCGAGCCATGTCTGTGACCTACACCACAGCTCATGGCAACACCGCATTGTTAACCTGCTGAACAAGGCCAGGGATCGAACCCGCAACCTCATGGTTCCTAGTCGGATTCATTAACCGCTGTGCCACAACAGGAACTCCCACCTTTGTAAATTTAACTCTTGCTTTTAGGCAAATGCAGGGAGGCAGAGAGCTTTTCTTTTATCTGTTCAAAGCAGCCTTCTCAAAATAATCTTAAAAGTGGCATATTTGGGGGATGGCAAATTTTGTTACCCTTCATTCACCACATTAAAAACACACAGACACACACACACACACACACCCTTAATTGACACCATAAAAATTAACTCAAAATGGATCACAGGCTTACATTTAAGGCCAAGAACTATTGAATTCCAGAAGAAAACATGTGAGTTAATCATTGTTATAGATGGAGCAAAGAGTTCATAAGTTGAACAGAAAAAGCACAAAGTATTAAAAAATTTGGATGGAGTTCTCTGGTGGTCTAACCATTAAGGATTTGGCATTGTCACTGCTGTGGCTCTGGTTGGATACCTGGTCTGGGAATGTTAGCATGCTGTGGGTGTGACCGAAAAAAAATTTGGTGAGTTTTATTTCATCAAGATAAAATTTCTGTTTTAAAGACAGGAGTTCCTGTTGTGGCTCAGTGGTTAACGAACCTGGCTAGCATCCATGAGGATGAGGGTTCAACCCCTGGCCTCATTCAGTGGGTTAAGGATCCGGCGTTGTGTGGGCTGTGATGTAGGTTGCAGACTCGGTTCAGATCCCGTGTTGCTGTAGCTGTGGCGTAGCCTGGCAGCTACAGCTCTGATTTGATCCTTAGCCTGGGAACCTCCATATGCCGCCGCAGGTGCAACCATAAAAAGACAAAAGACAAAAAAAAAAAAAAAAAGACAGTGGTAGAGAAAATGAAAAGACAAGTCACAGACTGGCAGAAATATAAAGTTTAGGAAAATACTCATATGTACAATATATGAAGTCCCATAATTCAGCATTAAGAAGACAACCCAATTAAAAAATGGGCAAGAGATGTGAACATTTTGCCATAGAAGATACTTAGTTGGCAAATAAGCCCATGAAGAAATGTTAAAACTAGTCATTAGGAAAATGCAAATTAAAATCACAAGCTATCACTACAAAAGTATTATTAGCATGATGGATCTTAAAAAAAATGTATGACCTTATCAGGAAGTTCCATTGTGGTTCATGAGGTTAAGGATCCAGCGTTGCTGCAGTGGTGGCATAGGTTGCAACTGTGGCTCGGGTTTGATCCCTAGCCCAGAAAGTACCAGAGGCCACAGGCATGGCCAGAAAAAAAAGGTACGACCGTATCAAATGTTGGTGACGATGGGGAGCACCTGGAACTCTTTTTTGTTACCAGCAAGGATGTGATGTGGTATAACCACTTTGAAATAGTTTGACTTTTTACAAAAAAATAAATAAATATGTATTTATCGTAATGATAGAGGCTTTCCACCGCTGAAATACTTATGTCCACATCAAGATTTATACATGTTGGGATGGAAATACTATCAAATTGAGTTGTGATGATTTTTATACACCTATAATTGTAATAAAAATCATTAAACATTTAAAAAAAAGATTTATACATGAATGGGAGTTCCATCATGTCTCAGGAGGCTAAGAAGCCGACTAGTATCCATGAGGATGTGGGTTTGATCCCTGGCCTAGCTCAGTGGGTTAAGGATCCGGTGTTATCATGAGCTGTGGTATAGGTCACAGATTTGGCTCAGATCTAGCGTTGCTGTGGCTGCGGCGTAGGATAGCAGCCGCAGTTCTGATTTGACCCCTAGCCTGGGAACATGCACATGCCACAGGTGCGGCCCAGAAAAGAAAAAAGAAAGACATGTACATGAATGTTTGTACGAGCTCTATTTGTAATAGTTAAAAATTGGGAACAAGTCAGTACTCAGCAGGTAAGTAGATGAACAAGTTGTGGTTTATCTGTACAATGAGGTACTGCTCAGCAATAAAAATGAACAATCTATTGACATACCAGTACCTGGTATTGTAAAACTATTGATTGATTTTTTTTGGATGCTTTGTTGGGTGTGACATGGTATGTCCTTGTCTTTGCATTTTCCTAATTACTAGTAGAAGATGAGTTTCTTTTTAATATTGACCTTTTGGGTTTCTGCTTTTGATTCTTTGTAAATCATAATAAAATTTTTTTTAAGTTGACAGTGTGCTGTCAATTTCTGCTGTACAGCAAAGTGACCCAGTCATACATAAATATACATTCTTTTTCTCATACTATCTTCTGTCATCATCAACCACAAGTGATTGGATATAGTTCTCTGTGCTATACAGCAGGACCTCATTGCTTATCTACTCTGAATGTAATTTTTGCATCTACTAATCCCAAACTTCCTAGTCCATCCCACGCCCTCCCCTTCCTCCTTGGCAACCACAGGTTTGTTCTCTATGTCTATGAGTCCATTTCTGTTCTGTGGATAGATCATGTGTGTCATATTTTAGATTCCACATATAAGTGATATATATATGGTATTTGTCTTTCTCTTTCTGACTGACTTCACTTAGTATTAGAATCTCTGGTTGCATTCATGTTGTTGCAAATGGCATTATTTTGTTCATTTTAATGGCTGAGTAGTATTCCGTTGTGTGTATGTACCACATCTTCTTAATCCATTCATCTATTGATGAACGTTTAGTTTGTTTCCACGTGTTTTGCCAACTTTTCCTCTGAATTATCTTTTTCTTTGGGGTTTGTAATTCTTTGTGTATACTCAGTACTAATTATTTGTCATATATGTATGTAAAATTTTTCTCCAGTTTATTTTTTATTTTTATGGTTTAAAAAATTTTTTTTGTATTGGGGTATAGTTGATTTACAATGTTGTGTTAGTTTCAGGTATACAGCAAAGTGAATCAGCTACAAATATACATACACCCATTCTCTACAAATATACATACACCTATTCTCTTTCAGATTCTTCTCCCATATAGATTATTACAAAATATTGAGTAGAGTGCCCGGTGCTATACAGCAGATCCTTGTTAGTTACCTGTGTTATATAGAGTGGTGTGTATACGTTAATCCCAAACTCCTAATTTAATCTTCCCTCATATACTTTACTTTTTAATTGTTTATAATTTTTTAATTGTAAAGAAATTAAATTCATCAAACATTGCAATTGTTATTTTCCTGGTTTATGCTTCAGATTCTTTCTTTCTTTCTTTCTTTTTTTTTCAGGGCTGCACCCGTGGGCGTATGAAGGTTTCCAGGCTAGGGGTCGAATCAGAGCTACAGCTGCTGGCCACAGCCACAGCCACAGCAACACGGGATCTGAGCTGCCTCTGAGACCTACACCACAGCTCATGGCAACGCCGGATCGTTAACCCACTGAGCAAGGGCAGGGATTGAACCCACAACCTCATGGTTCCTAGTCGAATTCATTAACTGCTGCACCATAATGAGAATTCCTGTGCTTCAGATTCTTATTTAAGAAATCCTTCTTTTGCTGAGTTTGTAAATATATTGTATACTTGTTTTTAAAGGTTTTAAAGATTTGCTTTTCATGTGTTAACACCTGGAATTCATATTCATGTGCGGTGTGAATAGGGCTCTGATTTTTTTCCTGTATGGATAACTGTTTGCCCCAAACCATTTGTTATTGAATTTTAATTATGCATCCTCTAATATAATCCAAGTTTTTGGATGTGTGCTGGTCTCTTTTTGGATTTCTATTCTTTTCCATTGGTTTGCTCTGTTTATGCATGTTTTAATTATTATATATGAAGCCTATACCTGGTAGGGCAGATCTCTGCATATTGTTGATCTTATTCAAACCCCACTGATGTTTTGTTGGAATTGCACTGAATTTATAGATTAACGTGGTGAAAACTGGCTTCTTTTCAATATTGAATCTTTCCAGCCAGAGGAATGGTCTCTATAATTACATTTGTTTGGGTTCTTTATATCCTTCCATAATAGCGTTTTATAAGTTTTTCATTAAAGATCTTTTTCTTTTGTTAGATTATCCTCAGGTAGTATGGTTATTATTGTGTATGGGTTCTCTTTTTCTATTGTAGTTAGAATACAGATTCATTGTTAATGTTGATACATTGATCTTCATTTCAGCTGAACTCTTTTAAATGCTAAATGGTTAGTTCTTAGATTTTCTTGGGTTCTACACAGTCACATTGCCAAATTTATGGAAATTTTGTCGTTCTAATTCTTATACTTCTTGTTTCTTTTTTTGTTTGGTTTTTTTTGAGGGGGGGCTCCAGGCTAGGGGTCTAATCGGAGCTACAGCTGCTGGTCTACACCACAGCCACAGCAACACGGGATCCTTAACCCACTGAGCGAGGCCAGGGATCGAACCCTCAACCTCATGATTCCTAGTCAGATTCGTTTCCACTGTGCCATGATGGGAAGTCCCCCCAAAATTTTTTTAAATTTCTGATTATATAATTTAACCATAAAGTGTCTAAAGACACTTTAGAAAATGCAAGTGAGTAAAATTATATAAAGAAGAAAGCAAGTATCACTTGTAATCTCACTCCTTAGAGACAGATGCTTATTATATTTTTGCTACATATTTTTATTTATTTATTTAATTTTTCTTTTTTGCCTGCGCCCCTGTCATGTGGAAATTCCCGGGCAAGGGACTGAATCCATGCTGCAGTGGTGAGCTATGTCACTGCTGTGGCAACACTGGATACTTAATCCACTGTGCAGGGCCAGGGATTGAACCCATGCCTGTAAAGAAACAATGCTGGATCCTTAACCCACTGCACCACAGTGGGAACTCCTGATAAGTGTATGTTAACTGTATAAGAAACTACCAAACAGTCATCCAGAGTGGCTGTACCAATGTATGGGAGTTCTAATTGCCCCATATCTTTACCAGGAATATCAGTATTTTGTATTTAAGACCTTTGACCATTTCGGGGTTGTTGTTTTTTTTTTTTTTTTTTTTTTTTTTTTTTTTTTTTTTTTTTTTTTTTTTTTTTTT
>PVHT021183648.1:30980103-31005142 GCA_004024745.2 Catagonus wagneri
TCTCACAAGATGGCTATCTTTAATGTTGTATTTGAGTTGATTTTTCTTATTTGTTTGTGTATCAATTGTAGATTTTTGGTTTGCAGTTACCCTGAAGTTTTGGTATAGGAGTCTATATATTACTGAGATTGTATTAAGTTGTTGGTTTCTTAATTGCACGTGCTTCTCCAGTGACCTGCATTTGTGCTCTCTTCTCATGATTACTGTTTTGACTTTATCTTTTATATAGCTTTTTGGCCACACCCACAACATGAAGAAGTTCCTGGGCGAGGGATCAAACTGGAGCCACAACAGTGACAATGCCAAATTCCTTAATTGCCACTTAAACTCCCTGCACAGTTTTTTTATTGGTTGCTCTAGGGGTTCTCTCTTTGTTTTTTCTTTTTTCTCTCTCTTAGCATGTATACACAAACACATATATGCATATATGTATGTGTAGATACACACACACACACACACACACCCCTAACTCTAAACAGTCTACTTAGAATTACTATTCTGCCGTTTCAGGTTTAATGTTAAACCTTTCCACCATATAGTTTCCTTCCTTATCCTCCCTTAGTGTTATAGTTGTCCTATCTATTACATTTATCTATATACACTGAAAATGTCATAAGAGAATCTTACAGTTTTTGTTTTCAGGCATCAAAACCTGCTTTAAAGAACTAGATAATTAGATATTATCACTTTTGTTTTCCTAGTGTTCCAAGTTATGTTGTATTGTTTCCCATCTTTTGAACAATTTTCTTTGGTCATTCTTTTAGAGCAAGTCTGCTAGCAGTGAATTCTCTTAGCTTTTTACTTCATCTGAGAATGTCTTTATGTCATCTTTATTCCTAAAGTGTATTTTTTTCTGGATATAGGATTCTGTATTTATGGTTCTTTCCTTTCAGTACTTTAAACATGGTATTTGACTTCCTTTTAGTCTTAATAGTTTCTGATGAGAAATATGAAGTCATTCAAATCATTGTTCCCTTAATATGTCCTGCATCATTTTTGCCTGTTACTTTCAAGATTTGTCCTTTGTCTTTAGTTTTTTGTTTGTTTTGTTTTTGCTTTTTAGGGCCATACCTACGGCATATGGAAGTTCCCAGTCTGAGAGTCACATTGGAGCTATAGCTGCTGGCCTTGCTACAGCCACAGCAACACAGGATCTGAGCTGCATCTGCAGCCTACACCACATCTCATAGCAACACCGGATCCTTAACCCACTGAGTGAGGCCATGGATAGAACCCACATCCTCTTGGATACCAGCTGGGTTCATAACCACTGAACCACAATGGGAACTCCCCTTTGTCTTTATTTTTTACCTGTCAGATTACAGTGAGTCCAGGAGTGGAATTTGTTGTGTTTATCCAGTTTGGGCATTGCTAAGCTTCTTAATTCTGTAGGTTTATGTCTTTTGTCAAGTTTATGAAGGTTTCAGCTATTATTTCTTAAAATATCTCATCACTCTTTCTCCCCACCTTGTAGGATACTGGTGGCCCAAATATTAGACTTTTTGATATTGTCCTACAGGTCCTTCATAATATGTTCTGTTTTACCCCCCCCCAAATCTTTTTGCTCTGTATTGTTCAGATTTGATGTTGATTCATACTTGATATTTCTGTTGAAATTTGATTTATCTTCAGTTTGAATTTGATTTGTCTTCAAATTGACTGACTTTCCTGTCATTTCTGTTCTGCTGTTGAATCAATCGAGTGTTTATGTTTTTGTTGCTTTATTTTTTTTTTTTTTAGTAAATTTGCTAAATATTCCATTTGGTTCTTCTTTAAAATGTCTGTTTCTTTCCCGAGACATTCTGTCTTTCTGTTAGTTTCAGAAGTGTTTTCTGTACGTTTTTGGAGCAATTTTTTACTAATAGCTGTCAGATAATTTCTGCATCTGTGTCAACCCCACATTGTCTCTGTTCCTCTCTTTTCCCATTCTGATTGTAATTATCTTGGTTCTAAAATTTTGGATTATATCCTGAAAATTTGTGAATACTGTATTACAAGGGTTTGACCTTTATTTTAGCAGACATTTGACCTGGTTGGATTCAGCTTGCAAATTCTGTCCAGTCTTCAGTGGATGGTGATTCCAAATTTATTTCAGGTTTCTAATCTTTGCAGTGCTATTTAGTGTACAATGCATGTACACTACTCATTAACTCATATGGAACTTGGCTGATGGCTATTATAGTTCAAAGTGACCTTGCCGTAAGGAGATATATGCTGAATTATTTTAAGTGTGAAAGGTCATATAAGAACATTTCAGTTAGTTCTGAAAAAATTTTATACATACATGCATACATGTACATATATGTACTAAATCTGTATGTGAATCTAGGTGATTGTTGTACTATTTTTGCAGATTATCTGTGTGTTGGGAATTTCTCAAACAAAAATTTGGAGACCAAAAAATATATAGGTCAAAAGCATGCAATTCCTCTGCTTAAATAACTCTCAGTGGCCTCTCAGCTCACTAAGTCTAAAAGCCAGATTCCCATTGGTCTGTTTGGCCCTTCAGGATCAGCCTTCTTACCCCCTAATGGCTTCTTAGCTCATTCATCATAAAAGCCAGAATCTTTTTTTTTCCTTCTTCTGTATGACCCTTAATTTATTTATCTCCTCTCCCTGGGATTATTGTAATGTTTGGCCTATGGTAAGAACACAGGCACACAGCAAATACATGTTCGAATGAATGACTAGTTGTGTCTTTGTGACAGGTTTTATTGTTTTCCTCAGGATGTCCGAACCCCACCTGTATGTTATTTTGTGTTATTGTAGACCTTGCACCATGTATGTCTATTACTTGCTGTAGCAGTAGAGATTATTACTACCTTTCCTTAGGCTCTTAAAAATTAGGGCCTGAAAGTCATTTCTAAGTCTTCTGACCCAGAGCTGTGCATACTTTCAAGAACTATTAATCTTCTTTCCTGGTGTCCTTTTTTTTTTTTTTTGTCTTTTTGCCTTTTTTTATGTAGAGCCGCATCCGCGGCATATGGAGGTTCCCAGGCTAGGAGTCTAACAGGAGCTGTAGCTGCCGGCCTTCGCCACAGCCACAGCAACGCGGGATCCGAGCCACGTCTGCGGCCTACACCACAGCTCACGGCAACGCCGGATCCTTAACCCACTGAGCAAGGCCAGGGATCGAACCCGCAACCTCATGGTTCTTAGTCGGATTCGTTAACCACTGAGCCATGAAGGGAACTCCTTTCCTGGTGTCCTTTGTACCACTTTCTTAATTTTAATGTGTTTATCCTTATCCCCATCTGTGTACTCTGTTCGCATTCTTTTTCATGATTTCTATCAGTAAGGTACCTTCATGGATTCCTCATTATCCTATATTATAGCCAAAGTCTTCTCCCCATATTTTTGAGAGCAGTTATGGGAGGAGGAACAGACTGCTCCTAGTATCCTGCATTGCCTACTTTTCTCCCCAAAATGAAATATGGTTTTATTAAATATACCTTGCTGGAAAGAAAATTATCTGTAACTAAATTTGTCCTTTATTTCTAAAGTCCAGCCCAGTAGCTTTTAGGCAAAGACTATTTCTCTGGCCTCAGTAATTCTGCAGATGAGAAAAAGGCAAAAGTAAATTTAAAAGTGAACTTTTAATTCAATTTACATCCACAACTCGTTATTCTTCTCTAATAAGGCTCTATTTTGGCATTTCAACATATGTAGCAAAAAAAGAGCTGGTGCTGTGTCTTTAAAAACTATCCTCAGAGCAGTGTGGAGGCAGGCATGTCACTGAAATGCTTGAATGAGAGCTAGAAAAGAAGGTGGGAGGGGGTGCTTTTGAGCCTGTGTGTGTGTGTGTGTGTGTGTGTGTGTGTGTGTGTGTGTGAGAGAGAGAGAGAGAGAGAGAGGGAGAGAGAGAGAGAGAGAGGGAGAGAGAGAGAGAGGGAATTGTGTGTGTGTGTGTGTGTGTGTGTGTGCATGCGCGCGCATGTGAGTGTGACTGTTGGCAGAGCTCTAGTGACATCCCTCTGAACAGCTGGGCCATGGTCTGCTTCAGAGCTGCTTGTCAGAGCAATTAGCTTGCTGGAGACGCAGCAGCAAGGATCAGTAGCGTTTCATTCAAGGGTGAAGGGGGCGGGAGGGGACTGTGGGCGGGGGAAGAGGCACAGGTTTCCCAGAAGGAATTTCTTCCGGCAAAATTCCGGCAGCAGAACAGATTCTTACAATGAGGTCTCCATTAACAATGTGAGCTCGCTGTTGGTGTTAAGTGCAGATCCATCCGGGGTAAGTTTTGGATAATTTTCTTTCTTTATGTAAAAGTCCTTGAACTCCATAGACTGGGTAGGGAAAAGGCTAGAAAAATAGGTATCTTGTATCTCTGCCAGTTTAACTATATGATACACATTAGAGAAATTAAATAATTTTCAAGTGTTAAGTTTGTGAGGGTTTTGCGGGCATTTTTATTTGGTTTTTGGCTTTAAAATATTTTTAAAAAGAGGTTTGCTAGAACTTTTGCTCAAGTCAGATTCTACCTCTTCTATGACTATTTCAAGTGATGCTTCATTCAGATTTAGCTTATGAGAATAGTGGTGATTTCTGTTCTTTTTGGTGATGCTGTTGACGCACATTGCAGGAAGCAGGGAATCCCCTATAAATATCCTTCACTGTGTCATTCCACAGCTATCCACACCCGGTTGGTGAATATGTCTCTCTGTCCTTGTCTTTACATAACTGTCCCCTAGTCTTTAACTGTGATAAGAAGAAACATGTCGCCTTCGCTGTGTCTAGGAAGCGTTTTTGATTATGAACATCTTAGGAAGAATTTATTCAGCCTTTTTACTGAAACATGCCTTTCGATATGTTGAGGTTGTCATAAGAACTTCCTGTGGACTTATGCTTCTTATTTTGGATTACTTGTTTGTTTCTTATAATTGACTTATTTTTGTTTGCTGGCCTTGGTTTCTAAAGAGTGCAAAGATGGGATTCCCTCTACCTCCAGTGACGTAGTGATTTTGTTTGCAGTCTTTTTCTTCTGAGAGGGAGGGGACAGGGAGAAGGAAGAAGAAAAATCCATCTGAAGCGGTGCGTTCTCCTATCTATGCCTTGATGATAACTGGGTACCACTGAACAGAGCTGAAACCAAAGTGGGATGCTGTTAATGACAGGAATGCTATTTTGTTTGTTTCTTTTTAGAATGGGCTGAGGTCAAAGTCAGGATTGCTGAAGCAGAGTGCCGGAATTAACCCTATACGTCCTGCTGCTAATGAATTTTACCTAATTGCTTTTTCTAAATATGGAATGAAAAAGGGCTCATAAGCAGGTGTCTGGAATCTAGCAAACATGAATAATTCTCAGTAGGGTTTTGGAATTTGGAATTTTTCTAACTTATTTGCACTGGTCTGGTTTGTACAGTATTTTTCAGACCTCAAATATATGTAGTTATATAAAATTCCTTGCCATTGTAATTAGAGTAAAACCCTCACTTTGAATGTATGGAGCTAAAGCAAAGCTTTAGGAAGAAATTGTTATATCTTAGACGTGGACCTAATTTACTTTTTTTTGGGGGGGGGGTTAAGTGTTTGGACTTCCAGTTCCTTTTTATGCAACTCTGTTTTAATAATACTCATCTCTGGAGAGCTGCCTGCAGAGGCCAATGTGAAAAATTCACTAGACCAGAGCCTAGGAATATTTTAGGTTTGCCTGTGGATATGTTTGGATAGCCTATGTTGAAAAGTGCCTCTAAGAACTTGCTGGTTTATTTTCTATCCTGGTATTCTTTTCTGCTCTGTGCTTTCATTTAGTCTAAGGTCTTTGTGTGAACTTAAATTATGCAGTCTTATTTTTATGGTAGTTCAATTATATTAATATTTATTACATCCATAAATATTTCAAACTACAAAATTCTAATTTCATTTGGAGAGGAGTTGTTGGGGTGGGGAGCGAGAAAGACCATCCTAGGGTAAGCATTCCAGAAGAATAACCTATTTAGAAGCTAGCCAGAGAACGGGGCTATAAGGGTTAAGAAAATTCCACCACATCCTAGCATCTTGTTATTGCAGCAGATATGTGGATAATTTCTCCTTAGCTTTTCAGGAAACCCCTGTGGTGGACAACCCTCATTAATCGTTGCTGGGAGACTGCTCTGACGTCTCTGGGAGCAGTTCCCTGTCTGCATGAGGACAGGAATAGCCTTTGAGGGGGAAGATAACTGCTGTGAAGTTAAAAGATGATGGTTTTGTTAACTTGGTTTTTCCTTCCATTTGGGAGTGGGTGGGATAGACCTAAAGCTTTCCTTAAATGTTTCAGTCATTAGCAGTGGAAAAATTACTAAGGTCTTTTTATTTCAACTGAAAGTGCCTTCTTTTTTAATCTTTGTTTTCTAACCATCAGGGTTTTAGAAAAGGTCAAGGAAAGAAAAGCTGTTGAAAGATGTTGGAGAAGTAAGATTTATTTCTTTTTATCGTTGATTTTTTTCACTTTTTTTTTTTTTTTTTTTAGGAGAAGGAAAAGATCAAGAACTGGTTTTGCAAAAGCTGTTTAGCATCACCTTGTCCAGGATAATTAAAAATGGGATTTATATTGGAAAAATATTTGCAAAAATTGATAGGGACTATTTCTGGGCCTAAAAGTTACCATAAGTACTTCTCTCCAGTCTTCTCCTCTCCTAGCCCACCTACAGCCACTGTTGTATAGCCTGTTAGGAGCTTCTTTTTTTGAAAAAGCACATATGGTATCTAAATGCTTGGACTGTGGATTTAAGCTTCCTGTGTTCAAATCCTAGCTATGTAAGTTGTTGGTTCTCTGACCTTGGACAAATTGCTTAAATTCTCCATTTCTTCATATGTAAAATATATGAAATGAATATAATAATATCCACTCCCTAGGGTTATTTTGAGACTGAAAAGAGTTAATACATGTAAAGCCTTTAAGATAGTTCCTGGTCATCTTAAAGGTTTGCTTAACATTAACCATTATTATTATTAATATTTAGAAATTAAATTGGAATGGATATCATTTCTATCTTCAGGTCACCTGTAATTTTTGAGGAAACTAGAAGAGAATTTCAAGCCATATGGGATGTTGAGTTTTTAAAATAAATATGACTTCTCTTGTGGCACAACGGGTTAAGGATTTGGCATTGTCACTGCAGTGGCTTGGGTCACTGCTGTGGCACAGATTTGATCCGTGACCCAGAAACTTCCACATGCCATGGGTATAGCCAAATAAATAACAAATAAAATAAAATAAATGTATAATCTAAATATTTAAGCATAGGAGCTCCCTGGTGGTTCTTTGGCTTAAGGATCTGGTGATGTCACTGCTGTGGCTTAGGTTTGATCCCTGGTCCAGCAACTTCTGCATGTCACCAACGTGGCCAAAAAATAAATAAATAAAATAAAATTAAAATTGACATTATTGATCCTCTTAGAAGGTATCTTTTCTAATTTAATGCTTATAGGCCAAATCGTAAACACCTTCCCTCAGATTAACTTCTGTTTTTCTTTCTTTGGCCGTCACTGATCTTTTGCCTTCTACAGATGATGATTGGTTGGTTTTTGTTTCATTTTGTTTTTTACTTCCATTCTGATCCACATTAAAATCTTAGGACACTTGCCTTTGGTGTCTGCCTCTGAAACTTTGTATCCTCTGCTTTTCTCTGTATGAGTGGATGTGGTGGTGTTCTTTCTCCATATATATGTGAGGGTGTGATTTATATGAAGTCCTCTGTATCAAGATTCCTGTTACGGATCTGGTATTTCCTCTGCAGAGGCAAGTGTTCAATCCCTGGCCTAGCGCAGGGGGTTAATGATTTGGCATTGCTGCAGCTATGGCTTAGGTCACAGCTGCAGCTTGGATTTGGATTTGACCCCTGGACCGTGAATTTCCATATGCCATGGATGAGGAAAAAAAAAAAAAAAAAAAAAAGGAAAAACAAAAAAAAAGACTCAAATTCACTATCTTAAAAAAATCTAGGATCTTTTATGGACCAAATATCAAATCGCAAATACTAAAATATCCAATATCTCCATGCCCTTTTATCTTATTTTAATTTCATATTAAAGAGTGTTATTCTTTTGTGGTTTTTGAGGCTTCCCCTTTTGGAATGCTGTCTAAACTACCAAGATACACTAACAAGTAATGTATGTAACATTAACAGTAAAGAGAAAACCTTTCTTTAAATTTTTTTTTTTTATTTTTAAAGAAACATTTTTTGACCAGACTAGTGACATGAAGAAGTTCCCAGGCCAGGGACCAAACGCACGCCACAGTAGCAACCAGAGCCACAACAGTGACAAAGCCAGATCTTCCTTAATCCACTGAGCCACCAGGGAACTCCAGAAAATACCTTCTTGTGTAAAGTTTTTTTTCCTCACTATAAAATTTTCTTAGGACAGTGAGTTTTAAGGAGTACAGGGTACATATCTTTTTCAGTGGAATATGTGGGGATGGAGAGTTAATATTATTAAAAAGAAGGGCATAAGTTGAAGAAAAGTTAAAAGTGAGGGAGTTCCCATTGTGGCTTAGTGGTAATGAACCTGACTAGTGTCCATGAGGATGCGGTTTTGATCCCTGGCCCTGCTCAGTGGGTTAAGGATCCGGCATTGTTGTGAGCTTTGGGTGTAGCTTGCAGACACAGTTCAGATCTGGTGTTGTTATGGCTGTGGTGTAAGCTGGCAGCTACATATGCCATGGGTGCGGCCCTTTAAAAAAAAGTGAAAAGTTAAAAGCACTGCCAGTGTGAATGTCCTTAAAGTCCAGGTACTGCCATGGGATGTGCTAAGTGGACATCATATGTTTCTGGGGAAACAGTTGAGAAACACTGTAATTAGGTAATGTGCCTGCCTTTCTTCTACTAATTGGAGTGAACTAAGTGGGAAATTTTTTATCTCCAAAACTCTTGTTCATATTTATCCTAGGGAGTTGGTGAAAAATGTGAATAAAGATTTAGGTATAGGGAGTTCCCGTCGTGGCGCAGCAGTTAATGGATCTGACTGGGAACCGTGAGGTTGTGGGTTCGATCCCTGGCCTTGCTCAGTGGGTTGGCAATCCGGCATTGCCGTGAGCTGTGGTGTGGGTCGCAGATGTGGCTCGGATCCTGTGTTGCTGTGGTGTGGGTCGCAGATGTGGCTCGGATTCTGTGTTGCTGTGGCTGTGATGTAGGTTGGCAGCTACAGCTCTGATTAGACCCCTAGCCTGGGAACCTCCATATGCCGCAAGTGTGGCCCTTTAAAAAAAAAAAAAAGATTTAGGTACAAAGATACTCTTCACAGCATTATTTTATTATAAAAATTAACAACTTCCTGAATACCCAGTAAGGTGGAAATGATTAAATAAATTGTGGTACATGTATGTAGTAGAATATTAAAACGACTTTGGTAAGAGTAATTAATGATGGAGGAAATGAGGAGTTCCTTGGTTGCCTACCTGGTTAAGGATCTGGCGTTTTTCACTGCTGTGGCATGGGTTTGATCTCTAGTCTGAGAACTTTTCTATGATGTGAGCATGGTCCTCCCAAAATTTTCTATGTAAGATGAGTTACATAAAAATTATTGGATATGAAAATATATCTAAATGGATACAAATTCCATGCAAATATGGGAAAAAAATTTAGGAAAACATATTTCAGGGAGTTCCCATTGTGGCTCAGCGGTAACTAACCTGACTAGTATCCATGAGGATGTGGGTTCGATCCCTGGCCTTGCTCAGTGGGTTAAAGGATCCGGGATTACCTTGAGCTGTGGTGTAGGTCGCAGACGAAGCTCACATCTGGTGTTGCTGTGTCTGTGGTACAGGCCAGCAGCTACAGCTCGGATTTGACCCCTAGCCTGGGAACTTCCATATGCTGCAGGTACAGCCCTAAAAAGACAAAAAAGTAAACAAAACATATCTCAAAACTCGGTGTTATTAATAGCAATTATCTCTGAGTTACAGATTATGGGTGAGTTTTCTTTTCTACTTGTATGTTTTCTATAAGTGTAAAGCCAATAATAATTTTCTAATCATAGAATACTTACTGTTAGTATCTGAAAGTAAAATTTCAGAATATGTTGAAGTGAAGATGAATGTGATAACATAAATTTCTAAGCATAGTGTTTGGGATATAATAAATGTTCCATGAGGATGTGGGTTTGATCCCTGGCCTCGCTCAGTAGATTAAGGATCCAGTGTTGCTGTGAGGTGAGGTGTAGGTCACAGACATGCGTCAGGTCTGTTGCTGTGACTGTGTTGTAGGCTGGCAGCTACAGCTCCCATTCTACCCCTACCCTGGGAACCTCCATATACCGCGAGTGCAGCCCTAAAAAGACTAGATAAATAAATAAATGCTTAATAAATGATAACTCCTGTGTACTGAGGAAGATCACCTCCTGTGATTAGAGCCCTTTCATATTGGGAGACAACATCACTGAGAAAACATCCTGTTCATACAGCTTCTTGTCCTTCTGAGGTCGATAAATACATTATCCTCCTATATGTAGAGGCCCAGAATATTAAAATAAATAAATAAAATTTTTTAAAGGTTGTAGGACCAGCATGAAATATATGTTTTGGTGTTCTCTTATGAAGGTACAAAGGAAACTTTTATAGAGAGAGGACTGGTAGTGATTTTATGCAGTGACTTTTTTTTTTTAGGTGTTTTTGGCCACACCCACAGCATGCAAAAGTTCCTGGGCCAAGGATCGAACCCGAGCCTCAGGAGCGACAACGCCAAATCCACCAGGGAACTCCTGCAGTGACCTTTTAAAATTTGTTTAGCTTTGATACAGTTTATGAGGCCCACTACAAATTGCTTTTACTCCCTTTTCTGGGTTGTCTCCTTAAAAATTCTTGGGAAATTTGAAACAGTGTAACAGAAAAGTTTTTCTCTGTTCTGGGAATTTCTGAAACTCCTTTGCTTCTCATGTTAGTCTGCCCTAAAGGGCCTTTTGGGACTCAGTGCTGATAAAAAAGAAATGTAGGAGTTCCCACGGGGGCATAACAGGATCTCTGTAGCACAAGGATGGGGTTTTGATCCCCAGCCTAGCACAGTGGGTTAAAGGATCCCTCATTACTGCATCCGCGGTGTAGGTCGCAACTGCAACTTTGATGTGATCCCTAGCCCAGGAACACTATATGCTGCAGGGTGACCAAAAAAGAAAAAGAGATGGAAAATTAAAAAAAGGAAATGTAGACCTACATCTACTTTTGACTTGCTTGGGAACTGAGATGTGCATATAAGAAACTGTTTTCGAAACAGAAACAGACTCACAGATATGGAGAACAGAATTGTGGTTGCCAAGGGTGGTGGAGGGATGAACTGGGAGTTTGGGATTAACAGATGCAAATTATTATGTATAGAATGGATAAATAATAATCTGAATCACTTTGCTGTACAACAGAAATTAACATTATAAATCAACTATACATCAGTAATTTTTTTTAAAACAAACTGCTTTCTTTTTCTTATTCTTTTCTTTTAGCCATACTTGAGGCATGCACAAGTTCCTGGGCAGGGATTGACTGCTACCACTGCAGTGACCTGAGCCACTGCAGTGCACCACAAGGGAACTCTTCCGTTTTCTTTTCTATAATACACAATAATGTGAATGTACTTAATTGAAATGATAATTTTTTATTTAATGATTTTTGTTTTTTTCCATTATAGCTGGTTTACAGTGTGAAATGATAGTTTTTATGTTATGTGTATTTTACCACTGTTAAAATAAAACATGGATCAAGTATACTTTCATTTAAAAAAAATACAAAAAGGAGTTCCAGTTGTGGCTCTGCAGGTTAAGAACCTGACTAGTATACATGAGAATGTGGGTGTTCAATCCCTGACCTCACTCAGTGGGCTAAGGATCCGGTATTGGCACAGTCTGCAGCCTAGGTTGCAGATGTGGCTCGGATCTGGCGTCGCTGTGGCTATAGAGTAGGCTGGCCGCTGTGTCTCCAATTCAACCCCTAGCCTGGGAACTTCCACCCCTAACTGTGGGTGTAGCTTGAAAAAGAAAATACAAACAAACAAACAAACAAAACCCCAAGGAGTTCTTGCTGTGGCACAGTGGGTTAAGAATCCGGTTGCTGTAGCAGTCCAGGTTCGATACCTGGCTGGGCACTGTGGGTTAAATAGTCTGGCGTTGCTGCAGCTGTGGCATACTTTGCAGCTTCGGCTCTAGTTCAGTACCTGGCCCAGGAACTTCATATGCCGCAGGTGCAGTCATAAAAAAAAAAAAAAAAATGCACACACAGAGCAACGTGAACCAGATGAAACTGTACAGTTTCCAAACTAATTTTGACCTGATACCTCAGATTCTGTCTACTTTTCAGAATTCACTTACCACCATAGACCAGGAGATAAGGACCAAAGCTGCTTGTTGCAGTCAGAGATATTACATCAATTATTGGCCAAAAGCATACAACGAAAATAGAATAGCTTATAATACATCAGAGGGGTTTTAGAATGTCAATGTGCACCACTGGGGAAAGGGATGAGTTTTTGGTCTAGTCTTCTCATCTAGTTTATATTTATCTTGTTTCCTCTTTGTTTCAAGGAGATCTGCAGCTGAGGGAGAAGGAATGGGGGTGTATGGAATGTAAAGAGCAAATGTATTACAATAGTTGCCCTATATCTACAGGGGATAGGTTCTAAGACCCCCAGTGGATGTCTGAAACCTAGATAGTATCAAACCTTGTATGTACTAAACTTTTTTCCATTCATACATACCTGTAATAAAGTTTAATTTATAAGTTAGGCACAATAAGAGATTAACAACAATAACTAGTAATAAAATAGAACAATTTATAACCATGTATTAATAAAAATTTTGTGAACATGGTCTCTCTCAAAATGTCTTATTATACATGTTTAATCCCTTTTCTATCTTAACTAAGCACTTATCAGGCACTGTGGCCATAACTCTTACAGTCTGAAGTGTGACAGCAAAATTAGCACCAATTTCTTTTTCTTTTTTCACAATTTCACAGATAGAAGATTCATTTTTAGCAACCTCAGCATATGATTTTTTTCTTATTAAATTGAGACCTTTTACCTTTTCACTTAAAGGAAGCACTTTACGGCTTCTCTTTGGCAGATCCAAACTGCCAGCCTCAGTACTTGAGCTTTGGGGCCATTATTAAGTAGAATGTGGCTTTGTTTAACCACTTGCAATACCAGTGACAGGACAAAGGGATGATGCCTGTCATGGGCAGGACCGAGTGGGATGGCACGAAATTTCACCATGCTATTCAGAGCAGCATGCAGTTCAAAACTTATGAATTGTTTATTTCTGGAAGTTTCCATTTATTAATTTTTTTGGCCACACCCATAGCATGTGAAAGTTCCCAGGCCAGGGATCTGTGCTGGATCCTTAACCCACTGTGCTGGGCCAGGAATTGGACCAGTGCTTTAACCGCCACAGACACAGTACCTGAACTTAACGTACTGTGCCACAGCAGGAACTCATCCATTTAATATTTTTGGACCATAGTTGCCCTAAACTGAACTGTAGAAAGCAAAGCTACGGATGAGCAGACTACTGTATTTCCTCATTTGGACATAGCCATTTCTTTCTTTAAACATAGTGAAATGTGATGAGGAAAGGGATTATAGAAAAGAGGACAGATACCACGGAATTACAGTAACTGTCTGAGCTGGCTGATTTGAGAATATGGAGAGTAAGAGCATGAGACCTGTGAGTTTTGATGATCATTTTAACATTTCAAATAAAGTTATGGGAAACTTGGCAAAGGTTACCAGTCTTAAAACATTTAGCTTTCTCCACATATTGTGGCATGGGAAACTTCCAATATTGGGATTTCAGCTGGGCAGCTCTTTCCTTACACTAATCTCACAGTTTATCCTAGTGACAGGTTTTTGGAGGTCAAGGATTCCTGAATTTGTCCTTTGAAATTAAACAAGGAAAGATATCTGGAGTTTTTGGGATCTGTTTTTACTTGCATAGATTCATTGTCATTGCTATTCACTTTTTTGCTATACTATTCATTTTTAGTATATCAGAATGGCAGCATATCTTATTTGTCTGTAGAGACTATTCTTTAGTAGTATTTGCCGCAGTTTCTGTGGAAAATGTTTTATTAAAAAAAAAAAAAAAGAGGAGACAAGGGGAATATCATCTTGTAGCTCTTAGTGATAGAGCCTGTTGCCATGGACTCCTAGATCAGATTGGCTGACCCAGGGGCCAATGAGCAGTTAGAACATAAACACATCATCATTTAACCTTGCAGAATTCCTTTACTCAGTGATATATGACATCAATATCATAAACTATATATGTTTCAAGAATGGTATGAAGTACTTTTCTCTTTCAAAATTCTCTATTTAATATAAATAATGTAATAATACGTTCTTACTTTGATTTGATTGGGAGAAGATACAGTGCGAAATACCTATCACCTGTCTGTGAAGTGAGCTGCTGCTGCAGTCATTTGGGCTTTTGCCAAGTCTAAGTCAAACTCTGGCCTCTAGACCAGAGGAGATTTGTCTTTATATCTGAAGCTGCCTTACTTACTTTGGTAGCTTTAGAGCTGAGTCAGAAATTGGCAGCTTTTTTCTTACTTGTTTTTCCTTCTTTCTCTTCCACTCTGATATAGTATTCCCTGTCAGTGTTATATTTGTATACTATTTGGTCTGGAGTTAGAGGATTAGCTGGAACTAGCTTCTGTGTTCTGCACCTTCATTTGTCTAGCTTGTTTATAGTTGCTGACAGACGTCTGGGAGATTGCTCTTAACATAGTGTTAGTTCCTCCCACAGCAGATCATAGCATGTTATCTTCTCCTGTACCTTACTGCTTTGGAGACTGGAAATGCTTCATTCAGACAAAATATCCCTTCTGGATTTTGTAAATGAAAGAAGTCAAGAGTATTGTGTTTTTCTTACATTTTATGTCAAGGATACTTGAGAAACTGTGGTGGATCTTTTATTCTCTTCTCCAGTGTTCCCATGCCTGGCTATGTACATATTTGGAGGATTGAAAGAGACCTCAAGAGGTCATGAGTTTGTTCCTTCTGTTGAACTACTCAAATCTCTATGAATGAGATGCAAACTTCTCATTATACTGTTGCCTTTTGTCTCAAAGGAATTAAGCCAAACTTCAAATTCACTTCTTAAGCAAAGAGGAACAAAAAAGTGTTTGGTATCTGATTAACTTTTTGTGAGTGAGGTCTTAGGAAAGTAGATAGGAAGTATTTGGGGATTTGCAGTTTTAGTTATTGTGACTAGAAAAAGGCTCCCAGAGATGGCATCTGAGCAAAGACCTGAAAAGACTGAGTAAGCAAGCCATGCTGTTATCTGGGAGAAGACTATCCCAGGCATAAGTAAAGAACAATTAAAGCAGTCACCCTAAAGTGGGTTTAGGGCACAAGGAGAAGCCAGTGTAATTGGAGCTGCGTATGTTGGGGAAGTAGTAAGACATGGGGTAAGAGAGCAAACTAAAATGGTCAGATTATTTAAGGTCTTTTTCTTTTTTTAAAAAAAGGTCACACCCTCGGCATATGGAAGTTCCCATGCTGGGGGTTGAATCGGACCTCTAGCTGCTGGCCTTCAGCCTGTACCACAGCTACAGCAACTCAGGATCTGAGCCATGTCTGAGACCTACCCCACGGCTCACGGCAATACCAGATCCTTAACCCACTGAGTAAGGTCAGGGATCAAACCCACATCCTCATGGATACTAATCGGGTTTGTAACCTGCTGAGCCACAACAGGAACTCCTAATTATTTAGGGTCTTATAGGTCATAGTAAGAACTTGGATTTTGCTCTGCATGAGATAAAAAAAACATTGGAACATTGTTTTTGTTGTTGTTGTTTTTCCTAGCCACATGTGTGGCATGTATAAGTGTCCAGGCCAGGGATCAAACCCACACCACAGCAGTGACCCAAGCCGCTTCAGTGATAATGCCAGATCCTTAACCTACAGTGCCACAAGAGAATTCTCATTGGAACGTTTTGAGGATAGCCATAATGATCTGAAAATGTTTTTACACAGTTACTCTGGCTGCTATGTTTAGAAAATCCTGTAGGGGAGCAAGATTGGAAGCAGGAAAACAGTTAGAAGTCTATCAGCCAGGAGAGATGATGGCTTGGACCAGGGTGGTAGCAGTGGAAGTGTAGGAAGTCATCAGATTTTGGTTATATTTTGAAATTAGAGGCAACAGGATTTGTTTCCTGATAATTTTGGTCTCTAGTTTACTTCTCTATAAAAAAGGAAATGGTAGTATCTTCTTGTAAAATATCTAGCCCTGTATACACAATAGAGTGATCAATGATAAATATTTTAGAAGTGAGGCCTCCTTAGGATCTGAGCCATCATACCTTGTGTGTTCTTTAAACACGGCAATCATGAAGGAACATGTCTGAAGGAACCAGCTATTCTTCATTGATTCATCTTTTCCCTTAGGCATATGCTTATAGCAGTATCAAACATTAGAGTTCTTCTTTTAGAAAGAAGCATTTACCTAAATTGACTTTTTAAAAACAATTCTTAAAATACCAAAGTTTTGAGAAAAATTAAGAAGCCAGGTACAGGAAAGGGTAAATAGAATTCTTATCTTTTTTTCTTACTTGGCAGTCTTTTACTATTTAATTTTCATTAAAATAGGCAAGGAGGAGTTCCTATTGTGGTGCAACGGAAACTTATCCAACTAGGAACCATGAGATTGCGGGTTTGATCCCTGGCCTCGCTCAGTGGGTTAACAATCAAGCGTTGCCGTGAGCTGTGATATAGGTCACAGATGTAGCTCAGTTCTGACGTTGCTGTGGCTGTGACGTAGGCCAGCAGCTGCAGCTCCAATTTGACCCTTAGCCTGGGACCTCCATATGCCATGGTGCAGCCCTAAAAAAAAAAAAAAAAAAGCGAAAAAAAAATGCAAGGATCTTACCAGTTCAGGACAATGTGGAGTCAGTACTGGTTGGGAAAAGGGTGTATACAAGATGCCAATTCTGAGTGGAAATGTGTTTGTTCATAAGAGAAACACAGTACCACTAAATAGCCAGGAAAAGCGGGTCTCTCACATATCTTTCTTTCCCTTGTTACTGTAGAATAGGATTAGGAGGAACTAACATTTACTTGAGCATCTACTATGTGCAGGCACATTGCATTTGTTATCTCAAATTATTTTCCAGTGACTCTATTAGATATGTATTACATCTAATCTTACAGATGGAGGAGACCAAAGCTTAGCTGCAAACTACATGTCCAGATACAAAGTCCATAAATTTACCTACTGTAACATTACACTCTTACACTCTAGAGAGTGAATGTTCTTTATTTTGATGGGTGCCACCCCTAACTCACCATTTAATTATGCTCGGCCTTTTCCTAGCAGTAGAGATAGTAGTAGAGCACAAAGATGATGCTTTTCTATTCTCCATAAAAGTACCAGCTTTCCCTTATTTTACCTTTTCCCTCCCAAGTACATATAAACTCCAGGGTGTAGTGCTTGTAGGATTCCTTGCTACTAAAAATTGAGAAATTGTTATTATTTTCATCATTATTACTTAGTGTGCTTTTAATATATAGACAGAAAAACTTAAGTAGTATCTTAAACATGTCAGAAGTATATTTTTCTCTCACATTCAGGAAATTTAGAGATACCCAGTCCAGTCCAGGACTGGTGTAGTCAAGGACCCAGGTTTCTTCTGTTGTCCCACTCTCTATGGTTTTCAATCCTAGTATCATCTAATAGTCCCAGTTGGCTGCTGAAGTGCCAGCCTTTGCTTCTACATACAAGCCAACAAGAATTAGGGATGAATAAAGAAGGGCTACCCACTTCCTTTAAGGATACCTCATTAAAGTTGTATTTACTACCTGTTATTAGTTTCCTAGGGCTGCTATAACAAAATACCACAAACTGGAAGGTGTAAACAACGGAAATTTATTTTCTCACAGTTTTAGAGGCTAGAAGTCCTAAGATCAAAGTGTCAGCAGATTTGGATTTCCTGAAGTCTCTCTCCTGGATTTCCAGATGGGCTTCTTCTCACTGTGTCCTCACATGGTCTTTTTTCTGTGCCCACACATCTCTGGTGTCTCTTTGTGTGTCTGACTTTCCTCTTCTTATAAGGATATCGGCAAGATTAGACCTTGTTTTAACTTAATCATCTCTTTACAGGCACTATCTCCAAATACAGTCACATTCTGAAGTACTAGTGGGGTGGTGTTAGAGCTTTACCATAAGAATTTTGAGGGGACACGATTCAATCTATAACACTACTTCTGCTTACATCCCATGAACTGGAACCTAGTCACATACTCATTTTTAGCTACAATGGAGGTTGGAGTATGTATAGCTTTTTTACAGACAGCCATGTCCCCAACTAAAAATCAGTGGTTATATTGAGGAAGAGGTGATTGGATATTTGGGAATAAATAGCAGGCTCTCCTTTGCAGCAGAGGCTTAAGGAATTATGATTCTTAAAGGCTTCTAGTTCCGTTATGTGAAATTAGATTGTTCTTATTTCTCTGGCCAAACTCACATTCAGTTTAAGGTTTTGAAAGATTCTTTGAATACTAAATTGTTGACATAGGTGTGCTGTCCACCTAACAGGTGGTAACACTGACTTTAAGTTCATCATAGAGCAATACAGACTTAGCTGCATGGCATTTAAGTTAGCAATGGAGGGCATCTTGAAATGCCATGAAAAGTAGGTAAATTGTGGTTTTATTTTCTTTTCCAGAATGTCTTGTCTGGATTTAGTTGGGAGAAGTTTGCCGGGGCATAGGAAAAGACAATGTAAACCTTCCAGTTCTTTTCGATCCCTGAGATTCCATGATATTTTCTACATAGTGGCATTACTATGATAAAGCTAAAGAAAATGCTCCGTTAAGAAAACGTAAAGCTGGGAGTTCCCCTTGTGGCTCAGTGGTTAACGAATCCGACTAGGAACCATGAGGTTGTGGGTTCAATTCCTGGCATCGCTAAGTGGGTTAAGGATCCGGCGTTGCCGTGAGCTGTGGTGTAGGTTGCAGACGTGGCTCGGATCCCGCGTTGCTGTGGCTGTGGCGAAGGCCGGCGGCTACAGCTCTTGTTAGACCCCTAGCCTGGGAACCTCCATATGCCACCGGTGCAGCCCTAGAAAAGGCAAAAAGTCAAGAAAAAAAAAAAAACATAAAGCTGGAAGTTCCTGTTGTGGCACAGTGGCAACGAATCCGACTAGGAACCATGAGGTTGTGGGTTCAATCCCTGGCCTCGCTAGTGGGTTAGGGATCCGGTGTTGCCGTGAGCTGTGGTGTAGGTTGCAGATGCGGCTCAGATCCCGCGTTGCTATGGCTGTGGCGAAGGCTGGCGGCTACAGCTCCTGTTAGACGCCTAGCCTGGGAACCTCCACATGCCGAGGGTGCGACCCTAAAATGACACACACACACACACAAAAAGTAAAGCTAAAGAGATGTTCCATTGTTTGAGCCCTGCTTCTTTCTGTTTGAAAGGGGGGGAAATCTGATTTATTCTGTTTTGATCAAGAAAGTAAAATGGGTGTTTTTTGGCCAAGAATGTAGAAAAGCCAATAGAATCTACAACGAAGCTCAACTAACACTTCAGTCCATTGATTGAAACACCTGCAGTTCTCATTTCAGGGCAAGTACAGCCATAACAGATATTGGGCAAAGAAAGAAGGTACATGTCCGGAACACTTTAATCTTGTTTCTCTCCTTACTTTGCCTAAGGAATTTCTCTGGACATCAGCCAAGTCCTGTGGCCTCTCTTAGACACCAGTGAATACCTTTTGCATATATAGAGCAGAATGATTTTCTCATGCTTCCCTGATATAGAAGATTGACACAGTTGTTATTATTGTTGCTGTTATTTTTATCGGCCTAGTACTAGTGAGACCTATGATAGTTGACTTCTGAAATCCTTAAAGGTCTTGGTGACTGTCACATAACTGTAGCTTTACATGTTCCCTAAGTACTTTGTTCTCTCATATTCTGCTTTCTTTCTTTGAATAGAAGAGAGTATTGGACCCATATCTCTTATAACTCAATAGGGCCTTCCTTCTTGTCCTTGCCCAAGGGCAGTTGAGCCATTTACCTTTTTAGGCATGCGGTTATTGTTTTTGTTTTTTGTCCTCTGGACACTATAGTGGAAAGAACATGGGATTTTGGAATCCATAAGACCTGGGTTTGAAGTCTGGTTCCTTATACAGATTGTATGGCCCTGAGCAGTATATTTCATTTCTAAAACGGTGATATTTTGGGGGTTCCCGTCGTGGCACAGAAGAAATGAATCCGATTAGGAACCATGAGGTTGCGGGTTCAATCCCTGGCCTCGCTCAGTGGGTTAAGGATCCAGCCTTGCCATGAGCTGTGGTGTAGGTTGCAGATGTGGCTCGGATCCTGCGTTGCTGTGGCTGTGGTGTAGGCCAGCGGCTACAGCTCCGATTCGACCCCTAACCTGGGAACCTCCACATGCCACAAGTGCAGCCCTAGAAAAGGCAAAAAGACCAAAAAAAAAAAAGTGATATTTTATATCTTGAGAAGATCAAATAAGATACTCTCTATAAACTATAAAAAATTTAAAGTCATGAGGGGTGACCCAGATTGAGGAGACATATGGGAAAGTTTATAAGCTCTAAAATATGTCCCCCACTGACACTTTCTGAAGAGAGGCCTCAGATTTAGGCGCCCCTCCCATCGCATAAATCACATCCCCGAACACTCTTGTATGTCTGCCTTGGGACACCTAGAACTTTGGCTTGAGATCGGACACAGCTAGGCTAGAGTCTTGCCCTTACCCATTTTGTATTAACTTGGGAAAGTTACTTAATTCCTCTGGGCTTTGGTTTCTTCATCTGAAAATGCCCTAACAAAGAGTTTTGTTAGGATTAAAGTAATGTATAGAAAGAGTAATCAGAGTGAGTCATAGAAAGAATATAGACTTTGGCATCAGCACTAGAGTTTGGGTCTGATTCTGTCATTTAGCAGTGCTGTATGACCTTGGGGGAAATTCCTTAACTACTCTTGGTGGATATGAGTTGAAGTGCATAAAGCACCACGTTCATAATCTTGCTCAGTAAACATTAATGGTTTTTCCTTTTCTCCTAACTGCAGTGCCAAAGAGTATAAGAATAGGCTTGCCATTATAAGCATCTAAACAGTTTGTTTTGTTTTAAACCTGCTTTTTTAACTGTGTGTATGTTTGGCCCCACTGTCTTGACTCCTAAGGGCATTTCTCTCTCTCTTTTTCTTTCTCTGTTTCTCTCTCTCTCCCCCTCCCTCCCTCCCTCTCTTTCTGTGTCTCTCCTTCTCTCTGTGTGTTTAAATAACCTACAATAAAATGCACAAATCTTAAGGATTCAGTTAATAAATTTTGACAGTCACACACACCCATGTAACCACTACCCCAAACAAGATAACATTTCTGTGTCTCTTTCCAAAGAATATTATACTTTCAAAACTTAAGCAACCACTTGCCGATTTAAACCACTGTAGGCTAGTTTTCGCCTGTTCTTAAATTTCATATAGATGGACTTATACAGTATATACATATTTTTTAAGGAGATCCACTTTCTTCTACTTTCTTCTTCTATGTTTTTGTGTTTGTCAGTATATACCCAGCCAAGTCCCTTCCTGTCTCACTGGTAATCATTGAATCACTTGTTTCTTAAGCAGGTCACCAAAAAACGGAATTACCACGATTGGTCTAGTTAAGATCCACCTTCCAGGGCTTAGGGGTAGGGTCACCTTCCCTGATCATGTGTCTTCAGAGGAAGGCAAACACCAAAGGTTCATTTTTTAAATCGTTGAATAGTATTCTGTTATGTGAATATATCACAATTTGTTTATCGATTCTCCTGGGCCTCTAGATCTTAAATATTTTCAATATGAGTATCAATTAGAAATAATTTACTCTTGCTACGTAAGTTAGAAAAGGACTGGAAAGTTTACAGAGATTTTGCCACAGGGTAAGTCAGATTTTTTTTAGCCTCTAGCTATTGTCTTCTTTCTTTCTTGCACTCTCTCTACTTGGCCATGGATTAAAAGGAAGAAAATGAAACTATCCTTGTGTCTCTGTGTGTCCCCTATATATAATATATTCTCCTTGGCACAATGCCTAGAAAGTTGTTTATAGAGTTGATGGAAGGATATATAATCTCACTGTGCTCTGGAAGGTACTTACCTTGGCATTCAAAAAATTTATGGGGAATATGCAGTATTTTCCCTGAAAAGATTGCCAAATCTTGGCTCCCAATCATCCTCCCCTGTGTCATCCTATTTCCTCACTCCCTCCCCTTGCCCCGACTTCTGAAATTCCCCTCCGTGCAGCTTTAAGCCACTGAGTGTCCTCAGGAGACACTCTGCCTTAAAATTGTGCTGTTTCCCTGGATGAAATGTACAGCATGCACAAATAAATTGTAGGGAAGCACACATCTAGGCTCTCCTGGGAGCTTAATGTCTTGCTTTGTTCTAATCAAGTTACATATGAAATACTTCCTTTCTTTGTCAAATAAACCATCTAGAGTGGAAATAATTTTTTTGCCTTTTAACCCTTATCTACTGGCTTTATTCTTATTCTTAAAGCTTTTTTTTTCTTTTTTGCTAATAAATTAACTTGTCCCTTGGCTGCAACTTTTGCTTTTGTTTGGCCCAGAAAAAAAGTTGTTTCCAGGAATCTTTATGTTCCTTTAAGCATAAGGAGCGCCTTCTGCACAGGATTATAGGGCTAGAAATGACTGTAGTTAAAGGTTATTTCAGCTCAAGAAATACAGTTTTGAGCATATCTTCTGATGGATCTTGACGCTAGAATAGTTAACAGCCTGACCCCTCGTTACTAGCTTATTCCCTCTGCTCCACCATTCTCCATGTGTTGGCAGGTTGTTGTAGCCCAGGCATCATCTACGCAGAAGACACCCTTCAGCAGAAGGTAGCCCTTTTTCTAGGGGCTTTTAAAGAAACTACAGTGGGAAGCCTTTCTTTAAAGCCACCCACCCAGCAAAGTCCTCTCACGTCTCACTGGTAATGATTGAGTCACTTGTCCCTTCTCAACCCAGTCACAAAAAGGAAACAGAATTACCACAATTAGTCTTGCTAATTAAGATCCACTGCCTAGGGCTCAGGGATAGGATTACCTTCCCTTCCCTATTCGTATGTCCTCAGAGGAAGGCAAACACCAGAAGAAAATCTGGGCTAGACTGAGTGTGAGAGGAGGGAGATTTGGACAGGCAACCAGTATAGTGTCTATCGTACCTTTCCCTCTGCTGCTTCCTTTTTCCTCAGAGTGAGAATTATTGAATTATTTGTTTTACACAGCTCTTCAAGAGGCCATTAGTCTCAGTGGTAATGACTGTCAGAGTTCTGAAAAGTGGATGTATTAATCATTGTCTCTTTTATGGATGTCTTAAAGAATCTAAAGCCCAAGTTTTTCTTTTTCCCAGTGAATGAAGGAAACCATGTGGCTTCCTACAACTTAACTTGGAATATGTGACTGTATTCCATGGGTGGCTGGTATAAAAGATTTTTTTGTTTAGTTGGTTATTGTCATTAGTGCTTTAGCTGAGTTACATTGCTTGGACTCTGTGAAGTTAGTCCAGGTGTCCAGACCAGATAGTTGAGCTTTTTCTGACTTACACGTGAACAGGAGCTGCAAATTCATCATTCTGATTTGACAAATATACTTATTTGGTAATTGAGGCCTATCCTGGAAAAAGAAACAACCAGCTGCTTTATGTTTTTCCATTTCACTTTCTCTCTCTCTCTCTCTCTCTTTTCTTTTGGTTTTATTGAGGTACAATTGACATATAGCTCTGTAGAAGTCTAAGGTGTGTTTGAACTACTTTGTTGACCTCATTACAGTATTTCACAGGTAACAGTAGCAAGTGACAAATAGCTAGCCACCCTTTCACTACAAATTTCTGCATCTTTGGGAGGCAGTAAAGTGACTGAACCCAAATAGTAAATAGCAAAGTAAAGATGTGTCTTCCTCCAGGGAGAGACCCAGTCTTTCTGAAGGGCAGACGACTACAAAGCTCTTTTCCTGCCTTTTCAGCTTGCTTAAGATAAAAGAAATAATTTAAGTTTCTATAACCATTGTCTAATATTGCTGCCTTTTGATGGGGGAGACACTTGAAGGTGATAATAATGTTGTAGTTTGTCATAACTATGGAAGTTTTCCCTTGGGAAAGGAGAATGATCCTTTCTGGTATTGAATACAGCTTTATATTTTCCTTCTTTCTGGAGAGAGTCTAATGAGTTAACTCTGTGGAGTGCTCAAGCTGAAAATGTGAGCAAATTTCTATAGGGAACAAGAGAGGGCAATTAAAGTGCCAAAAGCACTTATACTGCATTGCTTTAGAACTGAATTCTGGTGAATCTCAAAATAATTACGCTGAGTAAAATAATCCAGATAATGTATGATATCAAATTCTAGAAAATAGAGACTAATCTGTAGTAGCAGTGGTTGGCTGGGGAGGGGTTGTGGAGAAGGGGAGGAAGAGCTTATAAAGAAGCAGAAGGAAACCTTTGGAGATCATGAGTGTGTTCACTGTCTTGATTGTGGTGAAGTTTCACAGGTGTATGCATGTTTCATAATTCATCAAATTGTGCAGTTTATGTCAATCATACCTCAGTAAAGCTTTTTTTCTTTTTTTAGTCTTTTGTCATTTTAGGGCTGTACCCACGACATGTGGAGGTTCCCAGGCTAGGGGTCTAATCAGAGCTACAGCTGCCGGCCTATGCCACAGCCACAGCAACGTGGGATCCTAGCCGCGTCTGCAACCTACACCACAGCTCATGGCAACGCTGGATCCTTAACCCACTGAGTGAGGCCAGGTATCAAACCCGCAACTTCATGCTTCCTAGTCGGATTCGTTTCCGCTGAGCCACGACAGGAACTCCAAGTAATGCTTTTTTTTTATTTTTTATTTTTTGTCTTATTTTTTGTAATGTTAGGGCCGCACCCGCAGCATATGGAGGTTCCCAGGCTAGGGGTCCAATTGGAGCTGTAGCTGCCTGCCTACACCACAGCCACACCAACACCGGATCGTTAACCCACTGAGCAAGGCCTGGGATCGAACCCTCAACTTCATGGTTTCTAGTTGAATTCATTAACAGCTGTGCCACGACGGGAACTCCTAAAGTTTTTTTTTTTTTTTTTAAAAA
>PVHT021183648.1:31006142-31074952 GCA_004024745.2 Catagonus wagneri
CTCAACTTCATGGTTTCTAGTTGAATTCATTAACAGCTGTGCCACGACGGGAACTCCTAAAGTTTTTTTTTTTTTTTTTAAAAAAGAAATGAAACTGGAGTTCCCGTCATGACTCAGTGGTTAACGAATCCGACTAGGAACCATGAGGTTGCGGGTTCAATCCCTGGCCTTGCTCAGTGGGTTAAGGATCCGGTGTTGCCGTGAGCTGTGCTGTAGATTGCAGACGCGGCTCGGATCCCGCATTGCTGTGGCTGTGGCGAAGGCCGGCAGCTACAGCTCCTGTTAGACCCCTAGCCTGGGAACCTCCATATGCCGTGGGTGCGGCCCTAGATAAGTCAAAAAGACAAAAAAAAAAAAAAAAAGAAAGAAAGAAATGAAACTAATCTAAGGGCAACATTTGTCAAAGAACCCCTGTACTGGATTACAGGTAGGCTGTAACCCAGACTTCTGTGTGAAATCCAAGTCTTGTAGATGTTTAAGTACAGATACACAACTCCTGTTTAATACATTTGATGTTTTTTTAGGAGTCCATAGAGACTACTATATTCTATTGAAGAAGATGTCTAACAGTAACACTACTCAAGAGACGCTGGAAATAATGAAAGAATCAGAAAAAAAACTGGTAGAAGAATCTGTAAACAAAAACAAGTTTATATCTAAGACTCCAAGCAAGGAAGAAATTGAGAAAGAGACTGAAGATACCAGTTTGCGTCAGGAGACACAGGTAAGGATTAGAACTGTATCGTATGTGCGTTCTCTATAGCAAAATAGAAATGTCATTATAGGTGGCATTGGAAGTCTATAGGAAGCCAGTCACTTACCCAAATATTTGATTCTCCCTGAAAACCCAGCTTCAAGAAATATCTCCTTCCCTTTTTGTCACAGAGTCCACAATAAAGTCTAAAGAAAACAGAATGAAATCCCTCATCCATTAGGACCTGAGTTACACTGGTTCTTCTACATTTTGATATATTTTAACTATCAAAAAATAAACTGTTGGAGTTCCCATCGTGGCACAGCGGTTAACGAATCCAACTAGAAACCGTGAGGTTGAGGGTTTGATCCCTGGCCTTACTCAATGGGTTAATGATCCGATGTTGCCTGAGCTGTGGTGTAGGTCGCAGACACAGCTTGGATCTGCCATTACTGTGATTGTGGCTGTGGCATAGGCTGGCGGCTGTAGCTCCGATTCGACCCCTAGCCTGGGAACCTCCATATGCCGTGGGTGCGGCCCTAAAAAGCAAAAAAAAAAAGCTGTATATGAACACATATTTAACAAGTCATAACATGGCTTGTATAATAAACTCTTAAAACTAGAGCTTTGTGGCCACGCAGTGTTAAATTAATATCCTGGTTGTGTTAAAGCAGTCAGCATTTTCTAGGTCAGAAATAGTCTTTGAACCTGCCACTTGGTAAATGTGAGTGAGGAATTTTACTCTTTGGTTGCCATGTTGTTTTCCATCCAAATTCATGCTGCAGTGCAGATGTGATGGCAGTGGATAGGCAGCCGAGCTGCTTCCAGGGCTCCTCTTTGGTATCCAGCCAGAATGGACTGAGCCTACTCTAGCTTACCTGTTCCAGTTCTTCTCTTCCCTGCGGTCACTACTAGTTTCCTCTGTTACTCAAGTCCAAATTATGTAAATCCTTTCCTTCATGCCCAGTGGTGAGGCTGGTCTTTATTGTATACTCAGGAGATAGACTGTTAATTGTAGTAAGTGAAAGAGCAGTAGTAGTAACTTTCTGGAGGGTCTAGAAACTTGAAACATGATTTTTTTGCGAGCCAATTCACCTAGGTCTTGTCTTGCTTCAGGATTAAGACAGCAACATCATATAGGGATGAATTAAAATCAGATAACTCTGAAATATTTGGTTCCCTAGATGCCTGCTTTTCTACTGTTTTTCCTCTTACAGTTAGCCAGATCTCTGTCCTGACTGCTTTTCTTTCCATTATCTTTTGTGTGTGAATTATCATTCCCCACCCATCCTTCTAGAGTTTGTGGAGACAGTCTGCCATTGTTCCAACTCTACTTGTAGCTTCCACTGATACCAAATGAATTTTAAATCCTTAGGACAGATAAGTATTGAATGTTTAATTATACACTGTCCTGTTACATGGAAGATAATAGTTAAAATTTTTGGGTACAAGTTACTCTGTTCTCAGGAAACTATTTTAAATGTTTTGAACTCCTGTTGTGTGTACTTCTGGATGACTATAGGTTTTATGTGCCTTATGAATGTTCACTTGGTTTAAAAATGTCTTCATCTGAATACACAAATAGATTGTATGGGAGCCTGGGAGGGGAACCTGCCTCCCCTCTGACTCCTTTTGCTGCTGCTAGAGCAGGTGGAGTTTCTGCTGCCAACTACTGGAGTTCCTGCTCCTCTGACAAAGTCTTCATTCACACCCTTCAGAAACCCTCTCCCCCTCTACCAATCTTCCCCTTCATTGGCACTAAAAATTCTGCTCTTTCTCTAACCTTACCCCTCTCCAGTAGTGAGCATGGTGCCTGATACAGGGTAACTCACACCTGGGAATTCCCTCAAAAAATCTTACTGATACTGAAAAGGAGTGCCTGTTATGAATTGGAACTCAAAAGTTTGAGGAAAGGGGATTTTGATTACTTGTACTGTGTGAGACGTATTCTTGGAATCAGCAGGTGGAATTCAGAAACATCCTTTGCGTGGAAACAGGAAGCTTCTGAGATTCAGTTTAGAATGGGCAAGTCCTGACTTAACACACACTGAACTTAGGTGGGTCCTTTAAATAACCAGCTAGGTATGGCCTCCTCACTGGACTTTCTGCCTTTATACTTGTAATCCCTTCTGAGTCACCTACCGTACTGCTTTAGAAAGATAGTTATGAAATAAAGATCTGATTATGTTAATTCTCTTCAGCTTTCTGTGTGTCTCATTGCCCTAGGGTAAGTCCCAGATTTGTCAGCATGGCATATTATGACCTAGCCCCTTGCCTGCCATCCATGCACCCTCTGATATCCTTTACTTAAGCATTAACTCATTTCCTGGTTCCTGCTATAAATAGGAGCTGAAAAGTTTAGGGAAAGAATGCTTTTGTACATGCTTTTGCTGCCTAGAATGCCCTTCTTGGTTTTCTTTCCCTAGCCTCCTCCAACCCTTGAACCCTCCTGCCAGTGTTGGTCTAATATAATGCCTGTTTATCTTTCAAAACTCCATCCAGTTGTGTCTTTCTCCAGGAAGCCTTCTTTGACAACCTTACTTACCCATTCCAATCTATATTGTATAATTCTTCTATTAATATCTGTCTCCTTTGCAGAACTATAAGCTCGTTGAGACCCAGGATTAGGTCAGTTTGAGCTCATCATTTTAACTCTAGGGCCCAACACAGTTCCTTGCAGGCACTCAATGTTTGTGAACATGGGAATTTGTGAATTCCTAGGTCTGAGTTAGACATTTGTGCTCCTGTAGTACTCCGTGAGTACATCTGTAATGCACTTAATTTACTGTATTGTAATTATCTGTCTGTCTTCTCCAACAGGATTATGTGTTCCTTTTTCACAAGGTTTGTGTCTTTAGTCTCCATATTCCCCAGTAGTTAGCATGGTGCCTGATACACACTAGGTTTTCAGTATGTGTTTGAAATCAAAATTAGACATTCTAGGAAATAAGCAGATTTATATATCACTTGTAGGGTTATAAATTGATGTAACTTCTTTGAAGGACAATTTGACAATATTTTATAAAATTTTAAAATGGGCTGTAGAGTATTCGTAGATATATGCAATGATATGCTCATGGAAGCATTGTTTATACTAACAAAAGATCAGAAACATCCTAAGTGGTACAGTTTAAGGGACTAGGAAAATAAGTTATGGTTTGGCCACACAATAGAGTATCATGTAGCCATTAAGAAAAACAGTATCTGAGAGTTCCCTTGTGGCACAGCAGGTTAAGGATCCAGTGTTGTTACTGCAGCAGTTTGGGTTGCTGCTGTAGTGCAGGTTCGATCCCTGACCCAAGAAATTTCACATGCTATAGGCACAGCCAAAAAAGACAAAAACAGCATTTCTTCTATAGAATGGTATCCATGAAAAAAAGTTTGAAAGCAAGGTTCAGGGCAGTGTATACAGTATATTTCTGTTTTTTTTTTCAAAGTGTACACATGTACAATAAGCTTATAGATGCATAAAAGATCTCTGGAAGGGAGTTCCCATTGTGGCTCAGCAGTTTAAGAACCTGATGCACTTTGCTGTACAACAGAAACTGAAGAAACTCTGTGGATCAACTATACTTTAATTTAAAAAAAAAAAAAGAGCCTGATCCTGTCTTTGTGAGAATATGGTTTCAATCCCTGGCCTCCCACAGTGGGTTAAGGATCTGGAGCTGCTACAGGCTGTGGCACAGGTTGCAAATACAGCTCAGATCCGATGTAGCTGTGGCTGTGGTCTCAGCTGCAGCTCTGATTCCACCCCTAGCCCAGGAACTTCCATATGTTTTGGGTGCAACCACTTAAAAAAAAGGTTTTCTGGAAGGACTATAAGAAAATGAGTACCAGTTGATCTATTAGAAGGGATCCAGGTGTAGGGATCCAGTTGGGGGACAGATGTGAAAACTTTATTTATTTATTTATTTTTAGGGCTATATCCGCAGCATGTGGATGTTCCCAGGCTAAGGGTCGAATCAGAGCTGCAGCTGCCAGCCTATGCTACAGCCACAGCAACGCCAGATTTGAGCTGCATCTGTGACCTACGCCACAGCTTACGGCAACGCTGGATCCTTAACCCACTGAGCGAGGCCAGGGATGGAACGTGCATCCTCATGGATACTAGTCAGGTTCATTACCACTGAGTCACAGTGGGAACTCCAAGACTTACTATTCTCTATACCTTCACTGTAACTCTTGAATGTTTGTGATGTATGTATGTTATTGCTTATTTGAAAAAATAGTGACAGATACTGCTTCATATTCCTGGACTATGACTCTTCCCTTACTGTAACAGATCTTGCTGACCAGATCCGCCATCATTTCTTAACTCTTTACACTTACCTTTCTGCTTCTCCATTTTGCACTGAGGCATGTTGTTTGGTAACTTGTGAAGAGGACAGAGGAAAGAGACTGGTGCTCTTCCCTCCATCTTGTTTCCCCTCCTCCACCCACCAGTCTCAGTTTTCTCCACACCCCGGTGGCAGTGGATTCCATTCCAAACGTCTTAGAAGCCCTAAGTGCCACACGTAACCCTACCCAAACTGGTCCCAAAAGTCTCCGTCTTGACTTTTCAGCTATTTAGAAACCTTATCAATTAATTACACACGCATAGTAAGAACATGCACTTACTATATGAGGGCCTGAGGAGGGATGACTGTGTGTCATCCCTCCTCAGGCCCTCATTCTTCGTCTTCAGTGTTTACCCTTCTCCTTTACACTCTCCTTACCTACCCCTGCTCTGGGGGTCTTGTCCATATCCTCCATGCTCCCTTCTTTTTATTCTGTCCCATCGTATATCCCTGACCCAGACAGTCTGTAAGGACCATCCCCAGGAGCTTAGAACTGGGAAAATTCTCATATTCAAGGAGGTAGGAAATTGGCAAGACGAGCTTTCATTCCATTTCTGCAGCCATAGGGAAAGGTGTTTTGAGTATCTCAAGTTAGAACTCTGAATGTGTTGTCCTATTAAGATGTTATTTTAGGAGTTCCTATCATGCATGGCGCAGCAGAAATGAATCCGACCAGTAACCATGAGGTTGTAGATTCGATCCCTGGCCTCGCTCAGTGGGTTAAGGATCCGGCGTTGCCATGAGCTGTGGTGTAGGTTGCAGACGCGGCTCGGATCCCGCGTTGCTGTGGCTGTGGCGTAGGCCAGCAGCTACAGCTTGAATTGGACACCTAGCCTGGGAGCCTCCATATGTCGCGGGTGGGGCTCTAAAAAGACCAAAAAAAAAAAAAAAAGAGAATGTTATTTTAAGTGATGATGAGGGGTCATATTTCATATCTGTTATGAACTAAATAACTCCAATGAGCAAGCTTAGGAAAAAAATACTCTGTCATGCTATGGTAGTGACATTTCCAGAAGCATCCTAAATCAATAGGAGAGGATTTCCTGGATTACCTAAAAGTAATTTTTATCAGCCTGTGAAATTGGCCAACCAGTCAGTATCTTCCTATTCCTTATCTTCATGGTGAGTGGTGATTTGTCTATAGGTGGCCTTGGTCCTTCCATGTCACAGTTACTAGAGTTGCAGCATAGGGGACAACCACAATAACTGGGTCTCATAGTTTGGCTGTTATAACAATTTTACAGTTAGTACTTTTTCTCTGTAGATTATATTACTTTTAACTTGTGTTTATTTCCCCCACCTTTAATATTTTCTAATCCCCTTCTAACAGAGGCGGACATCCAACCATGGTCATTCCAGGAAAAGAGCCAAGGTGAGAGCCCTTTCTCTATAGCTTCTTTTGTAGTGTTATTAGTAGTACATTGTACAAATGGACTTATCACTAATAAACAGTTTATTTGGATTATATATAGGCAAAGTTTTTTGCCTGCACTTTGTGCCCTAATTGTGAATGTGCATACATACATGCACACACATATACATATATCCTATTGGAAGGTCTGGCTTTATTTTTCTCCATTATCTTTAGTTCAATCACAGTGTGTTTCTGATACCTGAAAGGATACCCAGCCAGAACCTTCCGCAAACAAAACCTGAGCACACTGGATATTGCTCTAATTCTCTGCTAAACTCCGGCTCTCTTACTTTTTTCTCCTAATAGTTTTTGTCTTTTGGGGGGTTTTTTTGTTTGTTTGTTTTCTTGGGTTTTGCCATGTAAACATTCTTTAAATCCTGCCCCATTTGTAAAATGATTCAATATTTTTGGATATCCTAAAAATATAAGCTTTGTTTTGTTTTGGTTTGGTTTGGTTCACGTTTTACGTTGAGTCAGGGAGGAGGGATTTTTTTTTAAGTCATTGCATGATAAAATTGTCATCACAGATTATTTTACGCAGTGTTATCAGGGAAGACTATAGGTGTCAGTGTGTGATAGCTTTTTAAAATTTTAACTGGGGAACAGTAAAATATTAAACTTTTCTTACATTGGGAAGAATTATTACCAGAAATAATAATTAAGGGTGTCCACCCATTTCCCCCCAAAAAATAATGGCAGAATTTGAGAGTGTTCCAGCTGGTATGTGGCTTGCGTTTGATGCATGATAAATTGTCTCTGTGGCTCACCTTACATGACCTGATCCACAGTGATAAGCTTGACATTAAGGTTTACTACAGAGGGTGCTCTCTGCTACTTCACTTCCTCCAAAACTTTTTGAAATAAGTAACAGTTATTATCTCCATTTTACAGATGAGATAACTTGGGCTTATAGAGTTTGAGTGAATTTCTCAGAGGATATTTACTAGTAAGTGGCAGAATTAAGCTTGAAGTCAGTTCGTTAGATCTGCGAATTCTTTTTACCATACCGCGGTACCTGGAACACACATACCATGTTTTGTGCTTTTGTATTTATGGTAAACCTTGAATTTTATTGTAAGAATGGTCGGTAAATGTTCATAGGTAGGTTTCTAATGAGTCGCTATAATTTTTGACTTTGGAGATCCCTAGGAGAGCAGTGAGTTCCCAAGTGGATTTCAGATCTTTTGGGTATTCTCCAGCCAGAAGAAGTAAACCAAGTGGATTAATTCTTTATTGCACTGAATCCCAAGAGTTAGAAAGTTTTCTTTCTTTTTACTTTTTTCCTAGAGACTTCTTTTCATACCCTTGCCACTAAAGGTTTAGAGTCATTTAGCATTTATTGTCTACTATGTGCTTGGCACTATTTACGATACATATGTTTATATATCTTACATAATCTTAATTCTCACGACAGCCCTTTAAGCATTTTTATCCTGCATTTATTTATTTATTTATTTATTTATTTATTTATTTATTTATTGTCTTTTTGCCTTTATGTAGAGCCGCACCCGCGGCATATGGAGGTTCCCAGGCTAGGGGTCTAACAGGAGCTGTAGCTGCCGGCCTTCGCCACAGCCACAGCAATGCGGGATCCTAGCCGCGTCTGCAACCTTCACCACAGCTCACGGCAATGCCGGATCCTTAACCCACTGAGCAAGGCCAGGGATTGAACCCGCAACCTCATGGTTCTTAGTCGGATTTGTTAACCACTGAGCCACGAAGGGAACTCCCTATCCTGTATTTATTGAGGAAAAAAGAGACCCAGGAGTTTCCTGGTGGCTCAGTGAGTTAAGGATCTAGCATTGTCATGGCTTGGATTTGATCTCTAGCCAGGGAACTTACTCATGCCATGGGCATGCCCCCCCTGCAAAGAAAAAAAAAAAAAAAGAGAGAGAGAGGAATTCAAAAAGATCAAGTAAGTTGCTCGGGGTCTCATAGCTCTTAAGGATAAAACTAAGAATTGAAGCTAGGACTTTTAGCTCTTAAATCTAGTCTTTCTATTAAGTTCTGCTGCTGTGTATTCTTAGTAAACTTATGAGTCTGGTATTGGAGCACTGAGCTAGAGAGAGGAGAGCTATGCAAAGTGGTTTTCCTATCATCTGTCCAAAGTAGCCATTTTGTTTTTATATATCTGCTGTTGTAAGTAGAATTTTCTTTCGACGGGAACGGATGAATAGGACCTGTTTGGGAAAAATATTAAAAAAAAAAAAAACTATTTAATGAAAGCAGCAACTAACAGAGTCAAAGAGGATGCCTATCATTTAGCCGGGTTTTCTGAATGTCCACCAAGAAAATATGTATGTGCATTTATGTTTTTCAGTCTAATTCCAAGTTGAAGTTGGTGCGCAGCCTTGCAGTGTGTGAGGAATCTTCTGCCCCATTTGCTGATGGGTCACTAGAAACCCAGGTAGGTCCTTTTTATGAGTTAGAATATTTTTTGAGTTTGGTAGTTGCTTGATGAACTGTGGTGTAGCAACCATAGCATCAACATTAGGCTTGGAATAGAGGGATTCATAACAAGCTGTTGCAGTAAAATAGGGCACGGATGATCATGAAATATAGATCACACCTGGACCACCCAGGATGATGCAGACAAGGAGATTCCAGGGCTGAATCTTGTTTTCCCACCCACACCCTCTCCCTCTGGCGGTTAGAACCATTTCCATTCCAATTCTTACGCTGGGAACAGCCAACAAAACTTGAGCTCTCCATACAGTAGGCTGTGATTGTTGGCAGAAAAGGCTTAGCCTCTACCCTTTTGGTAGAGCAAAAGCTAAAACAATGTAATGAACAAAATACTCTCTTCTCTAAGAGAATGCTGCCACCCCAAGATTTGCCTTCTTTGAAATTTCAAGGGAGCTGCAGGAGAGTTAATCATATTTCCCTTTGATTATTTTTTTCTTTATCCTTATCTAAGGATATAATTCAGTTGCACATCAGCTGCCCCTCTGACAAGGAGGAAGAAAAGTCAACCAAGGATGTCTCTGAGAAGGAAGACAAGGACAAAAACAAAGAAAAGGTTCCAAGGAAGATGCTCTCTAGAGGTGAGGACTTTTCCCTTTTCGCATATGTCCTGGGGCCTGGCTCTGCAGTGCCCTTTCCTTCCATCTTGAAGCCTGGTACCCACTGGTCTTATTGGCCCAACAGTTCATACGTAGTGTCCTTCTAACTTCGTTGTGGTTTGGGGAGATGCCTAACTAGGTTATTTTCTTTGCTGCTTTATCAGCTCCTGCCTTAGGGGCTCATAGGAGCTATTCCATTAACATTGGGCTACCTATAGGAAGACATCACAGTCAATTCTGATTTTATTTTTGCTCTGGAATAAATAGTGATGGATTGGTGTTCCCACTGTAGCACAGTGGGTTAAGGATCCAATTGCAGTAGCTCAGGTCACTGCAGAGGTAAGGGTTTGATTCCCATCCAGGTGCAGTGGGTTAAGGATCTGGCATTGCCGCAGCTGTGGCACAGGTCACAGCTGCAGCTCAGATTCAGTCCGAACCCAGGAACTTCCATATGCCATGGGTGCGGCCAAAAAAATAATAATAAAATTCTTTTTAAAAAAATAGTGATGGATCATCACTGGTAGCAGATTCTCTAGATACCATTGATATTTTGGTTTGGGAATGCTTGGAGTGATTTTTCTTTTTAATAATGTAGATTTGCATGTAATTGGTTTTAAACTCCTGGGCTAGTAGCAAAAGATATACATGGTCCATAAAAATGATAATTAAGAGAAAAAAGGCAACCTTAGGATTAAAATTTTACAGGTAAATAGAAATAATCAACATTTGAGCATATTTGCTGAGATTCTGAAAAATTCAGCCCTGTCTGTCCTTACCTATAATTTATTTTAACTAGAATAAAACCTTTGTTTTGGTCAGGACATTCAGTAAATACTTATTGACGACAAGGTGGCTTTTCAGTATAATACAAATGTAACACTGTGACCCAAATTCCACCTTCTATCACTGTCATGGAGAATTTTGAGGGGCTGGGAAATCAAGGTCATTCTGATTTTTAAGCTAAAATTCCTGAAGTTTGATTCTACTTTCCTGTTTTCATCTTTTCTGATCAGGTTGTATGTAGGCTTCTGCTTGGGGTTAGATATCATACAAGGCAGTTTCATTTATTTTAAATTTATTTCATTGTGGTGGTTCTAGACTCCAGCCAAGAATATACGGACTCCACTGGAATAGACCTACATGAATTTCTTGTAAATACACTGAAAAAGAACCCAAGGTAATAACATGATTTCATGAACGGGGGAAAGGGGCCAATACCAGCAGAATTCCCAAGAGTCCAAGTAGTTTCTCAGAATTTTTCCATTATTAGAACCTAGGATGCCCATCCCCCCACCGTTTCTCTCTAAAGTAGTTTTATATTCTGTGAGGGCTTCAGAATACCCTCATATTGAGCTTTCTGCTTTCAGAAGAGTTGAGAAAAATTCTATGGAAGAAGAATGCAGACAAAGAAATATAAAGACTTGGGAATACAATTAAAAAGTTAAGAAGAAAAAAACAACTGATTTGTACCTAAGCTAAATCATATTTGTTTACAAATTCTACAACCAGATAGAATATGGAATATAGGATAATAATTAGGTTTATATGTATAAAGTATGTGTCTGTATGAATAGGACTGCCAACAGAATTAGTTTCCTGATAAGGAAAACAAAGTACGTGATTAGAAGTCTTGATTGTTTTTTTTGGTTTGTTTTTTTTAAATAACATAAGACAGGGCTTTGAGGCTCAGCAGCCTTTGCATTTGCATTTTTGTTCCACTCTTAGGGTTTGGATCTATCCCTCCCTTCAGCTTCTGTAGTGAGCAGGTTGTATTCTCAATCCTTGTTTTCAGCGTCAATGGGAGGGCTGCCTTTTTGTTTTGTTTTGTTTTAATCTTTTTTAAACAGGGACAGAATGATGCTGCTAAAATTAGAACAGGAGATTCTGGAATTTATTAATGACAACAAGTAAGTTACTTGAATGAAATACATACACATTTAGAGGTGGGAGGGAGCACTGGAAAGAAATTTTGGTATGATTTTAGGATATCCCTCTTTCCCTTAAAGTCTGAATTTTGAAGTAATAGCTTATTGGGAACTGAAAGGAGTTGGGGAAAAGTAACCAGAATGGATTACAAAGTATGGGAACTAAATGAAGTTTTAAAGTTATTGCATAGACTTGAGTTGAAAAAAATTTATATCTTCTCAGCAGCTAGCCCTTGTCCCATATCTCACTCTTGTTAAGTTTCTCTCCCTCTCTCTCTTTGTGTGTGTGTGTGTGTGTGTGTGTGTGTGTGTGTGTGTAGAATATTATCCAGGTGGGTGAGAGCTAGGGCTTAAGGAGTAGTCTTGATGAGGATAGTAGTCAGAGGAATCTACAAAATCCTGTAGATAAAGCTGAGAAAACCTTTCTGGTTACCACTGAGTAAATACCTGTCTTCCTTATAATACGTCTCTTTCTCCTAAGAAATTTCCCACTTTAGACACTTGTAAGAAAAATTACAATTGGCTGTTGTTGTTGTTACTTGTCCTTATTCCACTTTCCCCCCGGGTTTCCCCTCAGCAACCAGTTCAAGAAGTTCCCTCAGATGACCTCATATCACCGGATGCTATTACACCGGGTAGCTGCCTATTTTGGGATGGACCACAATGTTGATCAAACTGGAAAGGCTGTTATCATCAACAAAACCAGTAACACAAGAATGTAAGAGAGGAAACCACAGATTGAGAAGACTTTCCTGGGATAGCCTCTGGAGTGGAAAAGGAAAGCATAGGACTAAGATTTCTCTTTCTGGAGAGAGGATAGTGTAGGGCATTATGTTATCAATTCCTACTCTGCGAAGCCTTAAAGATAGATTCTAGAGGCACATTGTTTTGTGAAGACTGGCCCATGGCCTCTCTTCTTCCTTAGTAATAGTTCAGATATAACCTGGGAGGAAGATAAATTATAGATGTATAAAGAACAGTCCCTAAGGATTTCATTAAAACTTTCATGTGACTTTTTGGATGCCTGACTTCAGAAATCCCCTGAGTGGTAGTTGTGGAATTTAAGAGAGCTATACTAGGAGGTCTGCTACCTAACAAGGGTCTTTCTTTCTTCCCTTCCTTCCGCATTTCTCTCCCAATCCCAGCCCTGAACAGAGATTCTCAGAACATATAAAGGATGAGAAGAACACAGAATTTCAACAGAGATTCATTCTCAAGAGAGATGATGCCAGTATGGACCGAGATGATAACCAGGTGAAGAATGGAGAGGGGTGGGTCTATACAGAAAGACTGCAGTAAGAGAAACTGGGAGGGGAGAAGAATTTTTGTGGGATGGAGAAAACTCCAAATACCTTCGTATGAAAAAAATTTATTAAGCTGTACTGAGTTGGCTTTGGCTTAATATTGAGGACTAACTGCATTTGTTGAGCTGAATGCCTCCTCTTAGCCCAGAGAGACATGGTGCTGAGGTTTGCTGGGTTTTCTTATTTGGCCTGGAACTCCCTGGTTCTGCCACTGACTTCTAACTCCACTTCATTTGGGGATAAAGCAAGGTCCTTCCCTGCTTCAGCCTTGAGCAGCTGATGGCTCTATTCTTTTTTTCTTTAATAGTTAGGGATTTCTTGGGGAACCACCAAAAGCTGCTTTATCCCACTTCCACTCTTCCTGTCTCAGTGCTAGCCATGAATTGGCAAAATTGTTACCTACTTACCCACTTATAAAGGTGTTCCTGATCCCTTTCTACAAACTCCTTATTCTTTCCCAATTTCTTCCACCAAGGTGAGTGAGTTAATTTGGCTTTTGATGCTGGGAACCTCAAGCAGTAGCCCCTTTTTGATCCACTCCTGTGGGAATAAGAAGTGAAAAGTCTGCCCCATCCCTTCATTTATGGGCCTGGCTTTTGCCCTCATGTCCAGTCCATCCTTTAAGTAGTAGATCGTTTGAGGGTTAGCTTTCCTGGGATTAAGATCCAACCTGCGTCTGGCCTCCAAAGGAAATTAGGTAGAGAACCAGGATTAAGATTTGAAGAACTTGATTGGGTAAAGCCAATAGGTAGTATTGCTAATTAATATATAAATATTATTATTATAATATCTTACCTCTAGAGTCAAAATTAGTTTTCTTTGGATATTGTATGGTCTTGAGTGTTTGAGGGAGTCCTTTTGAGAAAAGTGCCGTTATCTATTGTGGACACACATGCTGGGTCTGATTGAAAACAAGGAAAGATGCAAAATGACAAATAAAATTTAAAAAACAAGAAAGAGCCTTTCCATCCTGATGCCCTTCTCTCCATTTTCCCAAAACCCCTTTTCTGTGTATCAGGAATTATTCAGGCCTAGAGGCACATTGGGGTGGAATGGAATCTCTCCTTATTATGAACTTTTCATCTCTCAGCTTCAGGCTTGATCCATAATAGTATAGGCTTTATGTACTTTTTGTGATCTTAATAATAAACACAGTAATTGCTATTTTATTGAGGCTTTCCCTGAACTAGACTTTGTTCTAAAAACATTATTTGCATTATCTCATTTAATCCTCTCCACAACCCAGTCTAGACAGAGATTATTAGCCCCACTTTAAATATAAGAAAACTGACCTAGGAGATGTTAAGTTACTTGCCTGAAGTGACATTATTCAGAGGTAGCAGAGCTGAGAGTCTGCCTGACCTCAAAGCCTATTATGCTCTTTCTGTTCTGCCACTGGTTTACCAGTGCAAGGAGCTAAGGACAGTATAGCAAGTTGAGGTCCTGTGTCTTTTTAGAATGAGATTTGTAAAAGGACATTTAGTAGAATTTAGGTTCTTTAGGATAGTGAGAACTACATCTGGTCAAAAGGTGATACCCCTGAAGCTATGCTTAACCTCTGGAAATTGATGAAGATCAGGAAGATCAGCCTAGAGGAGCAATCTCCTAGGTTGCTTCATCTGAAACTTTCAAAGCGTCTGGATTGAAGGTCAGAATCTTTTATAACCTGATGACATGCATTTGATGACTTATCTCCCTCAGAGCACCTTGCCTTCAAGAGCAATATGAGCAAAGACAGTCTATAATACTCTCCTCAGGGCAGTGCTCACAACTCACAGGCTAAGAGAAGAAAAGACAGTGATGGAGAGCTGGGTGGTAGGCTATCCAGAGGTGGTGGTCTGCCCAGCCATCCCCTCTAGCCACCTCACTGCATTTTTCAGAGAATGTAGGTTCTCTATCCTCCATTTCCTTCTTATCCCTTTCTATCACCCTGTCTTTTCCCAGCCATACCTCATTTGTCTGTTCCTTTCTCTGTTCATCCTTTCTGTTCTTTTCTCCTTTTCTCTCCCTTTTCCTCTTTGTGTTGCTCTGTTCTCTTTCTTCTCTATTTCTGTAAATTCTCTTTCTTTCCCTCCCTCCAGTAGCTATAGTTAAGGTGAGGAAAAAAATGCTTGAACTCTGAATTTAGCTTTGCCCTTGGGATTTCAATTCCAAGGCCCTCTTTGCTGAGCTGTGTGTGACTTGGGTCTACAGGCTATGGCATTAGTGACTAAAAAGGGATAATGTCAGGTGCTAATTCTGCAAAAACTCTTCTCAATATTCAGCTCTGTTAAATACCTATTTCTTCTCCTCTCTAGCTTCCTCCTATCCCTTGTTTTCCCTCCAAAGCAATGTTTATTCCCTGGGCTATTCTCTTGATGCTTATTGACTGGAGAGTACCTTATTATACAAGGAAGCAACCCAATCCTTATAGTTATTGTTCTTGATACTCTGGGAAGGGGTGGGGAGACGGAGAGGCCCCAAGCAGCCAGAAAACCTGATCTCCCAAACTGCATGGTCAGATGTACCCAGTGAAACCTGTCCAACACTGGAAATTTTATTTCTTTTTTTTTCCATTTTTTTGATGGCAACTGTAAACTCTCCCGGTTTCTCTTCCTTGCTGGTGTGCAGTGAGCTTGCAGTACGAGGAGAACTTAACTAGCTTAATTCTGCTCATCGATCTAGATCAGAGTTCCATTGCAGGATGGAAGGAGGAGCAAGTCAATAGAAGAGAGAGAGGAGGAATATCAAAGGGTCCGAGAGAGAATATTTGCCCGAGAGGTAAGTGTAGCTTCTGAGAGTTGTCAGCCCCTAGCTTTTAGCTCTTAATCTTTGGAACTGTGAATGGAATGAACCCTCCATAAATGTTTTGTTATTTTTTCTGATTTTGTTTTTAACCAACATCAGCCAGCCCCAGATTCGATCTCTAAAATTAAGTGTGGCTTATTAGGAACCTGCAGGCTTTTATTTGTATCATTTTTAATATGTATGGCATATAAAGAGAGCAAATGGAGCGGCTGAATTTGGTAGATATGATTAGACTGAAAATAGAAATGGTTTTGGTAGGGTTTACGGAAGAGCCCTGAATCTTGCCTGTCAAACCCTCCTCCCACTTACCCTCTTTCACTTCCACTATCCATTTTAGTCATCTTTGCTTTTAAGTGGAAGACTTAATGTCTGCACAGCCTATACATTCATCTTGTTTGGCCAGGCTCATTTTTAGGCTATGTTGGTGGTTGTTAGAGCACAGATGCGGCATCCATTCTCTGAGCTCCATCTTCCACATGCACAGAGGGTATCACTCACTATTCCTTACAGTCTCTACCTGATTAGGAAGTCTCTTTCTCCCTGTATTTCTTACTTTGCTTCTTAGAATAGGACTACTCCATGGGCCAAAGGCAACATGAATTATAGTAGACAACTTTATTCTTAAGAATTGTGGGCCATATATGATATACTTAGTACCCCTATATCTGGTGGCCTTTGCCGACCAGACTAAACAGAAATATAGGAGAGGAGTTCCCGTCGTGGCGCAGAGGAAACGAATCCTACTAGGAACCATAAGGTTGCGGGTTCGATCCCTGGCCTTGCTCAGTGGGTTAAGGATCTGGCGTTGCCATGAGCTGTGGTATAGGTTGCAGATGCGACTCAGATTCCGCGTTGCTGTGGCTCTGGCATAGGCTGGCAGCTATAGCTCCGATTAGACCCATAGCCTAGGAACCTCCATATGCCGTGGGTGCGGCTCTAAATGGACAAAAGACAAAAAAAAAAAAGAAGAAGGAGAAAGAAAAAAAATATAGGAGAAATTCAGGAAGGACAAGAGAGAAACTTTTCTCCAAAAAATGTCCAATTCAGATAGCAGCACCATTTTACAGCCAAATTAGTAAACAAAGGAAGAGGCAGCCTCCCTTTGTTATGAAAAGATGGCCAGTTTTAAACAATATACTTAAGTGGATACCATTCTCCCATTTCCCCACTCTCCCCTCCCTTATCAAGACTATATATATATATGTATATCTTCTCATCACCTAGTTCAGAAAAATACTGTCTCCGGCTTCTAAGAAACGTAACTCCTCTACGAACCTGTTCCCTTATCTCAGGAGACCCAAGTGTTCCAAGGATCCTCACTGCAGACAGATATACAACATACAACATACAACAAACCTTCTGGCCCAGAGTCCAAGAAGAAGGAATCTTCTAATCTGATGTTATGTAGACTTCTGTTCTGAATCAGAAACATCTGTCCTCCAAATTATCCAACCATAGCCTAAAGAGGGTTTTCTAACTTTTATCTGCAAACCAGTTGAGTGGAATGAGTAGAGAGAGGTCATTTGTGCATGGCTGTTGCTGGTGATGACCTTAAATTATGGACAGAGCAGGATGGTGGCTATTAGTAACAAACATGTATATAGTGCTTATTATCTTTCAGACCCTGTTCTTAGCACTTTACATACATTAATTTATTTAGTCTTCACACTAAGCCTGTGAAACGGGTTACATTATTTTCCTCATTTTATAAATGAGAGACTGAGGCATAGAGAGGTTAAGTAACCTAAGATCATACCACTAATTAGTGAAAGAGCTGGTATTTGATTTCAGGTGGTCTGACTCCAGAGTCCATGATCTTAACTCCGAAAGTAGCAATAGCTTGCTCTGTTCTGTGCATTTTAGGTTATGAAGTTGCAGTGACATCATAGTGTAGCTCTCTGTGTTGTGTTCCTCTGCTTCACTGACGCATGGACGATGACTGTCCCACCACGCCAGCCATTAGCAAAGTCATTCTCAAAGCACAAGCAACTTTTAACAGGGTATTAGGGCGTATTGTGAACTATAACTATAGATAGACTGTATCTATCTACAACCGTAACAAAGTCAAGTTAGTTCTTCTCTGCTTTTTTCTCAAGCCTCTACTAATATATGTATTCTTTGTTAAATCCTTATGGATTTATCACTTTCATTTCAGCACTTTCTAACCCTTGTTTGCTGTGGTAGAGGCATCAGGAATCTCAAAAGGTCTAGACGAGAAAAAAATGGCCAAAGCCCACCATATGCCAAAGATTCCCACGTGGAGAGGAAGAAACCTGGCCAGTCAGAGGGAGCTGATTAAGAGCAGGGTTGTAGGTTGGGGCAGAGGAGATGAAGAGACAGTCCAAAAAGAAAGGGAATTGGCAAGAAAGGTGTTTGGATGGAAATGCTGCTGCTGCTACTGCTGCAGCCTTCTCTGGAGCTGAGCTGTGTATTGGAAAAGCTGCCAGCTATAGGCTCTGCTCTGCATGGACCCCGCCCTGTGCTCAGCAGCTGAACACTCTTGCTTGGTACCTTTTCCTAAGGCTTGCAAGTCCCCTGTAATGCTTACTTCACTCAGCTCAGTGGCTTTATCAGGAAATGATCCCAAAAGGAATGTTTCAGAATTTTAATTTTCTCATTTTTTCTAGGCTCTGAAAAGTACCTGTTTCCCCAATTTCTTACTCTCCTTGGGTCTCAGGTCAGAATGTCTTTCATTTTGGCCAGTGTAGGGGACAGAAATGGGATAGTCATTGAGGATGATTTCAAAAAAAAATCTAAATTTCTTTCTCTTGTCTCCCTTTTCCCTTCCTTTGAACACACTCTTTAGGACCAAGCACACCAGTTATTATGCTCAGCTTATCTCTAGAGAGAATAAATTTAGAGCTAAAAAGGAAATAATAGTTAGGTTAATACTTTCCTCTTTTTCCTTTCCATACTCTTACCTTTATCAACCTCTCTTTTTAAACACTCTGTGGGAAGGCTAAAAATGCCGAATGCTCTTTCCCATTAAAGGTGAGAAGTCAGATCGGGTTTGTGGGTTTGGGTCATCCAGCCCGTGCTCCCTCTCTTCCTGTTGGGGGGTGAGCTTGGTTTGAAGACCTTGGGTATTCATAGCCTCATGGACACCCTTTTGGTTATACCATGCTGTTTTCTTATAAGTTATTTTCCGTTTTCTCCCCCTCACCTAGACTGGCCAGAACGGATATCTAAATGACATCAGGTTAGTACCACTTAGCATGTTCCCTGCTTCTCATTGAGCTTTGTCAGTGAGGTTAATATAATCCTGTAATGATGTTTTCTTTGATGTTAACCAACAGACTCTCCAAAGAAGCCTTTTCTTCTAGCTCTCACAAGAGAAGGCAGATTTTTAGGTACCTCTGTGTGATCTATATCTCTCCTTGTTTTTTGTTTGTTTGTTTGTTTTAATTTTATTTTGTTTTGCTGTAATCTTTTCAGCAGAGTGAGTTTGCTCCATGCATGGCTGCTTGTGGAATAATTCAATTTGTGGTTTTTGCAACATTGAATATTTTTCTCCACTTTAAAAAAAACAAAAAAAAGGCTTCTTTTCAATGACTTTATTTTTATTGTTGCTGATTTAAGTCTTGGATAGGTGGTGAAGGGGACCAGATAAGTATGTCTGGGATAGGTACTGCTCTATCCCAGAAGTTTGCTGGAATTGGGCATTTTTGGAGGATTTCAACATAGATTTATATTAAAGTAAAAGAATGGATATCTTTTGGCTACCCTTTCTGAATCTGTGGGAAGACATGAAGAGCTTATACCTGACCCAGTATAGAGAATGTTTTATATCCTTAAGAAAGAATAATACAGGGGTTCCCACTGTGGTACAGTAGGTTAAGGATCTGGCATTGTCTCTGCCGTGGCACAGGTTCAGCCTCAGCCCCATGCAGTGGGTTAAGGGTCCAGCATTACCACAGCTGTGGCATAGGTTGCAACTGTGGCTTGGATTTGATCCCTGGCCCAGGAACTTCTATATACTGCATGTGTGGCCAGAAAGAAGGAAAGAAAGAAAGAGAAGGAGGGAGGAAGGAAGAATACTTCGTACACACATATGAAAAAACACTCAACACCTCTGTTTATGTAGTTTTGGGGACTATATAATGTATAAGATGATCTCAGAACGAACTTGTTCTGCTTTAGAATGAGCTTAGAGCATGTCCGTTTTATAATTGTCCATGCTTACTATGAATGTTGGTAAAAGCTGCTGTGTTAATTTCTCAAGTGCCTAATACTCTCCATTTTCCACAAGGTGGTCACGAGAATCTCCTTTTCATTTCAGTCTTAGTCTCACTCCAGACAATTACACAAGGCAGTGGTGAGAGAAGCACTTTAGGACTGTATCCTGGCACCAACTCATTTTAAGTATATTCTTTTCATTTTACCAATAGAAAAACTATGAAGTACAGAATACCTGAATATTTAATACTGGGATTCAGGTCTCACACTTTCCAAAGGTCTCCTCTCTTTTTCAGTACTCAGCTTGATGGGAACTAACACATTTTAGAGCTCTCATTCCCAGTACTTTAGTTGTCCCCTATTTTCCTTTCTAAAGCTAGTCAAACTATGTGGGAATTAGGATAGCAAGATTTCCCCTTCTTGGGATAAAGGATCTCTCTCCCTTTCCACATCTCTGAGCTCTTTTTCCTAGACCAGCCTGCCCTGAGGTCCATCTGAAAGCCCTAGACAGAGACAGCTCTGCATTATTGGTAGCGGTTAAGACAGATAGAGTCCACCTTAAGAAAAATCGTGTTCCATAAATCATTCCAGGACACCTATAATAAACAGAAGTTTTAAACTAATTCCTGTGTTTGACTTTGCAATACACAGTGCTTTACAGGTGCCAAAGTATACTATATCTAATTGAATTCTCTCAGTGTCCTGATTTGATAATCTGGTTTATATATAAGAAACAAAAGCAGAGAGATTAAGTGGTTAAGCCGAGTTTACACGGCTCTTAGTGGCAAAACTGGGGCTCTTCTCACCACGCCACACCCGCTCTCTACAAACATCACCCCTTCCCCTCTGAGTAATGTTCCATTCAGAGCCTAATTGATTCACTGCTAAGAATAATGCCCTTATTAATGCCGTGGAGCATCAAACTACATCAAACTGTGCAGATAACAGCTGAAGAATGTAGTGAGCAGGTGCAACCCTCCCCTATCCAGACCTCCTTTTAAGCTGCTGCTTTCCATACTGAGTTTTGATTAAAGATCCAGGTCACCTAAAATACAGCTCCATGGATTCTTAAGGGGGTAACTTCTTCCTCTATTTGGGTACTAGTCCAGAACTACAGTGATTAGAAACTGATCTTCTCTAACTGCTTTAAGCCTTTCTTCCCAGGTATGTGAAACAAATACTGATACACCAGATTCTATCATCCACATTGGCAATAACCATGGTAACTTCCTAATTTTTTGGATAATTCTATTCCACTGATGAATACGCCACACTGAGGCTTACTGATATTTATTGCCACCTCTTTCATGGGCCTCTTTACCCCAGAGCCAATAAACTGGACTTTTCACCAGCACTAAATTTGCTTGTAAGAACTAAGTTAGCTCCTGATTTCATAAGCCTATGAAGTGTGAATGTCCTCTGTCCTTCACTGTCCAACACACACAACCCAGTCCGTCGCTCAGAATTATATCTGGTAACTTTCCCTAATTACCTTATTTTTAGTGTATAAAGACATGACTAGAGAAGGAAAACTAATCTCTTTCCTAGCCCAGACTCAACTCTAACTCTCAGGAGTGTAGTGTGCTAACCGAGGTTATCAAAAGATCGTCATACAATCCACATTAGAGCACTTGGCCATCACTGTCTTGGGGGACCTGGATAGGTACAAAAGTTCTACCACTTTGGTTGAAGTTTCCCAGGGTATTTGGTTTAAAGTTGACTCATTCACTGTCTATTGCTAAGAAAAAAGGAAGTATGACAGAATTGTCCTGATAGATGGTACAGTGTTTGATTTAAGTATAAAATGCCATTAGGGCTTGTCTTGCAAAATTCAGGTTCTAATGAATAGCCTCATCCATTGCTACTTCTGTATCCCCATATCTTGCAAACACACACGTCTTTATTGAGTCCTTTCGGTAGACTTGTTTTGTCCATGAGGGCTGTTGGCTGTCACTTCAGGTCCGGTTCTGTTCCTGGAGAGTCCCTGATTTATACTTATTTCTTGTTTTCCATTCTACTTTTGACATTCCAAAGAGAAAGAGATACAGTCTGGGGGAAATAGAACTGTTTTCCAGTCCTCTATTCTAACTATATAGAGAAAAGCATTGAGGTTATACGTACATCTCCTGAGGATTCATAGAATTCCTAACCAGCTATGCCAATGTGTTCTTAGCCCATCATGACTGGCTTGACTAAAAACTAATATAGTGACCCAAGCATATATTTTGCCCATTTTTCCTACAGTACTTTTGAACAGATATTCCAATAAAGATAGGTAATTTCTTTAATATTATCCCCTTAAGGAAAATACCTTTCTTTATTAGAATGACCCTGAGCCTAAAGTCTTTGAAGCTACAGGAATTGGGATAGGGTGTTTTGGGTTTTTTGTTGTTGTTGTTGTTGTTGCTGGGTCAGATGGTGATGAAATGAGGGAACCCAAGAAACTATGATTTTTGCTCAATTGCTCTCCAGTATACATACCAAAATCTTTATAATTGTTGTCATTTGGTTTCCTTAGGTCATTAGTTGTTGGGAGGTAGAGGATATGAAAGGAAAATACCTGGTTCTTGGTTGCTTATTGATTAAGAATAAGAATTCAACAGGACTTAGGGTTTTCCTCAGGCTAATAACCTCATCTATCTTGAGGGGTATTTATAAGTACAGACAGTGATTATGGCATCAGGATAACCCTGATATCTCCAGAACAAAATACGGAGATGAATCCCTTTTCTCAATAGACTTGTGCCTTGCCTAGGGCAATAGGGTTATTAATATAGAGGCAACCCCACGCTCTTTGCCTGAGTCTTGAGGGCATATTTGCTTGTCCATGCTGAGGGGGTCAGCCTTTAGAGACCCTGAAACCATTCGTTCCCAGATATCAACACAAAACTTCCACAAAACAAGTTGGGTTAATTCCAGACTATCAGACTGTTTTACAGAATGCTCCTTTAGTCCACTATATTTATCTTTCCAAACCTGGAAAAGTGGCCATAAGCAGCTCCTCTGCTGGCTTAAACGTGTGTTTTGTGGAAGATCTGTTGTAGGATTTATCCATGACATTGGCTACTCCTGCCTTCTAGCAACAGTAACTTCTAAGAGTCCTTTTGTTTTAAGAACTCCTAGAAGGAACTGATACCGCTCTGCTCCCCACTATTTCCTGCATGTGTGAGATCCTTGCAGGGCAGGGGGGCAAAGAATTCACAGCCAATCTCAGCATCATGTATGTGGTTTCCCATCCACCTCTGGTCTGATGTATTGAATTAGTTGCCAGTGCACTGTCTTCCAGATTTGCCTCTGTGCTCTTTGTTACTGTACTAGATCTTGTTCTGTTTGCTCCCATGAAGTCTCGGTTGGCCAGCTAACTAACAAGAAGTCAGTGTCCATCTTCCCGCAACCCTCACCCCTTATTTGTTACTGAAAGAATAGAAACGAACTCTCTCTAGTCCTTCTACTGAGGTGGTAGGTGAGGGATGCTCTGACCACTGTGGTCTCCGCAGGGGGAACCGTGAGGGGCTGAGCCGTACCTCAAGCAGCCGCCAGAGCAGCACAGACAGCGAACTCAAATCCCTGGAGCCACGGCCGTGGAGCAGCACAGACTCTGATGGCTCTGTCCGGAGCATGCGGCCCCCTGTCACCAAGGCCAGCAGCTTCAGTGGCATCTCTATCCTCACCCGGGGTGACAGCATCGGGAGCAGTAAAGGTGGAAGTGCTGGAAGGATCTCCAGGCCAGGTACCACAGCCTCTCTCCTTCCGTCATTTCTTATCTCCTGCAAAACATCACTGATATTTACTCCTTTTTTTCTTCTTTTTCAGCCGTACCCACGGCACATGGAATTTCCTGGGCCAGGGATCGAATCCAAGCTGCAGCTGCGACCTGAACTGCACCTGCAGCAACACTGGATCCTTAACTCACTGCTCTGGGCCGGGGATCCAACCAGAGCTGCCACAGAGACAAACTGGCTCATTAACCCACTGTGCCACAGCAGGAACTCCACTGATACTTAGTTTTAACAAAACACTTGGGTGTTGGGAAACCTAACACAGCCAGATGAGGGGAAATTTGATTTCTTGGATCTGTTGTCCTTTTGAGTCCTTTTTCTAATATTCTTTCAAACCTTCTTTCCTAATTGAAAAACAGTGGTTGGGATTAGATTATTTTATCTCATTTCTGACCGAGATAGGATATCCTTATCAGCCCAGGTTCTGGTTATGTACTAAAATGCGGGTGATAGCTGCTTTCATTCTTTGGCCCCTGAGATTATAGAGTATTTATAGAGCAGACAGAACCCTTGGAGTTTGTAATTTTGTAATTAATTGGTAGCAGCCAGTAGGCTAGAACTTGAGGAAATACTACTGTGGCTGCTTCTGTGGAGCCCAGTCACTGAGGAGCATGTGTTCCACATGCCAGCCTGATAACCATTCTTCAGCTCTTCTGAGCTGCTTTATAACCTTCATCTATTCCTGCACTCTTAGCACAGGGTTATTTAGTTCTTTTTGTTCATGGAGCCTCTATTTCACCATCCTCCTGCCTCTGAAGAATTGTTTCATTTTCATCAGAAGTTCTGTAGGTCTTGTCTTCAAAAGACATCAGTAGTGGTGAAATTTTTGCCTCTGTTAGGTCTCTGTTGCCCTTTTCTGTTTCTGTTGACTCCTTTTTGGGCTTTTTTTTTTTTTTTTTTTTTGGCCGCACCTGTCACTTGCAGAAGTTCTGAGGCAGAGCCTGTACCACAGCAGTGACCTGAGCCACAGTAGTGACCTCACTGGATACGTAACCCACTGATCCATAGGAGAACTCTCTGTTACCTCCTTTCTAACCCCACTGCCTCTGCCTTTACCCAGGCCTTTATCCAAGCTTGTTTCCCTCCTCCATCCTCACCCCTTTTTAGAGCCAGTTCACTAATCTAAAACATAGATCTAATCACATCAGTCCTGTCTTAAAAATATTCATGGTTTCTGCATTCCCTGCATAATAAACTCAGGTTTCTTAATATAACATAAGGTCCTGACTCCAGATTGCCATCTCAGTCTCATTTCTAGATGACCATCCTTCTCTGGCCTTCTGACCATTTCTTGAATATGGCATTAACTTTGTCCCCTTTTGGTCTGACAGGCCTTCCATTCATCCTTCAAACCCATCTCTCCTGCCACTTCTTTAAATCCTTCCCTCTAACCCTCCCAAGAGTATTATCCTCATCTTTGCTTTCACACAATTTTGTTTGTATAACTAATGGATCCCTTATCCTTATCAGATTGTAATCCTTGCATGGATGTCCATGCAAGGACATCCTGTGTCCTTGTCCTGTGCTGCTTAAGGGCATCCTGTGTCCAAGTCCTGTGCTGCTTAAGGGCAAGGACTGTATTTCCTTTACCTTTATGTCCTCAGTTTATTATATGATGCCTGCACATAGTAAATATTCAGTAAAAGCATTTTATGTAAATTCATGCCTGACTTGGAGAGCCTGGAAATGGGGGATAGATAGATGAAGGTTGTGTGTATGGGTGTGCACAGGCATGTACTTGGAGGTTGCCTTCTCAGCAATTTTTATGAGATGCTACAAGTTGAGAGGAAATCAAAGAGAAGACAGGTCTTTAAGGGACTAGGAATCTATACCTTCCCAGGAAGCACACATTCACGTTTTCAGCTGTCTAATCATGACGGATAGATTCTAGGTACTCCAGGGAAGGTGCTTCAGCAGTCTCACATTTTGTTCATTTCCAAAACCAAACATTGACAGTCAAGGTGATTACTGTCCCTGAGGAGCAGAAACCTGCTAAGGTGAGGACTCCTATCAGCAAGATAACTGAAATGAATCTGTGCTCATGCTTGGATCTCCCCAAGACAGTGGGGGGATGGACAGGAGGAGAATGATGAGGAAAAAAGTAAGGAAAGAGTAAAGCCTGACAGCTGGGCCTTCCAGGGGTGGGATTCTCATGGCCTGTGCTTACAACTCTTGCTGGGTCTCCCTTTTGCCTTAGGTATGGCGCTAGGTGCCCCAGAAGTGTGCAACCAGGTCACCTCATCCCAGTCTGTCCGGGGCCTTCTCCCTTGTACTGCCCAGCAACAGCAGCAGCAGCAGCAGCAACTTCCTGCTCTCCCACCCACGCCTCAGCAACAGCCACCCTTGAATAATCACATGATCTCACAGGTGAGTCACCACTCAGTGCCAGAGCCCCCTCTGCTCTGATTCAAGCAAGCTCTGGAAGTACAGTCATGTCTCCTGTGCTGTGGGTGGCAGGAAAGATCTGTTTTTGGAGACATGCCACTCCCTCCCCCATGTCTTGTTAGCTGTGGGGAGAAAAGAGTAAGGGCAAAGGGTTGGCCACAGAGCTCTTAGTAGTGTCATCCTGGAAGTTTTTCTGCTTTATATTTGTTTCTCTTCCTCTTGAGAATTTTCAGTGGGATCTTTTTCCCCTATTTCACATTTCTGCTGTGCCCCATATCACCTCATCCTGTGTAATTAATTAGCAAGGTGATTTTCCTCCCTGTATCCACACATGGAGCTCGAAAAGATCACAGTTCCCACCATAGTCTAGCTGAAAGTATTCACATGACTTTTGACCCGTAAACAAACATTTATGTGTTGGGGTTTGGGAGAAAGGAAAGCAAACAACACTCATCAATATCCCTGCCTTACACTGTCACTGCTGTGACTCAGGTCACTGCTGTGGTACAGATTCAAGCCCTGGAACATCTGCATGCTACGGGCATGGCCAAAAAAAAAGAGCACAGAACCCTCCAATGTCTTTCTTTCCTGTGCCGTAAAAGAGCTCTGTCTTTTTGGAGGGGAGGGGAGGGCATGCCCACCGCATGCAGAAGTTCTAGGCCAGGGATCAAACCCATACCCCAGCAGCAACCTGAGCCACTGCAGTGACAGCACCATATCCTTAACCCACTAAGCCACACAGGAACTCCAAAAGAGCTCTGTCTTTCTCCTTCTGTTCTGGACTGTTAGATGTTGGTACTAACCAGGGTTTGAAAACTAACTAGAAGTTTTACTTCTATGGAGAGACCATGCCAGTCATCAGCATAAGAATCAGATCCTATTCTAAACTGGAACCTCAGTGTTCTAGGTTTAAAGTCTCCTTAATACTCTGAGGCGTGTTGTGCTGAGATCTTTACTTACTCTTTTTTTTTTTTTTATAAACTGGTATTCAGTTATTTATTTTTTTATTGAAGTATAGTTGATTTACAGTGTCATGTTAGTTTATCTTCACTTACTCTTTTCTTCCACGAATAGAACCCTTCATGCACAGACCAAAGCCTACACTTTACCCCAGAGTGTTCTCTGATAGTCGGGAAGCCAACATGTCTATACTCTTTCCTGCTGCAGTTCAAGTTCTCGTTTCACCTCCCAGGCTCCCTCATTTCCCTGCTCAGTTAGTCCAGCTTAGCCTCAGATATATCTCTTCCACAGGTACAAGAAGCAAGTCCTAAGCACTGATACCCTAGGAACTGGAAATTAGAGTGGAAATGCCCTGGAACAGCCCAGTACTACCCCATTCATATATATTGTGAAATGAAGCTAAAATATAGAACAGCGAGGATCTAGGAACCCTTGCTTTGTGGCTTAATGTAACCCATGTGCAGGTCATTCCAAGTCCTTCATCTTAGTCCCTGGATCAGTTTTTCTGTGGTTCTAACTTTCTTATTCTACCACCGTATACCTACCACCTCATCAAGTCTCATTCACATCAGCTTGCCTCCCTCCATACTGAAACATAGCATGTATGTTTGTGCTTTTCCCTGTCTGTGTCTTAATTCAGACCTGTAAGTGGATAAACCTGAACTTTTCCCTCTGACTGTCCCCCACTCTTTCTGTGTGTGTGTGTCTCACTTTTTTAGGGTCCCACCATTTTTTTTGAGTTTTCTAAAATGTGTGGATGTTAATACAATTCTGTTCCCTTTTCTGCCTCTTAATTTTCCATCTGCCTCCTCCTTCCATCCATATCTAGAAACAAACAGCAAAAGTGGGAAGGGAATAAAGAGATAAGTAAAGAGAAAAAGCATTTGGGACTGAAAAAATTTTAGATAGAATATTCAGGTGACTGGCCCTAAATCCCGAACTTTTACTGTGAATCTGCCCCTCCATCTGAATCATGAGGGTCAGTTGTTGATATTAACTGGTCTCCTACAGGGAGTATGTTGCTAGGTTAGGCCCTGTAGATTGGGAACAGGGGAACATTATTTGAGATCTTAAAAATTTATTCTTGAGGTTAATTGCAATCACCAACTCCAAACTGAAATATCTTATGCTGGTTAACTTTTGCTGTGTCTGAAGCACTTATGGTAGCTGCTAATATACCCTACTGCTTTTTCTTTCTTCTTTCCTTTTTCCTTGTCTCTCAACTCAAGTTGCTGAAACTCAGAGTACTTGTTTAGTTTCTCAAATGGTGCATAACAGTACAGGGATGAAGGAAGGAAACACGCCCCCTCACACACACATACACCAGTGTGCTTACTTTAAGGGTTTTCCTTTTGAAGAAACACTTAGAAAAGGTAGCTACGTTTAGCTCTGTAGGAAAAAGCATTTGCCCTAGGCCTCAGGACAGTGCTGGCTAAACTATGCTTTTTCCCTTCTTGGCAGACCCCTGCTATCAGAACAGGCTTCTATATCATATATCAGCAGAACATGTGAAACCAGGGGATGAGGTTGAATATTAAAGAGCCAGTGGCTACCTTTTGCCCAGAGTCCTCAGAGCCTCTTTGTAGAGTCCAGTCAGGATCCAAGAGCCAGTGATCCAGCCCAGAAGTCACCAGTAGGTGGCAGTCACATCCCTCAGGCCAGTCTTTGGCTTCCCCTGTGGTTTTTTGAAGTTCCCTAGCTCTGGAGTTTGAGGTTAGTAGATGCAAACTATTGCATTTATAATGGAAAAACAACAAGGTCCTACTGTATAGCACAGAGAACTATATCCAATCTCCTGATATAGACCATGATGGAAAATAATATAAAAAAAGAATGTGTGTGTGTGTAAAAAATAAAATAAAGCACTTTTGAACAGCAAAGGGGGGGGGTCCTAAAATGCCTTTCTTTACCACTACCCCTCCTCAGCCAGGAGAGACCTAATAGAGGGGCATCATTTCTTCCCTCTTCACTTTTTACTCAAAACTTACAAATGTGAGGAAAATAGGCAGAGCTGTCTTTACCACTTCTCTGTCTTTAAGGCCTCCCCTTGTCCCCCGGAGAATGTAAGGCCTGAAGTATGACAGGTCCTCCCCCCAAGAGAAAGAAGAAGATTAAGATAATAGAAAATGGGTTTAAAAGCTGCCAGCACAGGTAGGTCATTCTCAGCAGCTTGGCCAGCAGTCGTATTTGGAGTGCCGCTGGCTTACAGAAAATAGGTGTGCCAGGAGAGCTGAGAGCTCATTTTCTTTTTTTTCTTTTTTTGCCTTTTGTCATTTCTTAGGGCGCACCTGCAGCATGTGGAGGTTCCCAGGCTAGGGGTCTAATCGGAGCTGTAGCCACTGGCCTACGCCACAGCCACAGCAACGCAGGATCTGAGCCGCGTCTGCAACCTACACCACAGCTCACGGCAACACCGGATCGTTAACCCACTGAGCAAGGCCAGGGATCGAACCCGAAACCTCATGGTTCCTAGTCGGATTCATTAACCACTGCGCCACAACGGGAACTTCCTGAGAGCTGATTTTCAAGGCTGTGGTAGCATCTCTCCCAGGTCATACAGTGGATTCTCAGTAACTTTTTCCTTACCAAGATGATTTACATTTTACCTAATGTAGATATCAGGAGTATTCTCCATTATGGGTATCTTCTAATTCCTGGACTCTGCCTCTGGAACTGTTCTCTGTGAAAGTGCCTCCCAGGAGATATATGGCAGGAGACGATATAGACATCTTGGTCCCCTGCCACTTTTAAAATTCTAAACTTGGAAGGAGGAAGGAGAGTTTTACAAACAAAAAGACGTTTATGTAATTCCACTTGACTTCCTTCTTCCTCACCTCCTCCCTCCTGCTAGAGTGGAATGGAAAGAACGTACATCAAGCAGAACTAGGTTCCCATCCCTACTCTGCCGAGTTAGCTGGGTGATTTAATTTCTCTGAGCCCTACTATCTTAACTGCAAATATAAGTTATCATATCTCCCTATAGGATTATTGTGAGGCTGTAATGAGATAATGCGTGTAAATGAGACAGTGCATATTGGCATTATTTCCCCTTCTCTTCCTGGCCTTTCTCCTTTCTCCTACCCCTCCTATCATCACTATGACTGGAGAACTGATGAGGTGATTGAAATGGCTGGAGGGGAAGAAAAGAGAGAAAAAAATAACTCCCCATTAGTTGGTATAGAATACATCGTGTTCTCAATAAATAAGTCCTCCTGCTTGAGGCTAGTGAAGGGACCGAGGGAACAAAAGCTAAAACTAGACTATTTATATTTTATTCCTAAATCCCTCCCTGTTTGCTTATGCGGGCATTTTTCATACTGCCCTCACAGCCTGGAGGAGCAAAGAACAATCACGGAGCCAGAGGAAGTAAAGGAATCAGGCATGAACACCACAGCCCTCGGGAGGGAGATGATCCTTGTGAATGAGCACTTCCTCCAGGAGAGCGGTGGTGTGAAATCAGGACCATGCCTGGGAGAGCTGAACCAGACCTTGGATGACCCTTCCTACAGAAGCAGGAATCCCTTCTCAAGTGGGCATTCAAGGAGGGTTATGCTCCCCAGGAATCGTGTGCTTAGGAAAAATGCTTGGGGGGAAAACTGTTTGGAATCAGGCAGCAGGCTCTGGCTCCGAAAGTCCTGAGATTGCTCACAACAGCTGCAGAGTTCCAAGTGGCTGAAGGGGTGGAGTGTGCAGTGGGTCTGTCCTGATAGGAGAGATTCCGTTTTGTTAGGGATGTGAAAGCCACAAGCTGTCCTGAGCTTGGTCTCCAGCCTGCTCAGCAGCCTTACTCTTCAAGTGAAGTTTCTTTTATAATTAACCTTGTTGTTCCTTCCCTTTCCCTCCCCACCTCGGCCCCCACCACCCTTGCCTCTCCCTTTGCCTCCCTTTTCTCTTCCCTTCCCACATGTCTCTCGCTGGTCCACAGCCAGTCCCAGCTCTGCAGCCCGCTCCGCAGCCCGTTCAGTTCTCTCCAGGCTCCTGTCCCCAAGTCCTTCTGCCAGTCTCTCCGCCCCAGCAGTACAACATGGTATAAACTCCATTCCCCTTTTTGTCTTGTCCATGTGTGGCCTGTATCTGTGGGTGTGTCTGGACAGTCTGCGACAACCTTGAAAAGCAGCTGTGCTTTTTGAAAGGACCATTGTTCGAAAATATTTCTTCTTGAGGGGCCAGCCCAGGCTGAACTGTACTTCATTCTAGTGACCTCATCACAGCACTTGAGGCATCAAAAGATGCCTAAATATAAGACAGAGAAGAACACTGAGTTCTCCTAAGTTTCAGGAGGGGGAACAAAATCGGCTGTTGTTCTAACCTGGGCTCCTCGTCCTCTCCACCATATGCTTTCTTCGTCTTGTCTGCTCCTGAGACATGTTTTGAGGAACCCAGTTTATTCTGTATAGGAAAATTTCCTTTAAAACTAAAAACAGTTGCAGATTTCTCTGGTACCACTGGTAAAAACCTAAAACATTCCCCTATTTTACCATGCCATTTTACATAAAAAATATCCTCTTCTTTTGTATAGCACATTCCGTTTAAATTGTTTTTGTACCCTGACTACAAATCCTTTGAAGATCTAGTTTGTCTCTAAGTTGATTACTTCTATCATGGTCATAGGAGCCCAGATTTTTTTTAAGTTTTGTGTTAATCACACCCGTCTGGTTTTTCACTAGAATCCGCTCTTTCTGTCATCTCTTATCTCCATTCTGAAAACTCCTAGAATATGAACCTCATAATAATCTACAATCCAGTCCTCTTGTCATCTATTCCTACCCTCTAGTGTAGCGAAAGCGCTAAGATCAAATCCCTTAAAATTGAGTGAAACCACAAGAAAGCATTGTCTTTTGTTTCTACTAGTTTCTTTTGCAAAAGAACTTCTGCTCTGTGTTGTATGTGTATGTGTATGTTGATTACTGTGCAGGGAGGAGAAGGAAGAGGAAGTTAACAGACTAACCTGTCACTATGCAAGTGAGAGATAGAACACCATCACTCTTGCTGCTTAGAGAAGAGGGCTGGGAGAGAAGGCAATTACAGCCTAGCCAGTCAGTCTTGCCCTCCAGCTTGGCCACTCACCCAGGCCTCCTTTCAGAGGTGAGAATTGGAAGTGGTTTCTGAAGGGCAGGAGAACTCTAAGCAAGTGTCAGAGAACAGAGGTGGAAATGACTTCAAGAGGGAGAAAGGAGAATAGCAGCAGGAGTTGGGAGCCCACCAGTCTTTCCACTGCATGGGCAGAGCTGGAGAGCCACGTGAACCCACCCATAATCCATGCAAGGTGTGATCTGGGTCCTTTATTATAAAAACAAGATTTATGGCAATGTAGCGGCCCTCTGTATAGTTTAGAGGCATGAGGAAGACAGGAAATGGAACGACTTGTAGTCTTTTTCTCCCCCACTAATTTGTTCTGATTTTTCTATGTAGAGAAATTGTGTCATTGCTCCCACCTCCCCAGGACTAATGCTAATAAAAATCATAATCAGAGTGGTCATATGTGGTAGGGAAACTGGATCTGGAATTGGGCTTCAGACAGCTGTTCGATTCGTAGCAATTTTCTTTGGCCATGCCCCTTGCATGTGGAAGTTCCCAGTCCAGAATCAAACCCCTGCTACAGCTATAACCAGAGCCAAAGCAGTGACAATACCAGACCCTTAATCCACTGAGCCATCAGGGAACTCCCAATTCATAGCAATTTTTAAAAGTTAAAAAAATGTTTTTTGTCTTCTTTTTAGGGCCGTACCTACAACATATGGAAGTTCCCAGGCTAGGCGTCAAATTGGAGCTGCAGCTGCCGGCCTATACAGCCATGCCAGATCCGAGCCATGTCTGCAACCTGCACTGCAGCTTGCAGCAATGCTGGATCCTTTAACCCACTGAGGGAGACCAGAGATCGAACACACATCCTCATGGATACTAGTCAGGTTCTTAACCCACTGAGCCACAATGGAAACTCCATTAACTCATAGCGATTTCAAACATCATATGACAGGAGTTTCCTGGTGACCTAGCAGGTTAAGGATCCAGTGCTGTCACTGCTGAGGGTGGGGAGGCTTCAATCTCTGGCCCAGGAACTTCTGCATGCCACAGGCACAGCCAAATAAATAAATAAATGAAACACCATATGACTGATGCTTAGGGCTGAAAAGTGCCTCCCAGGGCACAGAGGCAGAAGTGTCCCGAATGGGTATAAGTAAGGAAGGCCATAGAGAGGAATACTGTTTCTGTCTATCTGTCTAACTGTGTTGAGGCCAAAGATGTGGGGCTTGATATGACCTCAGTCCTTGGGTCTCTCCCTACTCTCTCAATAGGCAGACGACCTCAACAACCCCTTTGGACAAATGAGCCTTAGCCGCCAAGGTTCTACTGAAGCAGCTGACCCATCTTCAGCTCTGTTCCAGACCCCACTTATCTCTCAGCACCCGCAGCAGACTAGCTTCATCATGGCTTCTACAGGACAGCCTCTCCCTACTTCCAACTATTCCACCTCCAGCCATGCACCACCTACTCAGCAAGTCCTGCCACCCCAGGGCTACATGCAGCCCCCTCAACAGGCGAGTGGCTTGGGTTCCCAGTTTAAATCACTAATTCAGTTTGTTTAGTATTATAACCCTTTTTTCTTCCTCTGCTTTAGACAAACTAGAAGGGATACCTGTTCCCCACCTCCATTTCCCCACCTTGCACTTGAGAATAGTCTTTCTACTTAGAAGGTTATCTTTCTATATAATCCAAACGCTTCCTGTTCTGTTTCAAACTTGTATACTAATGTTGCAATTGCAGGCCCAAAATACCTCCATTTACAGCTTTCTGGTAATTGACCCTGATGTATTTAATAGTTCAGCAATGTTGGGGCTGAATTTGAGGGACCTTCTCATATATCTGTTTCCTCTCACCATAGATCCAGGTTTCTTACTATCCCCCTGGACAGTATCCTAACTCCAACCAGCAATATCGACCTCTTTCTCACCCGGTGGCCTACAGCCCCCAACGTGGTCAGCAGCTGCCTCAGCCATCCCAGCAGCCTGGTAAGAGGAACTGCTGATACCAGAAGGCAGTGAGTAAGAGAAGGGAAGAAACTGGGAAAAAATTACCTTCCCCATTTAAGGGGGAGGCGGGGCAGGAATGATTAGGGTCCTAAAGAGGAACACATGATCTTCAGAAAAAGAAAAGGTAAAATAGACAGAAGGAAAATTACTGAGAGTGTGACATCCCAAACATTGTTGAGACATCATAATGTCTTCTCTACCTTGCCTATCCCTAGGTTTACAGCCCATGATGCCTAACCAGCAGCAGGCGGCTTATCAAGGCATGATTGGGGTCCAGCAGCCACAGAACCAGGGCCTACTCAGCAACCAGAGGAGCAGCATGGGGGGCCAGATGCAAGGCCTGGTGGTTCAGTACACTCCACTGCCTTCTTACCAAGTGGGTGCATTCTGCATTGGGAAAGATCACCCAGTCCTTGGGATGAGGAAAAGGACAGTGTCCCACATCACCCAGTCTGACAACTCCAACACTAAAAACTCTGTATACTTTACCCCTAGAATTTTTTGGTTTTCTTCCTGTGAAAGCCCAGAGAGTTTGAGAAGAACCTTTATTTAAACTGTTTAGTCTTTATACATCTGTGATGAATATATGCCCAGAAAAGTAGGATCCAAAGGACATGAGGCTCCTTCCCTATATGTCAGATGCCCAAGGGTGAGGTTTGGTGAAAGGGAGAATGGAGATAGCTCTGTAAGACTTTCCTTTAGACGGATGAGGAGAATAGTGGTCTCTAAAGGTGGGGAAGGAGATTAGAGTGTCCTGCTCTAGTGATGACTAGGCTCTTCTCTGGGTGAACTCGTTGGGGGTACGAGTGGTCATTCGTTCTCTTCTGTCTCCACCTAGGTCCCAGTGGGTAATGACTCGCAAAATGTGGTCCAGCCGCCTTTCCAGCAACCCATGCTGGTCCCTGCGAGCCAGTCTGTGCAAGGCGGCCTCCCAGCAGGGGGCGTGCCAGTGTACTACAGCGTGATCCCGCCAGCTCAGCAGAACGGTACGAGGTGAGAACTCCCAGAGAGTTGGGGCACATCTCCCACAGACCTTTAGTAACGGCGCCCCGTGGTTTGGTTTCCACTGGCTCAAGGAAAGAAAGGCAGGGGTAAAGATCCCAGTGGTACCCTGAAACGGACACAACCTGAAGGACTTCATCCTTTCTCCTGGTTGATTTGATATTTGCATAATAATTCAGCAGGAAAAAAAATTCCTGCTTCAGAGACAGAAACTTTATAATTTCCCCCATTTTTTGTTTTTCTAACTAGTGGGGTTCAGAACTATGAGAGACTGCTTATCACTATAAAAAGCGGTTTGGAGTGTGTGTACATATATATACACACACGTGAAGATTTCTGTGTACCTCTCTATCCATGGATGAATCTGAGGCGGTGTTAATTCCGTATGTCTGTTTATGTATATCTTAGTATAGGTCATAGCAAATAGAATTTTAGAGATAGAAGTTATCTTAGAAATATCTAGTCTATTCCCCTTGTTTTATTTTTCTCCCTTCTTTCATAAATGAGGAAATTCCAGCTAGGGACTTTAAGAAACTTACCCAAAGTCGCATAGCTAGTTAGTAAAAGCACATCTGGAACTGGAACTCAATTCTGGGCCTACCTGGATGTATTTCTATGTCTCTCTCAGTGTGTATATATTTCTCTTTTTATATGTATGTCTCCATGTTGTCTTGAGTTTTGTGGGATTTTTCCCCATTTGTCTTTAGGTCATTATCTGTGTTTGCCATTGAGAAAATATCCTGTCTCTTTACTTACTTTTTTACCCATGTCTCTGTAGCACTCTAGCCCTGTGTATCTGTCTCTGGCAGTCTTTTTGTATTTCTGTTCTGCTTCTCAGAATGTGTGTGCACGTGTGCACATGTATGTATTTGGTGTTTCTGCACGGCTGGGAAGAGTATGTGTCACCAACATCCCATCTGTAGCACTGATTAGCAGCTTCCTAATTGAAAAATGGTCAAGTACAAATATATATAATTAACTTTGAACTGATGAGTGATTTTAGAAATTGCATGGCAAATTGGTCTGGGAATGGCTTGGAGCTGCTTCTGCTTCCCACAGGGGAGGCCCAGGCAGCAACAGCTGTTTGCCAGGAGCTGGATTCCTCGCTCTACCGCTTTACCACTCCTCTCTTTCCATTTCCCCAGCCATTCTGTGGGGTTTCTGCAGCCTCCTGGCTCTGAGCAGTACCAGATGCCTCAGTCTCCCTCTCCCTGCAGTCCACCACAGATGCCACAACAGTACTCAGGTAAGAGGATAAAGAATTGAAGTGTCTTGGGTACTGGTGAGAGCAAACACTGCTGAAGAACTTGTGCCCTAGAGCTGGGAAGGGCAAAGAGAGTTCGGGGGTTGGCTCTGTTCCCAACGGTGACCCCATCACAAGGAAAGATCAAAATCCTGGCTGGCTGGTGTTTTCCATAGGTGCTAAAATTCACCCCTCAAGAGGTGAGCTTGGTTGCCCAGTCCCCATCCCTGGGGAGCCAAATCTTGATTGGGGTCCTCGTTTTCTTTCTCTCTCCTTTTCTCCCTCTCACTCTTTCCCTCCCTCTCCTCTCCCTCCCCGCCCCCTTAATCCAGCATTATATTCACTACTCACACAAAGTGGTGTGTGAGACACAAAGTGCCTACCTCTGTCTCCTGAGCTTCTTCTTCCTATAAACAGCTTTTCTTTTCTCCTTGGAGTGTGAGGGAGGCTAATAAAATGGTTTTAAAATTAAATCTTAGATTTGTTTAGCAGTTTTTCTTATATGCTCACATACACTGTATCTTTTTAATTCTCACTACAAGCTATGAAGAGGAAATTTAAGACTCAAAGAAGATAAATGAGAGTTCCCTGGTGGCGCAGCAGGTTAAGGATCTGGTGTTGTCACTGCTGTAGCTCAGATTCCATCTCTGGCCCAGGAACCTATGAGGCCAAAAAAAAGATAAATGACTTGCCTAAGGTCACAATCAGAGGTTGAACTTTGGTCTTTTCACTTTCCGTAACCCATGTTGCATCCTCAATAACACATGTTCAACAGCTTTCTGTACTCTATTCCTTTCCCTCCAGTGGGAAATAAATGAATATCACAATAAATAGCTAAAGGCCTTCTTTGGAGGGGCCAGTTATCCCATGTGAATAGGCTTGTGCCATGCAGCCTCTTACTGCCTTTGCCAAGAACTCCCCCTTTACACCATGTATATCTACTGTGTCTCCATAGTTATGTCTTTTCATGTGCTCTTGTTTGCTTCCCTTTCACCCCACCCTGAAATATCATTACACTGCAGTTAAATAGACTACAGGAGTTCTGGAGTGGAGGCAGTCTTACTGTAGCCTCCAGCCATCCCCACTCCGCTCTATTGTGGGAATGTCACGGTGCCCTCTTCTGGTGAGAAAGAGGTATTTTGCCAATTTTTCCCATTTTAGAAATGGAATATTTTTTACATAAGCTTTTTTGCACTCTATGGTAGATGCTATGGAATGGATCCCAGAATTAATCTTTCTCATAAGACATCAATTCTTACTGTCGAGGAACAATGACTTCTGCCTTTATCCAGACCAACTGTGTATCTCCCACAGGCTGAGAGATTTTACAATTCAACAGCCCTTATCCTTTATTACATTTTTGGTCTCTCTAGCTGTTTCTCCTAGTGTCCGCCAGGGGCACTTGACCTTGAAATTCCCAAGGTGTATGGAAATTATAGAAACCTTTTCCAAGAACCACTGTAGCCTATGGTGGTGCTTGGTACCTCAGGGCATTTTCTCTCCTGTTTGTTAAGTGTGTGCATGTGCGAATGGGTATACTTTATGTGAATTTTTGTGTATATCGTTAGTGGTATATCAGTATATTTACTAGTTCTCTAGAGTTAGGTCTCTTCGTGTACAAATACGATGTCTTTGAATTAGAAGCAAACTGAGGAGTTCCCGTCGTGGTGCAGTGGTTAACGAATCCGACTAGGAACCATGAGGTTGCGGGTTCGATCCCTGCCCTTGCTCAGTGGGTTAACGATCCGGCGTTGCCGTGAGCTGTGGTGTAGGTTGCAGACGCGGCTCGGATCCTGCGTTGCTGTGGCTGCGGCGCAGGCCAGTGGCTACAGCTCCGATTAGTCCCCTAGCCTGGGAACCTCCACAAGCCGCGAGTGCGGCCGTAAAATGACAAAAGGCAAAAAAAAAAAAAAAGAAGCAAACCGAGTGAAAATAATTTTTCATTGCCTACTCTGGACCTAGTGCTAGCTTAAGTAAACTTAAACAGCTGTTGTTCTGAAAGTTGGCAGCACTAGAGATCTGGGCTGGGATTGGAAGGAGATAATCTAGGCTCTTCCCAAATCAATAGAAATAAACAAAACCCCCTTAATCATCTAGTTTTCTTGCTTCTTTAGAGTTTGCTGTTATAATTCCTTTCTTTCTGGCTACCCTCATTGACCCTAGGCTTCTGACTGACCCGTTTTTCCAGATGATGGAACCCTCTATTCCACTCACATCAACTAAGAGACCATATTCACCACCCCATTGATCTTAAAAGTCTTCAATCCCTGCTCATGGAGAATCTAAGAGGAAGTGGAAGAAAAGAAAATGTGCTTCTTCTGCTTTCTTTTCCGGTTTTTCCAGTACTGGAAAGATAGAAGGCCAGCATAGCCCACAAGGGCTGCTATGTCACCTTCAGAGGACAGTCACCCGCCCTTCTCTCATGTAGCAACGTGGTCACTTTTCCAAAAATAAAAGCAGGGATTAGGATTGGCTGTTCCTGGAGCAACTGTTCTGGTTTAATAATACATTTTTGTATTTTCCCAGCTAACCCCCAGGCCTAGACCTTAATTCCTCCACTGTGATATTAGATATAACCATAACCCCAGGAAACACTTTTATTCCCACTAAAATAATGGCTCGCAGGTCCCTTGAGGTTTCTACAGGGACGCTTGTCTGGGGAAGATGCACACAGACGTGAAATGGCAGTGAAACCAATGCACAGATTTTCAACTCACAGTGACACAGCACAGCCAGAGTGAGGTACATACAGAAATAGCTTCTCACATACTTACTGGCTCATTTTGTAGCTGAGAGCTTTCCAAAGCTGAGACTAACTCCTTTCCCTCCTCACTCCCTGAAGATATCCCTCTCCCCCACAAAAAAGGGAAAAAATAAGGCAATACAGCCTGTAATTTGGGAAAGATGCCTGTGGGGTTTTATTTCTTTGGACAGTCCTTTCCATAGATTTGATTCCAGATGGTAAGGAAGAAGCCTTATCAGTCTTCTACCTTGGTGATTTTAAATAAATAAAGAAAGAAACAAAAACCAATTCTGCAGACATAAATGTCATCTGTTTGTATTTATGTGGTTTGCTCTGCCCAATCGACCTTTCTGCCCAGGTTTAATGATGCCACTTAAAAAGCCATTCACACGTCCCCTCTCCTTTCAGAGCTTTCAAGCTGAAATTGATTTCCTTATTCAACTCCCTTCTCCTCCTTCCCACTCCAGCCAGACTCCTTCCCCCAACTGATTATGTGGAAGTGCTGTCACTGGGCAGTGGCGTGGGGTTTTTTGTTGTTGTTGTTTTGGGGTTTGGGGTTTTTTTGCAATATCCATTAAGAAGTAGCCACAGTTCAACTGCTAATGGATGCCACCTGCTTCTGGCTTGAGGAAGAGAAGCATAAAAATCAGCTCATCAGCAGAGTAGTGCTCTGTGTCGTTGGCTGGGTGAAGGAACAACGCTCCAGGCCAGCGGGAGAGGAGCTCAGGCTTTGTTTTCCTTGGGATCAGAGAAAATAACATGAGGACTTTGTTCTCTTTCCCCCTTCCCTTGAGCCCACTAATAACTCCTTCTGGCTGTAAGTTGGTACTAGAAGGGTCTTCTACTGCCTTACTTATGCCCACGCCATATGCACTCACACATCCTCTGTCCTTTCCTGGCCCAGGGCATTAGGCTCAGGTTATAAGCTGCCTTCCAGAAACCATGTAGATTTGATTATTTTCATGTTGGCCCCCTCAGGTAGCAATGAGATGTGGTCCGTTGCGGTTTCATGGGTAGAGGATGTTGGAGCAAGTGGGGCTCTTAGGAGGGGGAAATGAAATGCCCAGAGCAACCATAGTGAAGGGGGAGTTGTTAAATGTGTGACACGTCACAGCTGTGCAATTTTCCTGTGGCCCTTTTACAGGCCATGCTGATGAATACCCTGTCCCCTTTGGCAGCAGAAGGGGAGATGTGAGCCTGTCGAGCCTGTCGCTCTGCGTATTTGTGCTCTCTGATTAGATAAACCCTAGAGGATGGGGTGGGGAGCACAGATTGACTCGGGGATAGGATACAACAGATGCTGTGTCTCCTGAACTGTCCTCTCAGGCCTCCCACTGTTTCTTTTCCTTTCATTTGACCGATGCTACCTGAGAAAAGCAATCACACTCACTTCCCAGCGTGACTGGTGCCCAGGGCAGAGGCTGCAACATTTCCCGTCACAGGAAGCAATGTGATGGCAGCAGCAGTGGCAGCCCCAGAGCACTGAGCCATGAAGACAGAAGCATTGCAGCAGGTTTTCTATCTAGCCACCCCTCAGTCCCATTCCAACCACCACACACAGACATGAACTCAGCCTATCCCTCCACAGAAATGTAGCCTGGGGGTGGGGGGAGTCAAGAGCAAACCTTCACGCTGGACAGTCCCCTGGGGGGAAGCAGAACTCCTGCCCATTTCTCCCAGCAGGGACTGTCCATCAGCTGCTTACCCATGACCCCTTATCTTGCTTTTCACCATGAGGAGGATTCGGGATTTAATGTTCCTCCTCACTGAGTCCTTTCCTTCCCCCAGCCTGTGAGAGAGTAAGGCTGTATCCATGGTTGCCTGTGCTAAAACCTCAGGATCACATTCAGTCAGTTACCTGAGCCTGTCAGTAACACCTTCGGACAATCTGACCCTCCCACTCCATTCCTGCTGTCACTGCTCTAATTCAGAACCACCTTGTTCTATTTCAGTGGCTTCCCAACTAGTCTTCCTGCCACCAGTCTCTTCCTCCCTTCAGCCATCTTACATTCCACCACTTGGGTTAGCTCTGTGAAGCACAAGTCCTTTTCTCAACACCTACAGAATAAAACCCTTACCAGATAGTGTCTCAGACCCTGACACCAGGTATTTGTTTAATGTCTGGTTCCCTAATAGACTGTCCATTCCATGGGGGCAGAGACAGATTTTTTTGTTGTACACCCAGTGGCCAGCATGAAAACTGGCACATAGGTAAAGGTTCAATAAATCCTTGTTGAATAAATGTGTCTCATCTCCTACGGCTTCCCCTGCATAGCCCCCTGTGCCTTAGCACCTTGAGTTATTTGTCATTTCCTTTATATGACATATCTCTATGCCATTCCTTCTACTTGAGATGTTCCTAATTCACCCCACCGTTGCCCAAGAATTATTTCCCAGCTCTGGCTTAGTGAAACTATGCACATTTATCTTTTCTGGAACAACCAGAGGTCATTAACTTACCTGCAGCCGTTGCCGGAAAAGCCTGTGTGTGCCTGCAGTCCAGGCCCAAGCCCCAGCCTAGCACCTGTACCATGCCCGGAGCAGTCTGACCTGGGCGTTTGGTAATACCCAACTCAGACAGAATGGAGTAGTTTTCTGCCAAGCATACCAAAGTACCCCTCACCAGGTGAATGCTAGCAGAGCATTGGCATCTTCCACTCAAACTTCCACTGGTTTGGGGGGAGTCAGAGACCAAACCAGCAAATGTCTCATATTCCTGGGCAGGTCACAGTTTAAGTGACCCTGAAGCCAGTAGGGAGATTTGCTTATTGGCTTTCCCACTCAGGGTTAGCTGACAGGCTAAAATGTAGTTTGAATTCACAACCATCTGCTTTCTTCCTGCCACCCAGGAGTGTCACCTTCTGGACCAGGTGTGGTAGTCATGCAGCTGAATGTCCCTAATGGACCCCAGCCCCCTCAGAACCCATCCATGGTCCAGTGGAGTCACTGTAAATATTACAGCATGGACCAACGGGGGCAGAAACCTGGAGACCTGTACAGCCCTGACAGTAGCCCCCAGGTGAGTCTTGCAACCCAGCTTTTTCTTGGCAAGGAGAAAACCAGATTCTTCTCAGGAAGTAGTCTTTGCCATCGACTGAGTAGCCTCTTTTACTTTTCTTCCCCTGGACACTTTTTGGGAAGAAACACAAAAAATAGAGGAGAGTAACTTCTTTCAAGGAACCTAAGATCTAAGGTGGCAGATGGGACACATGCTTGAAAATGCTAAGGGAATACTTAAAACATTACCTCAAAAAATGGGTATCAGGGGAGTTCCCATTGTGGCACAGTGGAAACGAATCCGACTATTACCCATGAGGATGCGGGTTTGACCCCTGGCCTTGCTCAGTGAGTCGGGATCCAGTGTGGCTGTGAGCTGTGGTATATGTCGAAGATGCAGCTAGGATCCTGCGTTGCTGTAGCTGTGGCGTAGGCCGGCAGCTGCAGCTCTGATTCGACTCATAGCTGGAAAAGTGGGTATTAGGAGTACCTGCTGAGATGCAGCAGTTTAAGGATCTGGCATTGCCACAACTGTGGCATAGGTCACAGCTGTGACTTGGATTCCGTCCCTGGTCCGGGAACTTCCATATGCCATGGGTGCAGCCATAAGATAAAATTTTAAAAATAAAATAATGCAAACTAGGAGCTCCCTGGTAACTCGATGGGTTAAAAAATCTGGCATTGTCACTGCTGTGGTCTGAGTTTGATCACTGGCCCTGGAAGTTGAGCATGCCGTGAGCACCACCAAATAATAACAGGAGTTCCCACTGTGCTGCAGCAGGATTGGCGGCATCTCTGCAGCAGCAGGACACAGGTTTGATCCCTGGGCTGGGATAGTGAGTTAAAGGATCTGGCACTGTCTCAGCTGTAGGATAAGTCACAGCTGTGGCTAGGATCTGATCCTTGGTCTGAAAACTCCATATGCTGCGGGGCAGCTGAAAGAAAGAAAAAGAAGGAAGGAGGAAAGAGAAAGAAAAAGAAAAGAAAGAAAGAGAAGAAAGAGAAAGAAAGAAAGAAAGGAAGGAAATGAAATTAGGGACCAAGTTTGAAGGAGCAGTTTGACTTATAATTCAAGAAGAGTTTTCTGAGAGAGGTGACTTTTAAGCCAGGCTATAGGAATATCCAGGGGTTAATGTTTGGTGTATATATATGATGTGTACTGCTCTCTCTCCCACAGGCCAACACACAGATAAGCAACAGCCCTGTCACATCTCCTACCCAGTCTCCAGCACCCTCTCCTGTCACCAGCCTCAGCAATGTCTGCACAGGACTCAGTCCCCTTCCTGTCCTCACACAGTTCCCCCGGCCTGGGGGTCCAGCACAGGGTAAGGAGTTAGATAGGGGCTGGCTGCTGTCCAGTTCACCTTTTGCATCCTATTCCCAGGTGGGGAGATGGAGAGGGTCACAACAGGCAGGGAACTGCTGTGGCTGGTCATCCAGCTGTAGGAGCCAGCTCTTCTTCTAACGTCCCTGTTTAGCTCCTCTTTAATGATGCACATAGTTAACTTACTCCAGAACTCCTTTACATATTTGATATTTATCACCAAGTCCCTGGTGACTGTGAGCCAGAGAAAAGAATTTCACTGAACTTTGTAATGAACAACAAAAGAGTATAACCTATCAGTACTACGTTTGAAAGCTGGGGCTGTGTCAGAAACAGTATGGTTTTAGAAGACAGAATGCTGAATTTGGGTTAAAAGACAGATCTGAATTCTAGTTCTACCACTAACTAGCTCTGTGCTGTTGAACATATTACTTGAACTTAGAACCAGACCTGTTTCCTAAAATGAGATTAGGAGTTCCCTGGTAGCTCAGCAGGGTAAGGATCCAGGGTTGTCACTTTTGTGGCTCAGGTTGCTGCTGTGGCCCGGGTTCAGTCCCTGGCCTCAGAACTTCTACATGCTGTAGGCACAGCCAAAAAAATGTTAATCACACATAAGATGTAACTAATCGTATCTTCTTTCTGCCTTCGCTGTCAAAAGCAATATTAAAAAAAAGACAATATGGTTTTAAAATTTCCAAGTGCTCTGAAATACAGTATTTATCACCAATAATAGGTAACACATGGTACTTAATAAGTATCAAGCATTGCTCTAAGTGCTTTACTTATAAGTACATTATAGGTGCTGTAAGTGTTCACTGAGCCTGATCAGCAGTGCTAATGAGAGGAAAACATACCCAATATCCTTTTTTCAGTAACAGAGCCAGGATTTGAACCTAAGCAGTCTAGCTCCAAATCTGTGTTCTTGTCCTTTACACTGTATTGCCTCTCATGTGAGTCAGAAACTTGAGCCCTGGGTTTGGGGTGTGAAGAAACTATATGAGAAATAAAAGACAGTCGCAAAGGTCTGTAGATTTCCTCCAGTGCCTTTGGTCTACAATGGACAGAGCCCGTCTTCAGAGGTGAGGGAACCTAATAACCCCATTTGTCCAGGATACAGCTGAGACCTAAGGGGTTTAGGAAGAGACATGGGCGCTCTTATCACAGAAAAAGTAAGAATAGTACGCATCATTGCTGTCCATCTCCAAAGACCCCCAAAGTCCTTTAAAAGTCATAACGCAAAACTCAGACTCCCAGAAAACCATCTGTTCTTCCTCCCCAGGTGATGGGCGCTACTCCCTCTTGGGCCAGCCGTTACAGTACAATCTATCCATCTGCCCTCCCTTGCTCCATGGCCAGTCAACTTACACGGTGCACCAGGTAAGGGTGTCTCCCATCAGCCTTAGAGCCATCAGAGTCCCCTTCTCATCCAGGCCCCTCCTTCTGAACCATCCACCTCCACCAGTTAGGTGGACAAGGGACACAAGGCAGAAAAAATGGACAAAGTGGGAAGGGCCTTAGCTCACTCCTGTACTCATTTCTCTCACTCCTTCCCCAGGGCCAAGAGAGAGGGGCTCTTTGTTTCTCAGTGTCCACTCTCTAGCCGGTTCGACTGGCTGATGGGATGGGGTCCTCAGGGTTGGGAACTGCTCCTTAATCGCTTAGACAGACTGGGATGCAAGGCAGTCAGTATCGTTTACCCAGGGTGAGACTTAGCTTTCGAATATTGAAGGGACAGAGTGGATTGAAGCATGGGAACCGGAGCAAGAGACAAGCACTCAAATCTGCCTCCACTGACCTGGGGACGACAGACGTCGGTGAGTGACAGGATGCCGGATCCCCAAGAGAAGGTGCTTTCCCTCCACCCCTGCATTTCCAGCCGAGGATGGTGACAAAGGCCAGCTTAGGGTAGGGAGTTGAAAGAGGATCTTTTTGTATGCAGAGCAAGGAGAAGCTGGAGAAGTGAAGTGTCTCAGTCCTCCTTATGAAGCCATTCCGGGCCCTGGGGAAGATGAGGGTGAAAATTGGGAAAACACAGTGATGGGAGTTGTTGAGCCTGCTGTTAACAGAGAACCTTGTGGAAGCGGTCCTGCCCCTGATCTAGGATGTCTGCCTTTGGTAGTCGTCATCCTAGCCCTAGTTTAGGAGAGGCTCCAGAAGGGAATATGGGCAAGCAGCCCCTCCTGCAGGCCTGCCGTACTGGGCACTCATGGGCTCTCTGTCCCCTCTTTCAAGCAGTTGGCTAAACAGGGAAGGAAGGGAAACTGACTTCCCTAGATGATAAGAAAGAGGAATCTACTTGGGCCAACCTCTTAGAAGGAAACTACAGAACATATTTCAGATTGAACCATTAACTTTGTGAGAAAAAAAAATCACCAGAAGCCATAGTTCCTTACAGTAATGGCTCCCTTTGAGAGACCTGAGGTATAGGTTTCTAGATCTTAAATCTGGAGTTCTGATTTCCACTCTCTTCTTGCCTGCACCTCTGGGCTAAGAGAAGAGAAAGATTCCTTTGTGTCTCCAAGTTGCCCTGATCAGAGTCTGGATGGTGGGAAGCTGGGTTGATTTGTGCGGGAAGGAAAGGGCTAAGTGAGAAAGGCTGGGCTTTTGAGGACCTTGTATACAGACTTGGTCGGCTGGATACGCCTCTGCTGGGCTGCTGCCCAGTCCTTCCTACTCTGCACCTCTCACACCATGTCCTTTCTCCCTCCTTCCAGTCCTGGGGCGGGTGCTGGAGGTGACAGATCTCCCAGAGGGCATCACCCGTACCGAGGCGGACAAACTCTTCACTCAGCTCGCCATGTCTGGTGCCAAGATCCAGTGGCTCAAGGATGCTCAGGGGCTGCCTGGCGGGGGCGGGGGGGACAATGGTGGGACTGCTGAGAACGGCCGCCACGCGGACCTCGCTGCCTTGTACACCATCGTGGCTGTGTTCCCCAGCCCCCTGGCTGCCCAAAATGCCTCCCTTCGCCTCAACAACTCCGTGAGTCGCTTCAAACTTCGAGTGGCCAAAAAGAACTATGACTTGAGGATCCTGGAGCGAGCCAGCTCCCAGTAGATGGAAGGAGAAGGGACCAGCACGGCAGGGGTGGGGGCCGGGTGGAGGGGGTCAAAGGGTCCTGTCCAGCAGACCACAGCAGGGGCAGAAAGTAAGGTGACAGACACTAAACTGGAGCCTAAGACAGCAGGGATGAAGATGGAAACAGAAACAGACACTCACTGGCACTGGAGTCTCTCTCACTCCCCTGCCAAGGACCCCTCCTTTTCCTTGGTTGGCTCCACGTCTGCTTTCCTCCCTTTCCCATCCTCTTCTGTCATTTCTTATCTCTTCTCTCACCGTGAAATTAATTTCTTTCATATTTTTTGGTCAGGTAGAATTGGGAGGGTCCCATACTCCCCAGTTCTCCTATTTCCTTACCATCCCAAGCTCCCTTTTCTTTTTTGGTCTTTATGAATATATTTATATGGACAGAATTAAGAAAAACAAAATTGATTTCCCCATTCTCTCCCCCCATCTCGTCTCCCCAAATCCCACAGAGTTAAAACTTGGGCCTCCCCCCACCCCTCAGAACACTTGTATATTGTTTGTTTGGGGTTTGTGCCGCAGTAACAGACACAGTATTTAATTGCACATACAGATGTTTGCTGGGTATATTCACTGTAAATTTTATTTAATCTGATTTTTTTGTTTGTTTGGGGGGGCTTGGGGGGAGGTTGATTTTGTTTTTAAATATAAAAAAAAAATCTGTCACTGGACATCAGTCCCTGTTTTTCTGTTGCCGTTCTAGTCGGGGGTGGGGGGTAGCGGGGTGGAGGTGCTGGGTGAGTACAGCCCACAGCTGTTGGAGGGATTTGGTGTGGGCTGGGATGGCTTTCTCCGGCATAGGCACATGTCTTCCCAACACAGTTTCCCTGAATTCCGTCCTCCTCCCTACAAATAGTTCTGATAGATGACTGGGTCTCTACCACTAACTGTGGTTTATCCAGCGTATCATTCTCAACTGTGGACCTCTGAGTTCTTACCAGTAATATAAGAGACTCGGACTGACTGTTAACTCTGTTAAGTGGCCTCCTGTTAACTCTGTGATATTCACTTAGTGCCCTGGTACCTGAGCCAGAAGGGTATGAGTGAGGTCTGAAACTGGGTTGAGATGCTGGCCTCATTTTATCCATCTCATCTTCTGAAAATTCTTCAGGGATGGAGGATGTGGGCCTTTCTTTAATCCCAAAGCCGGAGGATTGGGTTCTGCATGGCAGGAACAGAAGTGGGTATTTCTTACAATAAAAGCTACATCAGTTGAACTTGCCATGCCAATATGCCATACCATCCAGGTGTGTTCAGCAGCCCCTGTCCTGGGCAGCTGAGGAAAGGTGAAGAGCAGAAGTCACTCGCCCACAAGATAGAGCTCGCCTCTGTCTTCATAAAGCTAGCATTGTTTTTAGGCAGCCAGTCAAACCAGGGCCGTTAAAGAGCCTGTTGACCAGAATCATCCAGCAGCCCCTTCTCAATATCACCCAGCGCACACTACCACCTCCAGATCGCTCTCCTCTGAGACGAAAGTATCCCCGCTTTCTGCCATGTCATGGCCCAGACTAGGAAAAGCCTGCTTGCCTGGGAGATAAGAATGCCAGATATCAGAGTTCCCGTAGTGGCTCAGCAGTAATGAACCCAACTGGTGTTCATGAGGATGCGGGTTCCATCCCTGGCCCCACTCAGTGGGTTAAAGGATCCGGTGTTGCCGTGAGCTGTGGTGAAGATCACAGACGAGCCTCGGATCCCGCGTTCCTGTGGCTGTGGCGAAGGCCGGCAGCTGCAGCGCCAATTCAACCCCTAGCCTGGGAACTTCCATATGCTACAGGTGTAGCCCTAAAAAAACCCTCCCCCACAAAAAAAGAATGCCAGCCATCTCATTGACCTATCAGTTCATATGCCAGGGCATCATCAGAAAGAGACGGAATCAGGGAGGGAGTCAGAATGATGAAGGAAGCTTGAGGCTTGGCCATCCTATCTCCAAGAGTTTGCAGTCCCCATAAGAAAGGAGACTGACTTACAGATAATAAAAACTCCCAATGTGACAGCTATTGCCTTCTGTCCGATGTTAATGAAACCATCTATGTGATCATTAGACCCTCACTCCTTCAGAGACCATCAGGTGGAAGTCCCAGCCTGACTTTTTAAAATAGCTCTTAGAATTTCTTTCACCCTGAGGACAAGACTTTAGACAAACAGGGAAAAGATATCTCTGGGGGCAGCTGGAGGGAACAGTACTGCGTGTCGTCACTCCCTTACCGGATAGCAGCCACTGCTCGTGGACAGGAAAGCAATCTTGGAGTTCCCTGTGGGCTCAGCAGTTTAAAAACCCGGCATTATCACTTCTATGGCTCTGGTGGCTGCTGTGACACAGGTTCCATTCCTGGCCTAGGAATTACTTTATGCATGCCGTGAGCACACACCCCCCCACCCAAAAAAAAAAAAGAGCAATCTAGTTTGGCTGAGCTCTGAAAATCCAAATTGTCCTTTCTTCACCAGTTTCCAAGCTTCCTAGAGGTTTGAGCCTAGACTGATGCTTGAGGGTATAAAAACAAGACAGTGGCTGAGAAGTCAAAGGCTAGTTCCTGAAACAGGTCCAAGGAGGGTAGAATCGGGAAAGTATTTATTTGGACCTTGGGGAAAGGGGATGGATAAGGCTGTTTATAAGTCATCTTTACCTTTAGTCATCTAAAATCACCCACGTGAGGAGGTCTTGTCGTGGCACAGTGGTTAACAAATCCGACTAGGAACCATGAGGTTGCGGGTTCGATCCCTGCCCTTGCTCAGTGGATTAACAAACGATCCGGCATTGCCGTGAGCTGTGGTGTAGGTCGCAGACGCGGCTCGGATCCTGCGTTGCTGTGGCTGCGGCGTAGGCCAGTGGCTACAGCTCCTGTTAGACCCTTAGCCTGGGAACCTCCACATGCCGCGGGTGCGGCCCTTAAATGACAAAAGGCAAAAAAAATAAAAAATAAAATCACCCACATGAGTATGCGGCATGGACACTGTCCCTTCCTGAATTTAGCCAGTACTGAACTGCACACCATAGATGAAAAACCAAGCAACGGCAGTGTGGGGGGATGGGAGGAGTTAGGGTCCAGCCCTGCCCAGACCTCCTCGTGTCCAATTTCTCTGTGTCAGCTGTGTCGCTCAGCTGTCCACTTTCCTCCAGCCCTGTCATTTCAGCTCTGACACCAAGGCAAGAGGCTAGGAGGTCTACAAATACCGTCTGGGTAGCTGGTGTGAGTACAGAGGGTACTGGGGGGGGCTTAGCCCCCGAGGAAGAGGACCAGTCCTCCCCCAGCACCACCATCAAGACCCCAGGGGCTCCCTCTTTCCTCCACAGACTGTGGACTGACTTAGGGAATCCCAAACGTAAGTCGCCTCTTCATCCTCTTTCCGTTTCCAGGACTTCTCACCCCACCTTCCCCAATCCGTAGTCTATTCAGCTCCTTCATTTCTCTCGTTGTCTGTGAGTAGTTTGGGTTTTAGGAGTGAAATTATTAATCTACCCCCGGACAAGAGCTAGGATTGGAGGGTGGGGTGGGGGTGGGGTCAGGGGAATAGAGTAGTAAGGGAAGGAAAGTCTCATATTACTCTGAAAACTTAAAATAGCTGAGGCCTCTCAGGCTGGGAACTAGGGAACTAGGCACTGGGCCCCTGGGCTCATGAAAGAGGTAGGGGAGAACAAGTGTCCCCAGCTCATCCCTCCACGCGTACTTGTGGACACACACATTAAACGTCTTGAAAAGGGATCTGGGAACGTGTGTGTCACATTTCTAATGCCCACAGAGTCCCAAGAGAAACAAAGTGCTTGTGGGAAAATGCCTAAACTGCACAGCCTTGTGCAGTGCCTCAGGGCAGTAAACTCTGGGGTTGCCCGTCGGGGTGGAAGAATGGTCATTGGTTTAAGGAGCTGGTTGGGAAGTTCTTCAGTCTGCTGGGCTTTTCTCTGGACCTTCCTGGAATCTTTCTGCTCCTTGGCCCTGTCTGTGAAAGAATCTCTGTTTAACCAAATTTCTCCCAAAGCCTCCCCTTCAAGGATCACCCTACTGCAAGGGACAGGAATAAGGGGGGAAGAACGGCAGTCGGAGATTAGATTTCATAGTGGGGTCAACCTCTTGCAGGATGACAGAAAAGGAGGTGCTGGAGTCCCATAAGCCCTCCTTCCCAGGAGAGACTCGGCAAAGTGGGGTGAGTCTGGGCCTCTGACCATGGGGTATGGGGTGTTGGGAAGCCACTGCAGCCTTGAAGAAAAGGGTTTGAATTGATCTCACTTGTATACGAGTCATGTATTGTTCAAATGCTAGCTAGCACCCGCAGGCCCCAGTACCCCCTAACCCTGGGCTGTGCCCCTTGCCCCAAGTTAGAAAAATGTCTAGTTAACTTTGACCTACTCTTAAAGGCAAGACACTCCCTTTAACACTGGGTTTCCTTCCCTCCCTCCCTCCCTCCTTCCCTCCCTCAGCTACAGCGGCTGAAGCAGTTATTCAGGAAGGAGTCTACAGGGACAAAGGAGATGGAGCTCCCCCCAGAGCCCCAGGCCAATGGGGAGGCAGTGGGAGCTGGGGGTGGGCCCATCTACTACATCTATGAGGAAGAGGAAGAAGAGGAGGAGGAGGAGGAGGAACCACCCCCAGAACCTCCCAAGCTTGTCAATGATAAGCCCCACAAATTCAAAGATCATTTCTTCAAGAAGCCCAAGTTCTGTGACGTCTGTGCCCGGATGATTGTGCGTGAGTCACAGAGGGAAGTGGAGAGTGTGAGGTCAAAGGCAGGGGGTGGGGGAGAGGGCTTAGGAGAGGAGTATTCGAACATCAGGTAGGCTGTGGCAAGATTCGGCTTTAAGAAAATACTATGGAGACTGAGAGTGCCAGGTCCTAGACGGAAAAGGGACCTGAGAGCTAGAGTAGCAGCAGTGTTACGAAGGGAACCTCACTCAAATGTTCTCCCCATCTCCCAAGTCAACAACAAATTTGGGCTTCGCTGTAAGAACTGCAAAACCAACATCCATGAACACTGTCAGCCCTACGTGGAGATGCAGAGGTGCTTCGGCAAGATCGTGAGTAGGCTCCGGGGAGCAAGAAAGTAGAAGGGAGGGGACATGTTGCCAGCTGCCTCCTTGCCAGTCCCTCCTCAACTCATCCCATCCATTTCCCTGCTGTTTCTTTCTCAGCCCATCTTTTATTCCAAGAGAGGGTGAACATTCTTGGGAGAAATGGGGTTTGGGGCTCTACCTTTTTATCTCTAATGCTTTCTCCCATCCCATCCTACAGCCCCCTGGTTTCCGTCGGGCCTATAGCTCCCCACTCTACAGCAACCAGCAGTACGCTTGTGTCAAAGATCTCTGTAAGTGCCCCACACAGGACCTGAGGGAATGGGCAAGTCTAGGAATGGTTTCCGCACCGCCTCCAGATTTGGAAGCCAAATTCTGAAACAGAGAGATTCTATGTCCTAGGTTCTCGCTGAACCTAGTATATTAGCCATCTTGGATGCAGAGTCAATAGTCCTCTGTTTTATAGCTGAGGGGGATAAGATTTAGCTAGGGCTCTACACAGGAAGAGACAGAACCCAAACTGAAACCTTCACCTTACCTGACTTCAAACTCTGCTCTCTCATATACAAAATCATTTCTAAGCATGAACCAGACTGTCCTCATCTTTGTTACAGAATAATGCCAGAGTCAGGGCCAGACCAAGAGCTGTGGGCATCCTGGGCGGGTTTATAATTTGGCAACCTTTAAAAACATATCCGTGGACTTCCCTTGCAGGGTGCAGCAGGTTGAGGATCCGGTGCTATCATTGCAGCAGCCCGGGTGGCTGCTCTGGCGTGGGTTCAGTCCCTGGCCCACAAACTTCCACATGCTGTAGGCGTAGCCAAAAAAATAAATAAAAACCTAAAAATCTTCCTCCTTATGGAGTTCCTATTGTGGCTCAACAGAAACGAATCTGACTAGTATCCATAAGGACACAGGTTCAGTCCCTGGCCTTGCTCAGTGTGTTAAGGATCCAGCATTGCCATGAGCTGTAGTGTAGGTGTAGCTGCGGTGGTGTTGTACTTATCTGGCGTTGCTGTGGCTGTGGCATAGGCCGGTGGCTACAGCTCCAATTGGACCCCTAGCCTGGGAACCTCCATATGCCGCGAGTGTGGCCCTAAAAAGACAAACATTAATAAATAAATACCTTACTCCTTTAAAAAGAATGTTCATGACAATTTGCCAAACATTTGTTTGGAGGAGAGGCTGAACTCTGTGAGGAGTTTGGGTAGAAGAAGAGGAACCTACTGGTGGCAGTCCCCCAACTTACATGTGTTCCACTCAGTGGAACAAAAGCCAGCAGTTAAACCACTCTCCTTAAAAGAAAAATAGTGATTCTGAGCATTCTCCAACTCCTAAGCAACTTATTAGCAGAACTGACTTTCCAACATTGTATAACACTCTGACTGCAAGGAAGCCTGGTAAATATTTTTCCAGTGATGTTTTTAGAGCTCTTTATAGATTGATGACATAGGTATATCCAGCTGACACTTTCCTAATCCTAAATACACACACACGGGTATCTCTCTACTCAGTCCCAACTCTCCCTTACTTAGGAGATCTCTCTTTCCTCCAAACCTTTTCTGCCTCCCCAGTAATATCTTCTTTCTTCTCCCATATTCCAACTAGCTGCTGCCAATCGCAATGACCCTGTGTTTGAAACCCTGCGCACTGGGGTGATCATGGCAAACAAGGAACGGAAGAAGGGACAGGCAGATAAGAAAAATGTGAGCACCCAACTTTCCTGCTGAGGTCCTTTCCAGAGACCCCACGGAACAGGTCCTGTCTCCTCTCTGGAAAGCTGACAGAAGTAGGGATCCTCCTCCCCTAAAATTGCACACAACTCAACAGGCAAACTTTTGCATGCAATTTTCAAGGCCCTCAGGTGCCATAGCATGTTTCTTCTCCGAGAACTCCCTTCTGAAATTGGCAGATTAACCACCCTAACTAACTAAAGTCTCAGCCCCAGGCCCCTGACACTGCCAGGCAACAGAGGCAAGAGCAGTGCTTTCGGATTTGGGGAGGAGAACTTGTCATGACAAGTAATCAGAGAATTCTAGAGCTACACAAATTTCCATGAAGATCATATGGTCTGACCCATTTATCCTAGAGATGAGGAAACTGAGGCACAAAGATTGAGGCCAAGTGCACTTTCATTTCCTTTTGTAATGAGATTACTAGATTGGTAATACAATAGACTTGTATTTAGTTCAGGAAGGAATTTGTTAGCATACCCTTACATTTTTCTGGACAACCAGGACAGACTAATATGGATTATGGTTAGAGTTAGATGGATTCCTAAAAGTGGCTGCATGATAGCACCCAAAGGATCCTGGTCCTCTAGGGAGTTTCCAGCTAGAGGGATATTTCTGATGCTTTATGACATGATTTAGTCCTTGGTCTTCACCTGTGGACATTTTTCCATGATAAAAATGAAGATATAAATGGTATATTCTATTACGTTTCTGGGAAATCTGGGAGGAAAATTTTATACACTGAATAATATATTAAAAAATCTTACAGATTAGAAAACAAAGAACTAATAATTCAAAAATTTTGAAAGCAAAATACCTGTTCTTGGATCAAAAAAAGAAAATCAACGGCACAAAAACAGAACTAGAGATCTGGCCGCAAAGTAGTTGACATGGAGATTGGGTGCAAATAAGGGATTTCTGTGGGGTTAGCTATGACTTATAAGACACTATCAATGTGATTTAACTAGTCCCAGAAGGGCTAGCCTACTCGGGTTCTATTCTCTTAAGGGAATTATGAAAACTGTGCTGCTCATTTTTCTTTTACACATTGTAGTATTTTCAAGGGCAGACATGGATTTTGCGAGGTAGTGAGCATCCTGTCAACTACATTTAAGCACGATATGGGTGGCCAACTGCCCGGATGTTTCAGAGGAAGTCCCTGCATTTGGCAGGTGGTTGACTGGATATTTCCTCCAAGGCTTCTTCCAACCCTGAGATCCTATTCTGTAGTTCTCTGGCCCGACTGGAGTGTCAGAGCAAGCATGGGTTTCCAAGACAGCATCTTCCTAACTCTGGTGCCCCCTCCAGGCTCTAGCAGCCGTGATGGAAGAGGAGCCAGAGTCTGCCAGACCAGAGGAAGGCAAACCCCAGGATGGTAAGTAACACCCAACTCCATCCATAGAGATGGAGGAGGGCTGAGGCTCAGCTGTGCCACAGGGGATGGAGGGCCAAAGGGCATCTCAGGTTTGACAAAAGAGGCCCTGGAATAGAAGCTAAGAGAATGAGGTCTTCCCTCCAGGAGCCAGAGACAATTTGTTGGTGTTTCCCATTCCAGGAAACCCTGAAGGAGATAAGAAAGCTGAAAAGAAGACACCTGATGACAAAGTGAGAATCTTTCATTCTATAGGGACCCCAGTCCTCTCCCCAACCCAGGTCTGACGCCACTCATGGCCTTAGCAGAAGCTCACATTTATTCCACGGGTTCCAATCACCCTCGGCCTGCCTTCTCCACCACCTCACACACACAAACCAAAAAATTCCTCTTAGTTCAGGGACATGGAAGAGAGCTGGAATATAGTTTGTCTAGCGAATGCCCTTGTCTTGCCTCCTGCCCCTCAATGCGGGACAGAGGAGCCCTGAGACTCATCACCCCCTTTCACCCCCAGCACAAGCAGCCTGGCTTCCAGCAGTCTCATTACTTTGTGGCTCTCTATCGGTTCAAAGCCCTGGAGAAGGACGATCTGGATTTCCCGTGAGAGGCCTTAGGATTGGGGTGGGGGTGTCCTGGGAGTGGAGAGGGGAGAGCCCAGCTCCCTATGGGAAAGGAGAAGGGGGGATTCAGGGTTTGGAGCCTCTTTGGGGCTGGACCTGGGCACAGCCAAGGGACTAGATGCATAAGGCCCCTCAGTCTCAGAGGCCTCTTCCTTCCTCTCCCAGGCCTGGAGAGAAGATCACAGTCATTGATGACTCCAATGAGGAATGGTGGCGGGTAAGAGAAATGGCTGAGTCTCAGGTGGAACATGGGTTAAGCTAGGCCCTGAGATTGTGAGATCGATTCTGCTTACCATCTCCTCTAGGGGAAGATAGGGGAGAAGGTTGGATTTTTCCCTCCAAACTTCATCATTCGGGTCCGGTCTGGAGAGCGTGTGCACCGTGTAACAAGATCCTTCGTGGGGAACCGCGAGATAGGGCAGATCACTCTCAAGAAGGACCAGGTAGCTCTGGTGCCGCAACTCAACCCCGGGCCCAGAGGCGTCTCTGCAAACCATCCTCTTTGCAGATCTTCACCCATTAATGGGACTAGACTGGTCTTCCATAACTCTGGACTCCCCTGCTCAGCTCCTCTGTTTTCTCTTGATTCCTCCCCTCTCATCCTTTCATCCTTTAGATTGTGGTGCAGAAAGGAGATGAAGCCGGCGGTTACGTCAAGGTCTACACCGGCCGCAAGATGGGGCTGTTCCCCACCGACTTCCTAGAGGAGATTTAGGCGTGCAGACGCCTGCTGGCGGAGATACCCAAACCCCACTATGGGCAGGCCCAGTGGAGGTTGGGAAGAGAAGGGTCGAAAGCAACTTTACCGCTGGGTGGGGGAGAGGTGGGAAGGCCCGCCAGAACGTGACGGGGCTCCTGGGAAGGGGCTGGTTCCCGCCCCCTCCCCCTCGGAGGGCGTCGGATACTTGGTGCCTGGAGCAGCCTCACCCGCAACCCCTCAGGCCCAGCCTTTGCGAGCTGGTGAAAGAAGAACGCGTCTCCACTTGGAGGCGTCCCGAGAGAGGGGTGTGAGGCGAAATGCCCAATGTTGCGAATTTATTAAAGTTTTGACAAAAGCTAGAAAAGTTTGCTGTTTGGGGGCCGAGGGGAGAAAGAGGAGCGGGCCCACGAAGGGGTGGAGAATCTTCTCCAGCTGTCTCACCTAACTGCCATTGGGTAATTAGATCCACCTGGGCTGAGGCTGGTGCGAGGTGGGGAGACCGGCGCGTCCGCCAGGCGAGGCCTCTGTCGGTGAAGAAACGCGAGCTGGACTGGTGTCACCGCCCCTGAGCCGCTAGGAGCAGGATCCTGTAGCTGGGTAGGTCCCCCTGGCTCTTAAGGAGCGATTTAATTCGCCGGCAGCCCCTTTGATTTCCGAACCTGGCTCAGTTCCGGACGAGACCGCCAGGGGGCGATGCGAGCTCTCGGTTGGAGTGCGAGGGACGGGAGGGGCGGGGGGGAGAAGCGAGAACCGGAGACACCCAGCCAGAGACCCTGGGCCTGGGAGGGGGTGGGGTGCGTGCCGTCTCCATGGCAACACTTCCTCTTGTCCTCCGGGAACTAAGCGAGCCAGGCCGGGGGTCTAACCCCTCTCGCACGGCCCCCAGCCCCAACCCTTTGCTACAGGTACCGAGTGAGAGGGCGCGGGGCAGACAGCTAACCGGCTCAAGCGGAACCCCCCCAGTGGCGCGCCATATGCAAATGTTATTATTTGCATATGTAAATATGCAAATGTGCCGGCCCCGGTCAGGGTGGCAGGTGGCCGGGAGCGGGAAGGTGTGGGAAAGGGAGCTGAAGGAGACGAGGAGTGTAGGGACCTGGGAGCGAAACAGTGAGAGGCAGCCTGAGGTGGCCGCTGGAGTGGGGCTGACGGAGGGTCTTGAGCTCGATGGCGGGTGGGGGAGGGTCAGCCTGGGCAGCCAGGAGATTCTCTCCTCTTCTGCCGGTTGTCTGCCAGGCCTGGGGTTGGCACCGCCTAGCAAGGTTGGCAGCGGGAGCCCGGGCACCATCTGCTGCTGGCTGGGGGAGGGCAGAGGCTCAGCTGGGCTGGGGAAGAGGAGGGCCCGGGACGGGTGAGCCCCCCTTCCTTCCAGAAGGCTGAAGTGTGTTGTGGGTAGGAAAGCACACAAGAAGACTTGCCTCAGAACCTGGTTAGGTTTCCTGTTCCCTTTGCCCTTGACTGTCCCAGACGCCTAGGGACAGCGACAGGGTCATAATGGAAGACTCAGGCAGCCCCCTTGCATCACACTTGGTCTGGAATAGGAGCAGATCACGGGCTCCACTCCACCGCCGCACACAAATCGAAGCTTTTACCCCCATCCCTCCTCAGGATCCGCCTTCTACCAATGGAGCAGGGGTAGGGACCGTAGGGCTCCGCTGGCAACTCTTCATCAAGCGGTCTGAGGGACTCTAAACCGGAGCCCCCCAAGATCCTCCGGAGGCCCCCCGACAATGCTGAAGCAAAACCAATTTACTGGCTCATTGGGCGGCGATGCTGGTGTGGGGGTACCGGGAAGCAGAGAGAGCGGTTGTTCTCTCCCCCTACACTCGGGGGGCACCCTCCTCCCCCGCCTCGCGGAGCCGGCAGCTGTCCCTAATTAGAGCGGCGGTTTAATTGGATTTATCAGCAGTTAATAGGAAATTAAGCAAAGGGCCCGAGAGAGGGAGGGCGGGAGGAGTGCGAAGTCTGGCTGTGCTGAGCTCGAAGGACGGGTGCTGGGGTGCCAGAGGTGGGAACACAAGGCTCAGTTAGAGCGAGTGAGCCCCTTGGTCACACCTTCCCCGGTATTTGCTGTCTGGTTGAGCCCTGGCCCACAGGCAGAGAGCAGGTCTCCAGAGAGGGAGACAGGAGGGACAGCCACCCTGTGTGAGCGCCCAACGCCCCCTACTCCTGCCGGCGGCCGCCTGGGTGATGGATGATGCTGCCTCATGCTGCAAAGGTCATAAGTCTGGGCCAAAGAGCTGACTGAATTGAAAACAGACCGAAGGAGGGGCCATGTTACTAGGTCCAAGAATGCAACCTGCATCATATCCTTCCCCAGTGCCTACTGGGCTCTTAGCAAAGGAAGTGCTCCTTGTAGTCAGAAGATTGGGCAGCACCAGGGATGAGCCTGCCTTCTAGCTGTGCTGGGGATTCTGGGAGTCTCCCTGTGCAGCTGCCAATGTCTATGGCTATCCCACATCTCCCCCAACTACCTGGGTCAGCTGTGGTCAGCTGAGGCTGGCAGGGTTCAGCTGTGGCCAGAGTGGCCCAAGGTCCACACCATGGGCCCTGGAGACCAAGGAAAGGAGTTTGTAGGCAGTCAAGCAGGGGGTGTAGTGTCCACAGCCCCAGGCATCTCCTATCATCAGGACCTCATTATATGGCTAGACTAACAAGGCCTGCTTCAGGATCCCAGAGTTCTCTCTACCACACTTCTCCAGCATACGTGGGTGCTATGCTCTGAATGCATGGGGGTCTCTCTGCTGATTATGGGTGTCTGTGCCCTTTGTGTGTGGTGTATGTGTCTGTGCCTGTGCCCTGAATGTATAAGGTGTATCTATCAGAATCCCAAGTGTGGAGTGTGTGTCGGTGTATGTACCCATAGTATGTGTGCTTCTGGTGTATGTCTGTGCCACTAGGTATGTGTCTTGTCCCCATCCTGCCCCCACCCCCAACCTCTAAGATTTTTGTCTTCTGTCTTAGCCCCTGGGTGTCAGATGTGCATATGTGCTTTGATGTGTCTACGTGTGTGTCTGTGCATTCTTCACCCCTCGGTGTGCATTCTTCACCCCTCTGAGTGTGGGCATTTCCGTGCGTCTCTGCCTGCAAGACTGTATGTGTAAGAATCAGGAAAAACCTCTGGTGAGTGCGTGTTGCTCTGGCGTCTCTGCCTGCAGGTGTGTGTCTCGGTGACAGTGCGTGGGCGTGTGCCTGGGTGTGAGCCGCGCGGCAGCGTGTATTTGAATGACAGTGACGCACGCACGCTCGCGCGCGCGCGCGCGCGTGTGTGTGTGTGTGTGTGTGTGTGTGTGTGTGTGTATGTGTGTACACCCGCCGCGCGCTCACAAATGCGCGCTCGCCAGGGTGAGTCTCCCGCCCCCACTCCTTCTTCTCCCCATTTCCATTCCTCTCTCCTCTCCGGGCGGGCTTGGCTCCACCGTCCGCATCATCTCCATCCATTATTGAAGAAACAGCCGTGTCCGCTCCAATCACATCAACACCCCCCCACCCCGCCCTCCTCGGTTCTGCTGGCCCTGCGGCCCCTCTGGGTGCTAGGGAGTAGGGGGGGGAAACAGCGCATTGGAGGCGCTAAGCAGTAGCGGACTCATGACCCTGCGCCCCGAACAGGGCCAGGCACGGGGACGCCGGGGTCCCAGGCGTAGAGCGCTTTGCATAAACAGATGGCACGGGCGTCTTTGTCTCGCTGGTTCCCTTGCCGCGCGGCTCTCGGCTACGAGGCTGTCTGGCTGATGCAATCAGGATCATCTCGGAGCCTCGGGACCGGCGCCCTTAATAGCTGCAGAGGGGGTCAGGGGCCCTGGGGCTCCTGAGCAGATGCTGGGCACTGTGTCTTCCCTCCCAGGTGCCCCCTCCACGCCCCACTGCTGCAGGGGGAAGACCGAGGCCGCGCCGAGGTGATGGGGATGTGGAGGGGACCGGGGAGGGGACCCTGGGCTGTGCCCCGAGGTGTCCCCAAGGCTGTCCTGTTAGACTGCTGCAGACCCCCAGGGGCAGCAAGCCAGAGAATAGGAATAGAACCAGGGAATGGGAGGGGGGGAGTCAGAGATAAAGACAGTGACAGAGGCATTTGTAAAGAGAGACTCAGCGAGGTAGAGAGAGGCAGAGGTAAGGAGAGACAAACACAAGGAGACACAGAGAGACACACGCAGGGGGACAAAGCCAGATAAAGAGAGCTGCAGAGGGAGAGACAGACAAAATGAGAAAGAACAGAGACAGAGAGACACAGAGATAAAGACACAGTGATAAACAGGGCCTGAAGAAGAGGCAGTAAAAAAGGCAGCCAGAGACAGGGGCAGGCAGGGTCAGAGGGCAGAGAGCAGTCTCAGAGCGGAGACCGAGCCCCAATGCGTCTGGAGCCTCACAGCCGGGTGACAGGAACCCGCTTGAACCTGGAATGCCCGCGCTGGAGAAATGGGAGCTTCCGCGTCCCTTTTCCTTCCCTCCACTTCGCCCCACCTCACTTCCAGTAGAGTGGAGGCCTTGGGACCCACTGCCTTGGCGAGGGGAGTGGCTGGAGTAGCGGCGGGTGGGCGGGCGGGGACCCGCACTCCAGGAGCTAACTTACCTGCGCGAAAGCCGCGGGGCGCAGGGCCGGCGCTGCCCGATAGGGGGCGCCCGAGGCATCGCCCCAAAGCGCTTGACAGCGGCTCCGCTCCTAGGGGGCGCCCGCGGCTCCGCGGCCGCGCTCCGCCGAGTTCAGCTGCTTTTGACGTTCAGCTCCGTCAGAGCGCGGATTAGTGTCCTGTGCGGTTTAGCGTCCAGAGTCCGATCCCAGCGGGACCCCAGCGCGCCCCGGGCCACGCCTAATCCGCAGCTAATGACTTCTGCCGGCTCGATCAGCGTGGCCTGAGTCCTTCTCGTGGGAAAGTGTGGGGAGGTGGGAAGAAATGGAATCTGGAACCCTAGGTCTCAGCTCGTGGTCCCAGAAACCACGATCCTGAGATGAGAGGGCGTTTAGAAATAGGGTCACAGACAAGGGGTCAGAGACAGGTTCCAGAAGAAAGTGAAGGGTCAAGGAGCCCCGGAGAGGCAAGAGCAGACGCAATAACGTAATAAGTAGAAAAGCAGGGGCGGAGGCCCAAGGCAGGCTCTAGAAAAGAAGTGGGGCAGAGGAGTCCGGAATGCGCTAGGCTCAGGTTCCTGGAACTTACGGGAAAGGGCACTGGATGGATGGCAAGAGCCCAAGAAGCCAAGGGGCCACACTTCCCCACTGGCGTCCTGATGCCCCCCAGCTGTGCCTCAAGAACCAGCCGTGAAGCCCAGCTGTGCAGCCCCTCGCGATTGATTTCTCAGTCCCAGAGACTGGAGGGCTAGGAGACACAATGGACAGGACTCCCCAGTCCCCGACCCGGCGCTGAGGTGCAGTTGCTCAGGGAGGGCCGGGCTCTGCTCCGCTCCAGGCTCTGACATCCCATCAGTCCCCCTCCCCCGCCCCCTACGTACGTAAGCTCTGAGTCTCTGTCTCTTTGTTCTCGCCGTGTCTCTGACACTTTATCTCATTATCCGCCGGAGGGAGGCGGAGAGCTGGGGACCCCGCAGCCTAATTACAGCCGCGCTTGTCAGCGCAGGAGGCGGGGAGGTATGAGCGAGAGGGAAAGGAACAGGGCACCTAGGAAGGGACTGCTTCCTCCCGGTACTCTGAGGGGCCCAGCGGTGGGTGCACAGCTTGCCCCTGCCTGGGGCTCTGTCTGGGAGAAGTGGGGGACTCTGCTCTACAGGATGGGCTTCCAAGGCAGTGTCGGTGTGTGTGTGTGTGTGTGTGTGTGAAGGTGGTGCTTAGCTGAGAGGTGGTTACGGCTCAGCTCCTGGCTTCCTAGGATCTGGGTTCCCCAAAGATGGTTGCAGTGAACTTCCTTACCCTGACAACATAGAACACGCCCAAGTTGTCCAGCAAAGGGAGGCAATCACTCTGCTTGTCTCTGTGTCTTGTTCTCTTTCCTCCTTCAACATCTTCTCTATCTTTTCCTGTTTCCTTCACTCCATTCTCTTTCCATCGCAGCCACAGACACAAAGTGACCTCCTTGGATGTAGTCTGAGGTATGCAGAAAAGTCTCTCAAGTCCCCAAACTTGGCCAACTGACTTATTCTTTGCTGAGCCAGGTTTAAGATAATGCCCAGCTCCCTTGGCCGCCAAACACTATTCCAGGCTAATGACAAAACAAGTTGGAGAAATCACCCAGGACTAGAGTGCTGAGCCACTTTAATGCCGTTGGCCTGTCTCCTTCCTCTCCCCACTATACTGTGGAGGGAGACAGAACTAGAGCCCCTAAGACTTGCTTCCTGGGTAGTTCGAAGGATGTCAGGAAGCATTACGGATGCCCTCACTCATCCCTGGCCCCTCCTGGTCCGACCTGTGAACATGCTACACCAGCACCTGCACTTTGCTGGAAGTCTGTCTGCAGCTTGTCCCATGGTGAGTCCCTCCTCCCTCTTCTGGATGCCCCTCAATTTGTCCCTGAGTCAGAGTCTGAGAGGCCTCTCCCTTGGACCAGTCCAAAGCGCAAAGGATGACGGTGTCCCACTGGCCAGGGCTCAAGCCCCTGGAGTGGAGAGCGGATGAGCAGAAATCCCTCAGCTCCCCAATAATTATCCTCCTGGAGAAGCCTGGAACTGCCGTAGAGGTGGGGGGCGTGGTAAGTATGATGAAGCTGCTGGGTTGGGCAAGCCTGGGCTGGGCTGACCCCTCCCCAGAGTGGGGCGGGACCCCAGAAGGAACAAGGGAGCAAGGCCTCTGGAGAGGACCAGACTCTGGAGAGGAGAAATGGCAGGAACGACCCTCGTAGCCCGCTTCTACCGGCAGATCAAGAGACACCCCGGGGTGAGTTTTTGTTCCAGGAGCCATGATTCTACTTTCTAACTCTCTGGCCGCCCTAGCAGCCCGCAAATCTCCCAAAACCCTTCCTCTTGCCTAGCTGCCCCGATGTTCCTAATCTTTCTCTAGTGTGCCCCTCAGTCCATCTCTGCAGTATGCCCTGTGTCCCTTGAATCCGCCTTAGACAGACTCCCTGGAGGATGAGGGAGGCTGTGGCAGGAAATGTAATGTGGGAGGTTGCAGGACCCCCCTCCGAAAAGGGAGGGAGCGCCAGCCCTGGGGTGGGGGTGGGGGCCAGTCCCAGCAGAAAAGCTTGCACAGGGCGCTTGGGAGGGAGCTGAACCTGAAAGTTGCCTCTTCCTGCAGCTCATCCCCATGATTGGCTTCATTGGTCTGGGCATGGGCAGCGCTGCGCTCTACTTGCTGCGACTTGCCCTGCGCAGCCCCGACGTCTGGTAAAAGCTGGGTTTGGGCCACGGGATGGGGTCCTGGGTGGAGGAGGGGGCAAGATGGGATAGGAACACACAGGCCTCCCAGGAAAGGTGGGAATGAGTGATACTGGCGGGGATCCCCAGGCAAGTGGCATCTCGGGGCTGGAGCTCACTCCTGACCTGGTGGGACCCGGCTTCCCCTCGGGCCCACCGACCCGATCGTTCACTCCTCATTGAGTTGAGAGTGGAGACTCGCCCCGCTTTGGAACTCGCACCGATTGCTCGGCCGTGTTGCCATGGCGACGCCGCTCAGTCGGTTGCTGGCGGCCTTTGGGTACCTCTATCTTGTCGCCCAAACGTTGGGGGGGTGTGGCTGGGCAAGCTGTTGGGGGCACCTTTGGGGTCAGGGCGGCAGGAGACCCCAAGCCCAGCTAAAGGCGGTGGGATGGAGCGCCTCCGGCACACAGGTTCACCCAGGGCATTGTCTGGCACATCACGGCAACCCCAGTGCCTCAGGATTTCTGCCTGATTCCCACCTCTCTGCTCTGCAGGGCTACCTAGGGTGGCACAGAGCAGGCAGGAGTCCCTGGGCTGGGCTGTCAAGTCTGTCACCTGGCCCCACACTGGCAGTGGTGACAGCCTTCTTGTCTTGTCAGTGCATGTTAATGGGCCCCCTTGCCTCTCAGTCTCTGGGAGATGGGCCCCGCCCCCGGGGAGGCAGGAGGTAGTGGGGACACACAGGCCCTTGTGTCCCCTTAAGCGCTGGGGTCCTAGCTCCCAGAGAGGAAGCTCTAACCCTCCCCCTCCCTCTCCGCAGCTGGGACCGAAAGAACAACCCAGAGCCCTGGAACCGCCTGAGCCCCAATGACCAATACAAGGTACCTCCAAGGTGGCTTTAGGGTTGCACCTCCATCCTGATCCATCCTCATCTCCTGATCCCAGCCCAGAAAAGAGGGGCCTGGGGCTTTCAGTGCAATTCCCCCTTTCTCTCCCATAGTTCCTTGCAGTTTCCACTGACTATAAGAAGCTGAAGAAGGACCGGCCAGACTTCTAAGCCTGGCTGCAGTGCAAGTCGATGTAAACCACCACCAGCCAGTCTACTCATTTCTTCCACTCCCCACTCCCAACCCCAGAGCGCCACCCCAGTCTCCCTGTCCAGCTTCTGCTTACACAGGCCGGGTTCCCACGAGGAGGGGACTAGCTCCGCCCCCATCCTCTTCCCCTGTTCCCAGCACCGGAAGGGCCTCTGACCCGCAGCTCCAGCCCAGCTCCAGTCTCACGAGGGGGAGGAGGAGTTCGGCGGCGGGCTGCTGGTCGACCCAAAAGTCCCATGCCAGCCTGTCCCGCTACCCGGGCCTCACAGGGTGTGGTACATGCTACGTGTTGAGCGTGGCCTACGTGAGAGCCGAGAGCAAGTGGGGGCCTGAGTGCCAAATGACGTGGCAGGCCCCACGTTAGCCGAGGCTCCAGGCGCCGGCACAGGGGCGGTGCTGCCCTGGTTTGCAGGCTGGCTGGTTGTTGACGACGCCCCGCCAGTTTGGGATGAGACGCCCAGGAAGGTAGGGCTCTCCCTCCTCCCAGTGCCCCAGCCCACTGCCCCCCTCCTGCCTGCCTCACACCTGTGCCTCCCTCTGCCTTCCCCACCCCTCCCCTGTTCCCCTCTGTCCCCCGGGATCAAACAGAAGCAGCCGTGGGCAAAATACAATTTCATTTAACAAATTGAATTTGCTGCGCCTGCTAATCACGTCTGGTGTCGGCTCTGATCAGAGACAGAGAGAGGAGGCTGCGGCCCCCCCGGGGGGGGCTGGTGGTGGTGGGAGGGGAGCAAGGAAATCACCCCCTGGCCCAGGGGACCCTCCCACAGTAATAGAAGCTCAGGGCAGGTTAACGTTTTATTAGATAAAAACAGAAAGGAGGTGGCCTACCCACCCCTTCCTCTGGCTCACAAAGGGGACTCCCCGCTCCCCAAGACAGGGCAGGGAGCCTATAACACTGAGATAGTGGGAGAGGTCAGGGCAGAAAGCTTCTGAGCCTCTCCCTTCTAAGTCTTGTTACAAGAAAGCTTCTCAGCTACAGATTCTGGGACAGGGAACTGTACTTGGCCCTTCCCCCAGGTGGCAGGCCTTCCCCTCCTCCAGCAAAAAATCGGAAGATAAACAGTAGAACCCCCACCCTTATCCAGACAGGGAGGAGGAACGACTGTCAGTCTGTGGGGCTCATTTCTCAGGTGCCTTCAGCGTTCATCAAAGCCAGGCATCGGGAAGGCCCTGGCAAACTGCTCCACCCGTTGCCTGAGGTCAGCCAGCCGACGACGCGTTTCTGGGTCTTCGAGCAGGAAGGATTTGAAATCCTGGAGTTTAGCTGGAGATGGGTGAGGGGGAAAAAAAGCGGTTAGAGCCCTGGGGAAGACCATTAGATGGGGAGCGGTTGTGAGTGGAAACCGGCTGGGGCCAGGGGAGGTCGTGCTCACTCACTGGTCTTGCTCTTCACCTCCAAGCCGATGCTCACGCCTTCGTCTATAAAGGCCACAACTTTCCGGAAGTCATCCTCACGGAACTGTCGAGACGTCAAGGCTGGGGCCCCTGGGAGAGAGGCAGAGAGGGTCAGCCCAGCCCGAGCCTACCTCGCAGTCACCCTCCCCTCCTGGAAGGCCAGGTCTCCTCACCCAGCCGCAGGCCCCCGGGGGTGATGGCACTTCGATCTCCGGGACAGGTGTTCTTGTTGGCCGTGATGGACACAAGTTCCAGCACCCGCTCAGCTCGAGCTCCATCCAGGCCCTTGGGCCGCAGGTCTACCAGCACTAAGTGGTTGTCAGTGCCGCCTAAGGGGAGACAGTAAGCAGGAGGTGGTGAGTCCTGGGCCTCCGCCTGAGGCAACAGAGACTCAACCATCCCCTGGCTCACCGGACACCAGCGAGTAGCCTCGCTCCAGCAGGGCATCGGCCATGGCCCGAGCGTTCTTCAGAACCTGCAGCGAGTACTCCCGGAACATGGGGGTGCAGGCCTGAAGATGAGACAGGTGGCAATGTCACCTTAAGCTCTGCCCCTTCTGCCCCTCCGCCCCCCACCCCCAGCAGAGCTGTGGCTTCATCCCCGTCTCCTCCCATCCTGGCACCTCCCTCCCATTAAGCTCCAGCTTCAGTCAGCAAGGTGCAAGGTCTGAGGTGCCAGGCCCTGCTGCTGCCCCCACCCGGCAAGAGTAGGCTCCCAACCTGCTTTAGCGCCACAGCCACTGCAGCGATGGCATGATTGTGGGGGCCCCCCTGCAGGGAGGGGAACACAGCAAAGTTGATTCGGTCCTCAAACGTGTAAGGGATCTCCCGGCCCGTCTTGGGGTCCACAGTCCGCACGCCCTTCCGGTAGAAGATGAGCCCTGACCTGTGCAGCAGAGAGGTGGTCAGAAACTAAGCTGAAAAGAAGGGGGGAGCAGAGGAAGTGGGGAGGGTGCCCCTGCCGGCTCTCAGAGCCCCACGCACTTGTGGGGTTAAGGGAAACCCCCCGTCGAGGAACTGCCACCATGGGCAAGAGAAGAAAAACTGTCATAGACAGAGGACTTCCGGCAGGACTGAATTCCTCTCAGATCCGGCCCAACAGTGCCCAGGGAGTGGGGTCTGAAGGCAGGGAGAGGCAAGGCCTGACCTCAGGGGAGCCTGACCTGGCACCTCGAAGGGTCTTGTGAGTGGTGGTGGTGACAACATCCGCATGCTCGAAGGGGGAGGGGATCACCTTGGCAGCCACCAGACCACTGATGTGGGCCATGTCTGCCAGCAGGTGTGCCTTGACCTCGTCACACACCTGGGCAGGTACAGAGAAAAACCTCAGCCTGGGGAGGGCCCAGACAGGTCCCCCCCTCAAGGCTGCCCCTCCTCCAGAATCTCCCCACCACCCTCTAGGGAGGGGCCGGGACCCTGAGCCTTCACCAACCTCTTTCATGCGGCCATAGTCGATGAGACGAGCATAGGCGCTGGTACCGGCTATGATGAGTCGCGGCCGGAAGAGCCGAGCAGTGAGTGCCAGCTGGTCATAGTCAATGAGGCCAGTTTTGGGCTACACGGACAGACAAAAAGGTAAAAGCCTAAGAAGAAAGCGGGGCAACTTCCCAGAACTCCCTCCCCGTGCCGTAGAGCACTCACATTCAGCTTATAGGGCATAGACTCAAAGAAGATGGACGTGGCTGAGATCCGCTTGACATCGGTCATATAGCCGTGGGTGAGACTGGGAGGGAAGGACAGGAAGCAGCAGGTTCAGAGTGGAATAACTCCCAGACTTAACCACCCGCTTCCTGACCTGCTCCAAAGGCACGGGGCCCCGGAGCCCTGCTCCCAGCGGGCACCGCCCTCACTGCTGTCTATTGTGCTGGGCACCAGTTCCCGTAACCTGCAGTTCCACTGGCTCTTAACATGGTAGATGCTCAATAAATTACTCTTCTCCCACGCCCACACTGCCCACAGGCCCATCGCCCACCCCAGCCATACTCACTGGCCCCCATCGGGCAGGTCCAGCCCCATGATTCGGTCGTGAGGCTGCAGGAGGGCTGTGTAGGCAGCCAGATTGGCTGGGGACCCTGAGTAGGGTTGCACATTGACTCCCCACTGAGCAGGATCCAGGTCAAAGGCCTCCAAGGCCCGGCGCTGGCACAGCAGCTCGATTTCATCCACTACCTCTGCTCCTCCATAGTATCTGCAACGGGGGAGTTATCAGGGCACAGAGAAAGGGTTCCGCCATCCCCCTGGACCAGCGGCAAAGGACCGGGAAGGCCACTCCTCTGTGCACACCGGGAGGGTACAGGCAGGTGTCCCCCACTGGGGGCACCATCCCTGAGGCTGTCCTCCAGTCTTCTAGTGCCCAGCCCTCACCTCTTGCCAGGATAACCCTCCGAGTACTTGTTGTTCAGACAGGACCCCAGGGCCTCCAACGCAGCTCGGCTGCAGAAGTTCTGGGGTGGGGGAGGGGGCAATGTCAGGAGGTATTGCGCCCCTTTCCCTGGACCCCCACAGCCCCATCCTGCCAAAGCCCCAGGCTGCAGGGAAGAGCCAGCTTCTACAGAAAGTCTGTTCATTTAGGGTTCCTTGCCAGGCCTGGGGCAGGACCACAGCAACACCCTCAGAAACCCAGCTGCTGTGATAGGTGTCCCCGGCAAAGCCACCTGTCCCGTTAAACTTGTGCTTCTAGGCTTCTTTCTTCTTGGGATGGAAGAGGGACCAGACTAAACTGTAGGAGCCCCAAAAGGCTCTGGGAGCTTTTTTCTTTTTTCTTTTTAGGGCCTCACGAGAAGCATATAGAAGTTCCCAGGCTAGGGGTTGAATCAGAACTGTAGCTGCCGGGCTACACCACAGCCACAGCAATGCAGGATCCAAGATGCGTCTACAACCTACACTGTAGCTCATGGCAACACCGGATCCTAAACACACTGAGTGAGGCCAGGGATTGAACCCACATCCTCATGGATGCTAGTCGGGTTCGTTACCACTGAGCCACAATGGGAATTCCAGGTCTAGAAGCTTTCTCTCTCTCTCTTTTTTTTTTTTTTTTTTGGCCTTTTAGGGCCGCACCTGCAGCATATGGAGGTTCCCCAGGCTAGGGGCTCAATTGGAGCTTCAGCCATAGCAACTCAGGATCTGAGCCTAATCTGCAACTTACACCACAGCTTACGACAACACCGGATCCTTAACCCATTGATCGAGGCCAGGGATCAAACTTGCAATCTCATGGTTCCTAATCAGATTCATTTCTGCTGCGCCATGATGGGAACTCCAGCTTTCTCTTTTTTTGGTCATTTTTGGCTACCCCACTGGTATATGGAGCTCCAGGACCAGGGATCAGAGCCATAGTCAAGACCTGGGAGTTCCTGTCGTGGCTCAGTGGTTAACGAATCCGACTGGGAACCATGAGGT
>PVHT021183648.1:31075052-31211056 GCA_004024745.2 Catagonus wagneri
CTCTGGAACCTTTGCTTTTTTTTTTTTTTACCTCTTCTAGGGCCGCACTTGCGGCCCATGGAGGTGCCCAGGCTAGGGGTCTAATCGGAGCTCTAGGCACTGGCCTACACCACAGCCACAGGAACGCGGAATCTGAGTCGCGTCTTCAACCTATACCACAGCTCACCTATACCACAGCTCACAGCAACGCCAGATCCTTAACCCGCTGAGTGAGGCCAGGGGTCGAACCCGCAACCTCATGGTTCCCAGTCAGATTCGTTAACCACTGAGCCACGATGGGAACTCCTACTCTGGAAGCTTTCTAATGCCCCCATCCCATAACCTAGATTGGCCCTGTCTTTACTTCAGAGGTTAGTAACAGAGGGAGATGGCCCAGCAAGAAGGCCCTAAGTCTGAAAGGGAGATCTAGAGAAAGAACAGGGAGACGACTTCTACTTCCAGCGCCCCTGGTGGCCCAAGCCCCGGCCCCTCCCGCCAGGCCCCACCTCTGAGGCAATGAGCTCCAGGCCACGACACTGCCTGTCCTTCTCTCTCCGCAGCAGCTCCCACATCTCAGGGTCACTATCTGATAGACTCTCCTGGCCTGACCAGCCCTTGGTTGCTTCTCCGGTTTGGGTCTGGGCTGCCTCGCTGTGCTGACTCCTTCTGGCTATCTTGATCAGCTGACCACATCTCCGCAGAGGCTAGGGGAGGAAAATCCAGGGTCAAATAAAAACTGCCCAGACAAAAAAGGTCAGCAACCCTCCACCATGATTATCAGGCTCTCAGGCTCCAACCATACCCAGCAGCCAGGTGTCTGTCCGTTCCAGTTCTCACCACCACCACCTCCACCTTCTCAAAAGCCAGTTCCAGAGCCAAGGTACAGATCAATGTCCAAGGTGTAGTTCTCATTCAGTCCATTCACCTCACCTCAGAATTTCCCCGCACCTCTGCTCAGGAGCCACTCTGCAAAGCCTCAGGGCAACGTTCCCCCTCTAGAAGCCTATGTCTCTGGAACTCAGGGGCAGTCCCCACCCACAGGAATAAAGTGATACCCCAGTCAGTGAGGAGACCACCAAGCAGGCAAGCTTAGGGCAACAGGCTGTACAGGTGGTTTCCAGAGCAATGGAGGTGGAAGAGCAGACCTTTATCAGATGTGTATATAAGGGCTGGGAGGAGACAGCTGGCAGGGAAGCCAAAACTCATTATTTTGTCTTTTGCACTTTCCCTTCTTTCCACCTCCTTCCAGCCCACAGAGCTGTAGGACCCCTGATGCAAGCGTGGGCTCCCAGTTGCATCATCTGCACAACCCGGAGTTGTTAGGAAAGACTTAGCTCGCAGTCCAAGCCAGGAACCCGGCTCATTAGCCAGCACAGGGTCCAGTGGACATCTGGCGCGGTTCTCCCCAACGCCACGTCAAATGGGCGGTCACGAGGCCCAAGGGCCTCTGGCTCCTGGAATGGGGAGGGGCCCCAGTTACCCTGCGCGCACCGAGGGTCTCAGTGACCCCTTAGTTGCACGGTCTGCTCTCTGCTTCCAAAGAACCCGGACCACGTGCATTTAAAAGCCAAGAGAACACCAAGTTTGTGAATGCGAAGCAGGATGGGGGGAGGAGCTTACTTTCTATTGATCAGTCTCCGGAGCCCCATTCTTACCCTAGTCGCCCAGAGAAAAGAGAAGGGCAGCATCGTAACACGAGATGAGGGTCGCAAGAGGTCCCGGCACTAACTCCAGCGGAGGGAATCAAGGGTCCGGGAGCAGACTAATCCGAGAGCGCAAGCGCGAGAAGTTACCGGGACGCCACAGGATTAGGGCGGGACCTGCGCATGCGTAGTGTATTCCCTTTACCGTTATTCGGGAATTGTAGTTTTTTCCCCCTCTTCTTCAGTTTGTAGCCCCAGCGTCAGAACCTCTTGCCTGAAAAAAAAAATGATTCGGTGCCGCCCCATCTACTCATTGTCCTGAAGCTTTTCAGCGGTTTTTTTTTCTTTTTTCTTTTCTGTCTGTTGTTCAGACGGCAACAATTTATCATATGTCTACTGAGTGTACCTAGCATGATTAAGCTTTCTATGAAATACAAAGATACATATACAAGCTAGAGAGCCCTGGTGCGCTGTAAAGTACCCTGGTTTGGAAGGACGAGAGACCTGAGTTCAAGTTCCAGCTCTGTGATTAACTAGCAAATTAGCCTATTTGAGTCTCAGTTTCCTCAAATGTAAATCAATAATAAGATATTAAATAAAACTTTGTTTGTAAACATGCTCTGGGATGGATCACCCCCCTCAAACCCAAACCTGCCTCCTCTGTGGCCATCTCTTTTCCTGAGACATCCAGAAGCTGAGTAAGTTGCCCCAGCCTGTCTTTGCACTTGCTGAATTTTGTTACCTGTTCACTCTTTCTACTCCAGCAATCAGTGAGCTCTCTTTGTATCCTGGGGCCACAGATCCTTGGAGCTGGAAGGGATCTTCCTTTTTACCTGACTTCATCTGGACTCATCCTTTGGGGGCAGGCGGACTCATCTATCCCTCTGGGAGTCATTTCCCAAACCTGGGCATCAGAGAATTGGCTGAGAAACTGATATAAATAGATGTGTGGGGCCTTTCCTCTGAGGTTCTAAGTCAAGAGACCTTAAAGAGTGAGCATTTGCCCACTCACACTGACACACAACAAAACCTCTCCTTGGTGGTTCTAAAAAGCAGTAATTTTGAGAATCATTGACTTACACAGCAATATTACACGTTCATTCATTCAGCAGACATATTGAGCTCCTTCACCATGCTAGGCGTGCCATAGCTCTGGAGATATCAGAAGAGACCACTGACTCCTGGGACATCAAGAGGAGAACAACAAGTGCAGTTACAGGCAGGGGCACCTCACTCTGCTCCCAGATGTGCAGATGTGAGATGAAAGGGGAAGGAGTGGATGACAGTGAAGGAGGCAGGTTTGTGAGTCGGAGGAAGAGGGGGAGGACAAGCCATCACAAAGCATGTTCGCTTGTAAAGTCTCATTTAATCTCCAGAACACGCTATTTTATTTTTGCTTTGCAAAGGAGGAAACTGAGGCCCAGATGGGCTAACTTGATCCTGTTATTCGTCCATCCATCCATCCATCGCAGATTTATTTTCCCTTTACTGACTTTTCACTCCCAGACATGTCTGGGTGAGACTCACCTCTGACTCAGTTTCCCGCTGGAGCCAGTGGGCAATCCTCTGGAGAACCGCTTCTTCTAGTCATACTTTGACCCAGGACTCAAGACGAAGGAAGGCTGAAGAAGAGGTGTCGTTCTGTGCCTTGGCTTGTCGGTACCTCCTCCCTCGCCCCAGTCAGGGGTCCCGAGGGGAGGGGAGCGGCCGAGCTTGAGAACTGCTAATGAAGCCTCAGCCAATTAACGCCGGGGCTAGGGTTGGGGGCGGATAAAATTAGCAGCCGCGTCCGCAGGAGGGAGCTGGAGGCGGGGGTAGGGAGGGTGGGCAGCTGGCTGAAGGGGGGCGTTTGCCCGCGGCAGGCAGCAGCGACGCGACCCGGCTCTCCAAACTCGCGCTCGTCCCTTCCCCCACTCCCTTCCTCCCTCCCCCATCCGTCTGCAAACTCAGCGCCCACGAAATTAGGAAGGAAAAGGAAGATCGATGACTCCAGATGCCTCAAACACCGTTCCCCCCGCCCCCCACCTGCCGCCTCCCTCCAGCCCCGCGGAGCTTAGCAGGTTGTCAGCGCTCTGCCTACGCTGTCCCTGCATCACCATCCCATTCAAGGCCCTATACCTTCTCCCCCAAATAATCCCAAATAGTCCGATGGTGGTTCCCTTTCAGATTTATTCTCCATCCCATTTTCGGCAGCTTCACTTCGCCCACCTCTGGAAGGAAAATCCCCACCTCACGCAGGGCTCCTACCCCAGGCGTCGCCCTCATCTGTATCTGACCTGGTCTTGGATGACCTCCGCCGTGCTAGCTTCCACAATATTTTCCCCAGTGTCGCCAAGGGAGGTGGCCCTGGCCAGGTCTCTGCCAGACATAGATCCACACCACTACCACCTTTCCCAACGAAGGTCTCACACAGATGTGTATTGGATTTCACTTTATTTTGTTCCCTTTCCCGTGTCTGTTTTGGTGTAGAAAAAAAAAAAAAAATCACCGAGAGGAAGCAGCCAGAAAGGTGGAGCAGGTCAGCAGGGACCAAAGAGAGGCAGGCAGAGGGCAGGGGCCAGAGTCGACTGACTATGCCCAGGAGTTCTGCATCCACTACCCTAATTACTGAGGTCTGGGGGAAAGGGGGGCAGGCGTATGGCAGGCAGGGGATAGAACAGGCCGGGGTTTATAGACCTTCATGGTCTTTACGTGGGCACAGGGTGGAGGACAAGCGTCTGGGGAGAACGAAGGCAGGGTGGGATGAGGATGCCAGGCCAGGCGTTATTAAAGCTTCGGGCAAAGGGAGTATCCACCCCAGAGCCAGGGGCGTAATAAGAACCCACTGCGGACGCTGGGACCGCCTCCAAACCCCGCCTATTCTAGGGCTGCGCTCTTGCTCCTCCACTTGAGGCTGTAGCCAGGGGAGCTACACCCAGCCCTGTGGGCACTGCCCATGCCGGCTGATAGTCCCCAGGAGGGCTGTTCCTCTCTGCCCCAGAGTGGAAGGGGTGGACGCGGCCACAGGAGCTGCGGGGCACTGGGAAGGGTCCCACTTAGGGAGTCCGGGATTTCGCGGGAAGTTCAAGGCCCTGGAGAGGACGGGGCGCGCTATCCAAAGTAGGGGTGCTCGCTCTGGAAGTTATAGTCTGGGCACACCTTCTGCACCAGTTTGTAGTCAAAGCTGAGGAAGGAGACGAAAATACAGATGACTTTGAAGGGCTTGGCACAGAGCCAGGCGGCCTGGCTCTGCGTATGCTCGGTGAAGCACACCTGCGATGGGTCGTACAGGCACGGGCGATGCTTGCGCGCGCGATTCGTCTTCTCATACTCCACGTGGCAATTGAAAGCGCGTGACTCTTTGGCCCCGGGTACTCCCAGCGCGCCCCCAAGCGGACCCGCCAGCGCGCCTCCGAGGGTGCCGCCTAGCCCAGACCCAGCGGCCGTTATCCCCAGCGGGGGCCCCAGCCCAGGGAGCACCCCCTCCAGGGCCAATGTCGATTGCAGTGGATGGGCGGCGGGCCCTGGCAGCCAGACACCCCCGAACTCGACACGCTTGGAGGGCGGCACGATACTGACGCTGAGGTTGCCCAGGCTGGACGAGTTGTGGCGGAAGTACACGCTGAAGGTACCGTTCACATGGTCCACTATCTTACCGGTCACCAGCAGGGAGAACTTGAGGGTGTGCACCCGGAAGTAGAAGTCCCCCCAGCCGAAGATCTTTTTGGCGCGAGCCGCTTTGATAGACGGCTTTCTCTTGGTGCGCTGCGCGGGCGCCCCTGCCGTCCCCACCCGGGCTAGCGCCCCAGTGTGATTAGCCGGCCAGGCCCAGCTCCAGGCGCGTGCGGTTCCCAGGCCATCGGAGGACCTCGGCGGTGCCGGGAGCTGATGGCCAGGGGCGCCCCCGGCGGCCGCAGCGGGGCGGAGCTCCAAGTACTGCGGCCTCCTGGACTCTGGCAGCTGGACACTGGCGGCCTGTGGACGAAGAAAGAGGAAGAGGCGCTGGGGTTGTCTCACCCCGCCAGGGCCACGCGGGGGCCCATACACAGCCTCTAGGAGTCCTAATGGAATCCGGCTGTCTGCGGCGGTGTCTCAGGGATTGAGCACTGGAGTGAGACTGCAGCCTTTTAAGCTGTAGGGTCTCTGCAGTTTCTATATGGTCTCTCTCAGTTTCTACATCTAGGAAATGACACTTACATTCCTTCTGTTGTCACAGAACTCCAGTGAGGGCTGTGAAAGCCCAAAAACGGCCAAAGCCAATGTGGGTATGAAGAGAGAGTGGAGCTGAAGACTCCCGCTTGGTTGGGAGTGATGGACCACGGAGAAGCTGGACTCAGGAAAGGGAGGCCTTGACCATGGTCAATGTCCGGTCAATGTCCGGTATCAAGAAAGAGTGAGACCTCCCAACACCTTTGCCGAGGCCAGAGCTCCGACTCGGGCCTCACTCAGCCTCTACTCCCCTGCAGGAGGAGCAAGGGAAACCGAACCCATGGAGCCAAGGAGGGCGCTGGAGAGTCTGGGCACTGGGTTGAGTCTTGCGGGCTACTGGGGCACCCCTCTCCGCCTCTAGCGCTCCTGCTGTGGGTGGTCTTTCCCTGGGCTGGGAGGCGGCCGGAGGATGGCCCCCGCCCGCCCCCACCCGTCTGCCTGTGTCTCAGGTGGCGGCCGATCCGGGAGACAGCGCGGGCGCGAGTACAAGATGGATCGAGAGGCGGGAGCGGCTGGGCCAGGCCCGGGCCATCAATTATCCGGGGCGGGGGTGGGGGGGTGGCCGGGAGTGAAGGAGCCGCGCGCTGAGAGCAGCGGAAGAAATATGGAGATGCCGCTCCCGCGAGTGGAGAGGGAGGGAGGGGAGCAGTGCATGTCAGAGTGTGTCAGTCAGACTGTGCTAGCCCTGGCGGTTCAGTGTGGCCCTTACTGCGTGTGGGTTCGGACTGGGGAGAGGGAGTACTGTGCGGTATCAGTCTGGGGTGGGTGCGCTTCTGTTAGCCAGACAGCGCTGTATACGTGTGTCTGCCAGGAGTGATGACTGTGTGTGTGTGTGTGTGTGTGTGCACCGTCACCCAGGGCTCAGCCTATGGTGATGGGTGTGCACGTGTTGGTCTACGGTGGCTGTGCACGGTGTTGTGTGTGCTGTGTGTGTGTGCCTGTCTGTGTGTATTTGCATGCCCCTGTGTATCAGTACAAGGAGGCTGTGCGTGTATGTGTCTGCCTGCGTCTGGTGGCTGAATGTCTGTTGTTTCAGCCTGTGGTGACTATGTATAAGTGCCTGGGTTGTACACGAGCCAGGGCTGGCTCTGTCTGTCTGTGTGTACTGGTCTGAGTCAGGCTGTATTTTGGTTTGTGGCAGTTGCATCTGGGGCTGGTGACGCTGTATACCTGGGCTGGCTGTATATCTGAGGGTAGCTGTGTGTGATTCTCTGAGGGTGACACTTTTCCTGTGTGAGTTCCTGTCGTCCTCTGTCCATGTACCAGGCTCTTTCTCAAAGTTGCGTGTCCGTGTACGCACAATGATATAACAAGTGTGGTCTCATTGTGTTCCCCCGGGGGGTGCCTAAGTGTGAGCTGTGTAAGAACGGTCCCTGGTGGGGGGTGGGGTCCCGCACTGGCCTGCAGGATGAGCGTTGGGTAGGTAAAGAGGCCAGGCCGTATGGGGTCCCTCTCTGTTGGCATATAGCATGTGTCCATAGGGGGACCGGGAACAGCAGAGTCAAGCTGCTGGGCTAGAATCTCCACCGCCTGGCCCCCCGTCCCCGCAGCGCTGCGATCTCGGGTTATTAATGCTGCCGCCACCCGCTCATCATACATATTTATTGCCCCCCTCATGCCTCCTCCCCTCCGTCTCTCCTCCCAGCTCAGGTGAGGGGGGTGAGGGCGGTAAGAGTGATTGACTCAGACAGACAAGCTTGTGCTGGCAGCTAACACTCAGAGGCAGGGCCTGAGAAGGGCCGAGGAGAAGGGGTCCGAGGCCACTAGGGGAGGAGCAGAGGGTCTCCCAGGAGGGAGGCCCATGGCTCCAGGAGGTGGGCTTAGAGAGGGCAGGGCCTGAGCCCCAGACAGGGCACTGGAGGGGGGAGCGTGTGAAGCTTCCAGGTGAAGCTGAAGAATGGTTGGGGGGAGTCATTTGAACTCTGACACCTGATTTTCTCATCCCTCTGGGCCTAGCAACTAGCTCCTTCCAGGGACATCCATCAGTCCCTCTGAGCCACCCCCTCCCAGCACACCCCAGCCGCACCCCAGCTCCAGCACTCAGCCCAGGACTTGTGGATGGTGTCAGTCCTGCAACTCCTCCCAGGCAGGGGCTGGGAGAGGGAAGGAGGTTTGGCTGGGTGGTGAGGGGTGCCGGGTGCCCCCCCTTCTGATCCCAGACAAATTGCTGTCTGTGCTTCTCTGATCCTGGCAAATCCCTGGACTTTGGGCACCCGCACCCCCCAACTGCCGCTGGAGACAGCCAAGATAAAAGGGAAGAGTTGGGGGGGCAGCCGAAGCGACCTTGGCGGGGGAGCTCGGTCAGGGAGGGGCCAGAGTCTGTGAGGAAACGAGCCGAGAAATGGGAACATGGAATAAAATAAAATAAAATCCTCCCTCTGGCTTCCTCGCTCTCACACGCCTGCTCTCCCTCTCTCGCTCTCCCTCTCGCTGTTTTTCCATCTCTCCCTCTCCCTCTCCCCCCCCCTCTCTCTCTGACCCTTAGTCTCTTTTTGTCTCTTGTTTCTTCCTCACTCTAATTTTTTCTGTATCTTGTGATTCTGGTTTTCTCCTTGTTTCTGTTTGTCTTTCAGTGGCTCTTTCCCTCTGCACCTCAGATCTTCTGTCTCCACCCCCACTGGGTGGGGGTGGGAGGGAGGGGAAAGCAAGGTGATAAGGGAGCCCCTCTTTGCCCAGAATCGCTGGTGCTGTCCCTCCCACTGCTATGAATAAGAGTGGGAGCAGGGTGTTGTCCGAGGAGAGGGTCCCCTTAGCTCCAGAGCCGGTTTAATTAAGCTAATTGGGCGCAGTGACATTTGCGGAGGGGAGAGGCTAGCCTGGCTGTCGGCTGAGGGGGGGGGACAGAGGTGCGGTGGTGGCAGCAGGAAGGAGTGGGGGGGGGGCGCGCCTCACCAGACGCCTCCAGGCCCTAGCAGGGCGGGAGCGGAGCCAGGAGTGCTTTGCCCCCAAGGCAGCGAGCCCACGCATTGGAGGGGAGTTGAGGCTGCCTTTTGCTGCTGAACTCCACTGGGGGCTGGGGGGGGTTGTCTTTTGGGATGGAACCGCTGGGAATGGGGGGAAGATCAGGCTGTTGGCCCCCCAGCCGCATTGCAGGGCGCACCTCCCCCAGGCCTCCAGACCTGTCGGTGGCTTCTCTCCTGCTGTGTGGGTCAGGCGGGGCCGCTCGGGATTCTGACCGGCGGAGGGGAAAGCGCCCCGAGGATGGGAATGGAAGGGTGCTCCAGGCCTTGTTTGGGGAAGGGGAGGCAATAGCATTCTGAGCCCCTGAGCCCAGAAAGAGGCAGGGGTACCGCAGTCAGGGCGGGTGGAATAGCCAGGGTCTGGTTGGGAACCAGGGATGGAAATGAGGTGGACAGGATAGGGTGAGGACTGGGACAGAGCTGGAGGGGGCCTGGGACTGGGGACTCAGTGGACAGGTATATGGTACAGAGGTAGAGATGGGACAAGGATGGGCACGGGAACCGGGATGAAGAGGAAATTAGAAATGGTGGACAGGCATTGGACAGAGACTGGGATGCAGATGGGATGGGGGCCAGGAGCACGAAGACAGGGAAACAGAACGAGATGGGAACTAAAATGGGGCTGGGGAGGACAGCGATGGCGGATGAAGGATGGGTACTGGGGACAGTCAAGAATGGGAGTGGGGTAGGTAGGGACTGGGAGATGGAGGTGGGACCCAGATGGGGGTGGGAACAGACATGGGGGATGGGAAATGATTATTGGGCAGGAACAGGGATGCAGAGCCCCAGGGGATGAGGATGGGGGATGAGAATGGGCAACTGGAATGGGAAATGGGGGACAAGGGAGAGACAGAGATAGAGACAGAGAGACTGGAGCTGAGGGCAGGTATGGGAGACAAGTCAGAGCAAAAGGCAGAAGACCGGCAGGATCAGGCTACAGCAGGGGGCCAGGCAGGTGGAGGCAAAGATACCTCCTTCTAGACCCTACCATAGCTATAGCGGGAGGGGGCGGGGACCGCTGGTGGGGCGGGCTCTGCCCTTGGGCCGGCGCTCCCTCCCCCCTCAGCCCCGCCTGCCCGCCTGCTTGTGGCCTGCAGCGCAAGGCTCACCGTTATCTGAATTTTGATTTTATTTTATTTTATTTTATTTCCCTGCTTCCTAGAGCCGGCGCGGTCCCCCCGGGAACGGCCACCCCCCCGCCCCCCGCCCCGCGCCTCACTTTATTATTGCAATAAATGTGCCTATAAAGGCGCGGGCTCCGGGGCGCGGTGTGTGGGGGGGGTGGTGGGAGCCGCGGAGCTGGGATGTAATTTCCCGAAGCCGGAGCCGGAGGGGGAGTGGGCGGGGTAGAGGTGGAGGAGGGGTAGGCGAGGGAGAAGGGGAGACGCCAATTTCCAGCGCTCAAGGCAGCGCTCCCTGCTCCCCATCCCCGCCCCGCTGCTGGTTCCCACCCCAAGCCCCGCGAAACCCCACTGCGCCCAGCCACCCCTTGAGCCCTGGGGCCCCTTCCCTGTGACCGACCCTGCCCTCTCTCTGTTACCCTGGACCCCACCCACGTGGGGTTCCAGGGCTCGGTCCAAAGTTCCGCATCTCCTCCTCAGTGACTTCCTCTCAGACCCCTGTGATGCCCCCTCTACTTACCTGGTCTTTCTGAAATATATTTTACCCCTTGCCAATGACCCTTCTTTACCTTATTTCTGTCCCCCAGTTACTTCCTCTCTTCGCCGCCGATCACCCTGTCGGGACCTCCAGCTCCTCCCCCACCCCAAACCCGGGACTTCTAAATTCTTTCCATCAGGTACCCCTCCCATACTCGTAGGCTCTGGCCAGGGGAGCTCTCACGCGCCTCCCCACCCCCACCCCGCCCGGCCAGCCCCGTGCCCTTGGCCCAGCTGCCGCCCTGATTACCCCCAAATCCCCGCCTGACAGCTCTGGGCCCTGGCCCAGCCTGCACGTGTCTAAGTGGCCCAGCCGGAGATTAGCTAGGGGGCTAGAGGTGGATAGGGAGGCGAGGGGGTGGCTAGATGCAGGGCTGGGGCCAGCCAGCCCAGGGAGAGACTCGATTTGGCCTAATCCTTCCCCAAGGTAGGAGAGAGCTGGAAGGCCCCATAGGGCCCCACCCCTGCCCTCCCCCAGCTAATTAGTAATTAGTGATTAGTGATTAGTGACTATTGATCGCCTGCTGCTTCTCCCAGTAGGCAGCTGCTTTAGCAAGGGATGGGGAACTGTGTTAGAAAGATCCCGAAAAATCCTTAAGTCCTGGACCAGAGTCCCTGGGACAGTGGAAGCCAGGAGTCACAGGCCCTATAGGAGACTGGGAGCTGGTGCAAGGAGGGGGAGAGCTCCTGGATGAGGGGAAGGTGAGCAAGATGGGAGACGGCAGGGTTGTTAGCAGTGGAAAATTAGGGTTTCTCTGAAAAACTATCCCCCACCAGCCTCTTACCCAGTGTCAACCCAGTGCCAGCTCTGGCACTGAGACAACCCTGAGCCCACACAAGCCGCACTCAGATCCATGAACACATCCTAAGGCTCACAATCCCATATCCACACTCAAATGCACTCAAAACGACAGGAACGCAGATATCCACTCACAAGCTCCAGAGACTCACATACAGACGACACATGCATCGCAACACACAGATGTGCACCTGAGACACACCGAAAGGTATATACACATGCACACACCATACTCACGTGTGCACACAAGCGCAGATAGGTACTCAGACACACACTCTTCCACACAGTTACACATATTCACACACCCAGAGTTCTGTACATACACATAAACACACCTGCTCAAATGCACACAAGCTGGACTGAATGGCAGACACCCTCTCCCCCACGGACTCCAACGTGAAGGCCCACAGCTGCAGCTCTGGCACACTCAGCTAGATCCCCATCACTCACATCCTCACGCTTACTCTCCCTCGAGTCTCCACCAGATGTTTCATTCCCCTTCAGGGGGCAAAGGAAATTAAACCAGATCTGTCCACAGGGGAGTTTATTTGATGGTGAGAGTGGAGAGGAGGGTGGGGAGGGATGAGAAAGGAGGGACGCGGGAGTACCACGCATCCCCAGCTCCTCTCCCCTGGGCCTTCACACCTGGGCGGGTGGTGGGGCACAGACCTCCTCCTGCAGTGCTCTATGGGCAGCAGGTCCAAACGAAGCTCCTTCCAGGGGAATCAGTTTTTGTGGAGGGGGCGCTTGTGCCCACCTTCCATCCCCTCAAGGTCACCAAGAGGCTTTGGGAGAATCAGGGCGCTCCATCGCCGGCCTCCCTAGGGCAGCCCTTGCCCTGCTGGAGCTGCTGAGTGCAGTCTGGCCAAGCAGGTGGGGGTCCGAGTGGGGTGGGGGGACTACATTCCTTCTAGCCTCTGCAGGGGCTAGGGTTTGGGGTTCAGGGAGCAGGGGTTTAGGGAGCCACCTGTCTGCCTCAAAACTAGGTAGGTCACAGTTGGGATGTGGGAAACGGGAAAGTCAGAGGCAGAGAACCTGGTGGAAAAAGAAGGGTCTAGGGCCTAGGCACCCACTGTGGGACTCATGGTGAGGCAGGCACTTGCACTCACCCCTCGGAGCCAACACCTCACGCCACACCAGTGTACACACACCTTGGACCCCAGCACTAGACACCCAGGCCTGGCTGCCCCCGTCACAGTCACACACGGGTGCAGGCTTTGACCCACACACTCCACAGCAGCACGAAAGAGCACACTGTGTACAGGACTTGAAGCCTGCAAGTCGGGAGGGAGGCGGATGAAGTCTGGGCTCCCCTTAGCCTCTGTGTCTTCGCCTTAGAGCCTCAGGGAAAGAGGCAGCTTAGGGAGGAGGGGGCGGCGAGGAGAGACTCTCCTTCCAGACAGCCCCCACCCCCTACCCGCCAGCCGCGAGAGAGGGGTGTGTCTGTGAGGTTGTGCAGGGGAGATGGTGTCTCCGCGGGAAATGTGATGGGAGATTGTAGCCAAGTTCGGCGGTATCTATGTGAGTCCGTGTGTGCGCGCGTGTGTTCAGGCCGTGTGTGTTCAAAACAGCACAGTGCCCACCTGGCATTGTGACAAGAGCAGAGGATAGAAAGGGGAAGGCGGGGGTGGAGAGGTGGAAGGACAGACAGCGAGGAAGGCGAGCGAGGTTGGCGCGGAAAGACGGCTAGGCTGACACCCTGCTGGCTTGTCTGTCTGTCTCGCACTCCCGCTCCGTCTGGCGCACTCGCGGGTCGAGCTTCGTCCCCTCCCCCGCCGCTCCAGGAGCGCGATCCGAGCGGGGCCTCCACCCCGGCACCCTCCCCGGCCCTCAGCCAACTTGAGCTGGGAGAGCGCCTGTCCTGAATCGGGAGTCTGTCTGTCTGCGTCCCCCACGCCGGGCAAAGTTGGGACGCTCCGCGCGGGGGGCGGGGCGGGCGCGCAGAGCCCCTAGCACGGCGGGACCTTTGCGTCCCGGACCCCCGCACTGGAGCTACCAGCGGGCTGCCCTTACCTTCCTCAGGAGCCACGGGCCAAAGAGCAAGAAGAGCCATTCTGGGAGCAGCCGCATCTTCCCGGGCGGGAGGGCAGGGCGGGCGGGGCGGGTCCCGGGCAGGCAGGAGCCGGACCTGGGAGCAAGGGGACCCCGGCGGGCGCGCCGCGGGGTGGCTGCCGGAGCGGCGGGAGCGGGCGGCGCGGCCCGCGGACTGAGCGGGGAGAGGAGCGGAGCGCCGCGCTGGGGGCGGGGCTCGGGCGGGGGAGAAAGTTGGGTCGGACTCGGGCGGGCGGGGGGGGGCGGGGCTCCGCGACGCTCCAATCCCGACCGCGCCCCGCGCGCCCCCTCCCGCCCAGCTGGGGGCACCGAAGGTGACTTTCACGCCGACACGCCCCAGACACGCCCCCGCCCAGGTGCGAAGAGCAGAGGATTGAGGGCCTCAGGGACTGTGTACCCGAGAGGGTGGGTCTGTGCACCGCTGAGGAATAGGGCCGGGCGTGGAGCTCGGGGCTCCAGGACCGCGTCCCCGAAGCGGGGTACCGCAGAGCAGGAGCCTGGCGAGGCTCAGCGGCCCAAGACCGGGGTCTCTCAGAGCTCCGAGCCTTTTCGATGCTCCGGGCTCAGGAGGGTCCCGGGGCAGGAGCAGGGCAGGAGCCAAGGTGAGGGCGGGCGGGGCCTCGGGCGACTGCCGGCGCGCTGCGCTGACGGGGATGGATGGGCGCCCCGCGGCTCATTCGGCCCGGAGATGAGAATCATTGATCACGGACGGAAACCCCATCACGTCTGTCAATAGGGCTGACAAACGGCGCCCGCCGCCCCCACCCCCGCCCTCGAGGCACCTTCGCAGTCTAAGGACCCCTCCGCTAGAGCAGGCTGTTCACCTTTGCCCCTCGTCCCCGATAGCTGACTCCCCACACGTCCCAGGGCATCCCTGGGTGCGAGAGGTTGGGCAGGAAGTCCCCCTCAGCGCCGGCCTCTTGGTGCAATCTCCATCCCTTTTCTCCCGGGTGTCCCATCTTTCATCATCATCTCCTCTCCATCCCTGTCCCCTTCCTTCTCTGTCTCTGTCCTTGTCTCTGTCCCCAGGCTGGCCCTGTCTCTGTCCCTATCTTCTTGGCTGTTTCTTCATAGGCTCCCTCCTCCCCCTAGTCCGTCTCTCTCTCCCTCTCTCTCTCTCTCTCTCTCTCTCTCTCTCTCTCTCCTGCCCGGGGAGTCTACAGCTGTCAGCTGTTGCTATGCACTGAAGCTGTGGCTGAGGTTGTGGTATGACCGATACTTAGCGAGAGATAGGGACAAGCAAAGAGGCAGACAGATACATATCCACATGTCTGGAGACACTGACACACACCCCCAGGCATACATGCAGGTGCATTCAGAGGGGCAGGCCACACCGTAGAGTGAGCATACAGGCGGAGTGAGACACAGTCACACAGAGACCAGAGGGCACGCACACACACCTGGAGACATTGATCCACACAGATGGACACACTCAGTTTACACAGGAACACACAGACAGTGAGACAAAGGTACCCTTGCACCAAGAGACAAGCATGCCCAGCCAGGTACTCAGAGCTAACCCCACCTTTCTTGCCTTGGCAGAGAGGCAAGCAGCTACAGATAGATGGACACACACATAGGTGGTCGCTGGCACTGGCAGTCCAAAAGACAAGCCCAGGCACATACAGACAGATAGAGGGATGTTACAGACACAAAAACAAGGATCAGGAATGCTGAGAAGAGAGTCAGAAATCAGTAGGAAGGAACCTTGGTGCAGGTGGGGCAGAAAGGAAGGCAGGAAGGGGCAGGAATGGCTAGGCGTAAGTCTGCAGAATCCTGAGTCTGGGTGCTGAGCACAGGGGTTGCTGAGGGGTAGTGGGTGGGGGTGGGCACACTCAGACCCAGGGGACCCAGGACAGAAGCTCATCAAGAGTCTTGATCTTTTGGAGTCCTGACCCACCCCATTTCTCTTCCTTTTGCTAGCCTCAGGTCACAGCTCTTTCTCTCTCTCTACACACACACACACATCTACCACTCCCTGTTTCCATCTCTGTGTCTGTCTCTCATTTTGTCTGTATCAGCCTCTGGTTCTGCCCCCTGTTTCTTCTCCATCTCTGTCTTAGGACTCTCTGCCATCCTTGCCATGTGGAGAGTTTTTGAGGATTATCTCCTGGTAGACCCTCTCCTGGACATCCTGGCGGGCAGAAGGAGGATACTGACTGGAGGGGTGTGTGTTCCAAGCTGCAGCTGGGGGCCCCTCTCGCTCTGCCCAGGATCTTGAGGCGACAGGCAGAGAATCAGTGACTCCCCGGGGGCGCCAGATGCACGGCTGGCAGAGAGAGAGAGAGAGAGTGAGGGGGTGGGGCTGCTGGTGGTGGGGAGCAGGCGGGCGCTGGGGGAGGGAGAGGAGCCGGCTGGCGGAGGGTAGAGGGGGTGTAGTAGAATAGCCCAAGGGAAGGAAGTGAAAGGCTGGGTTGGGGTCCGCCCGCAGGTGCATAATTAGTGTGCGTTGGGGAGGGGGCTGTGCTGGGTTTCAGGATGAGCTGAGCTGCAGGAGTGCGTGCGCCACCTGGTGGACAGATGAAGACACACTCCTCCCTCTAAGAAATCAACAAGGACGCCCCCTTGCCCCAGCTGGGTCGTTGTGCCCTGGGGCCCTAGGGAGCCCAGGAGGCAGTGGAGGATCGCAGAACTGGCTTGGAAGCTGAGACTGGAGGTGGGCTCTGAGGACTAAGAGCGAAGGGGAGGGTTCTTGTTTCTAGACGTGCTTAGACCCATAGCTTCCTAAAAAAAAGGAGGAATATAGATTGAGGAAGTTGAACCAGGGAGGGAGGAGGAATGAAAGGGCATCGCTCCCCCTTTGGGAGGTGGGAAGGGTTTTTTTTTTTTTTTTTTACGGGCTGCACCTCCCTGCCGCATATGGAGGTTCCCAGGCTAAGGGTGGAATTGGAGCTGCAGCTGCTGGTCTACACCACAGCCACAGCAACGCGGGATCCAAGCCACCTCTGCGACCTTCACTGCAGCTCCTTAACCCACTAATGCCGGATCCTTAACCCACTGAGCGGGGGCAGGGGTCATACCCCACTGAAGTATGAGGTGTTAGTGCTTTGAGAGCAAACTAAGGTTGAGAGGGTTGTATGGGACCACCCTGAAGGATTAGAAAGGCTTTCACAACCCCAGCGTTATTGTGAAATTTCTCAGTGTAGGAGATCATTTTGGGTAGGGGTGGCGGTGTTGTCCCATAAAGGTGACAGATCTGGGAGTTAGTGTCCTAGAGCCAGAGAACATATGACCCAGAGAGGTGAAGTCACTGGTTGAAGTTCACACAGCCAGGAGAAGCAGGTCTTCCTGGTCAAGTCCAGTGACACCCCGGGGAGGGAGCTCCGGAATGGTACTAAAGACGAGGCTCAAGCTTGCCTCCAGCCCGGACACGGCTCCCTCTGGTGGTTGGAGCGGGCAAGCACAACCCAGCTCCCAGAGTCTCACACTCATAGGTAGACACAAGCGGCTTTTTTTTTTTTTTTTTTACAATTTTATTTATAACAATATCTGTGTTATTTAGTTGTAAAGGAATTCAGCAAAAATTATTAAAACGCTCACGTCCCCAAAACGGAGCTGCCCGCTTGCTTGCCCTTCCTTGGTGTGCCCCACTTCCTCGTAGTCCCCAGGGGAGGAAAGCCTGGCGGACTGTTTTACCAAAGAAAGTCTCCAGCCCCGGGAGCCATGGTGGGTGCACTGGGGAGGGGAAGAGCCTGCCTGGGATACTGAGCCTGGCCATCTTGGAGGTGTCCCTAGAGCGGGGGCTGGGGCATGGGATGGCCTCCCCCAAGGAGAACTAAAAATCTCCATCCTTTCCTTCCTACCTCAGCCAGAGCCAAATCTTCCAGACAGGGGCAGCAAAGGGCTCATCCCCCCGCCCCCCCGCCCCCAGAATCCCAGAATCAGCCCTTAGGGAGCTGGAGGGGGGCTGATGAGAGGGGAGAGCCTTGACAAAGTGTCTTGTACAGGGGTGGGGGAGGCAGCACCACCAGCTCTCCCAGTGGGGGTGCAATTTTGGTGGGAAGGTGGGAGGCGGGGCCCCTCGTACCTCTAAGTTGCAGGAACTCCCTCCCTGTCCCCCCTCTGGAAGGCAGCATTGGGGGGGGTCTGCTGAGGAGCAGGCAGGAAGGAGAACGGAAAGAGATAATACTGTGCTCGCTTGCTCGCTTGCTCACTCACATATAAAAAGTAATTCCTTCATTTTTACATTTATACATCCCGGCGGGGCCGGGGAGGGGTTGGCTGGGCAGGAGGGGGTTTGAAGGACTTCTCTGGCAGGGGCAGGAGGCTCGCTGGGGAAGTCCGATTGCGCAGAACCCTATGCCAAGGGGTCCCCTATCTCGTCCTCAGGGCCCCGGCCCAGGAGTTCTCGCTTCTCGTCCGTGCTGGCCAGGGAGTGGCGGCTACCGTGACCACCCATGTAGAGTGTGGCGTACACGGGGTTGGTGAAGTTGGTGGGCTGCAAGGCGACAGAGGGTTCAGGTGGTGCTGGGATCTGCGGTCCCGGCACCCCACCCCATCCCCACCTACATTCCATCATCCAACCCAATACCCTAGGTCAACCCACCCACAGCCCCTGGTCCCTGTCCTGGAAGCCTCCTCCCCTGTCCTCTCAGCCCACCTTGTCAGGGTCCAGGGCGAATTCGGGATCCAGGAGGCCCCCTACATCATCAGGCTCCCCGCCTTCGTACATCTTATAGGTGGGGTTCCCAATCTCCACGTTCATGGCCCCGTTGGTCATCCGCTGGTGCTGGAAGCCCTTAGCCCTGGGGAGAGGTGGGAGCATTGCGGGCAGGGATTCTAGGGGGGTAAGGCTAGGGCAGTAAAATCGTGGCCACGATTTCCCAGACTGCCCATAACTCACCCTCGGACTCGCCGCTTGTACCAGAATACCGCTCCGGCTACCAGAAGCATTAGCAGCAGCAACAGCAGAGGGATTAGGATGGAGGCCATGTCTAGAGGCAAGGAGGTGGGAGGCTCAGTTCCGAAGGTCTGAGAGGCACAAAGCCCTCCGTCCCTGGTCCCAGCAGTCCTGCGTCCCCACCCCCTGCCACTTACGTCCAGGCTGCTGTGGGCTGACCACTTGTTCCTCACACCGGGGTCCTGCCATGTGGGGTGGGCACCTGCAGACAGGAGGGGCAGAGCTGAATAGGTAGGACCACAGCCCTGGCTGGCAGGGAAACCGGGAGGGACCCCGGAATCCTGACGGTCTGGCTTAGACTTGGGGGACGGAGGGAAGATCCAGGCCTCGCTGAGGCACAGGCCCAACTCACTGGCACTCAGGCATCATTTTGCTGTTCATGGTGCAGGATCCGCCATTGCTGCAGTGGCCAACGCAGGTCAGACAGCTGGGGGCCACCCGGCCATCGGAGCAGCTGCAGGAGGGAGTGAGAGGCTGGGCAGGGCTGGTGGAGAGCATCTGAGGGGCGGGGGAAGGGGCGGGGTGGGGCAGGGCGGGGTCTGGGGGGGCGGGCCCCACTCACTTGCAGGTGACGTCCCCACTCTGCTTGTTGACCACACAGGCCCCATCGAGACAGCGGCTACACTTGTTCACCTCGCACCTGGCCCCCTCGAAGTAGGCGGTGCAGCGGCACTGCCTGGAGCCGTCAGCAGCCATTTGGCACGTGCCAAAGTTCTCACAGTAGCCAGAGCACTGCCCTGTGGTTTGTGGGGGGCGGGAGAGGACGTGCGTTTAACCCCACCCTCGTGAGTAGCCTCCAGAGGTTTGTTGGGGTAGCTAGACACCTGGGGGACCCCTGGGCCTTTTGGGTGCCTCCCACCTCCTCTTGAGCCTGCTGCCCCCACACATCACAGGCTCCAGGGTACAAAGATGTCCCTGAGCATCCCGACAGGGCACTGCTTTTGCCTAAATAGCCCTGATGCCAGAGGTCTCACTACCTGGGTGAGGGTGGGGTCACTACCTCCCTACTCCACGGCCCAGCTCCAGCAACCGAGGCCTGGCTGAGCTGTGAATGGCCTCTCTCCCTAGAACTCGCCCCTATGACCACCACCCTAGGCTCTCGGGTCCCCCAGCTCCATCATGCCCTCCCCCGGGGCCCAGGGATGGCTCACTCACGGTACTGGCAGCGGTCGCCCAGGAAGCCAGCAAGGCATCGGCACTGGGGCTGGTTGCCCTGGTTGACGGTGCAGGTGCTGTTGTTGGCACAGTAGCCCGCACACACCTGCTGGGTGCATTTGGGGCCCGTAAAGCCCGTGGGGCACCGGCACGTGGGCATGCCTGGCGGGAGAGGACGTGTGAGCGGGACTGTGGCCCACTGAGCCGCCCGGCCCTACTGCAGGGGGACAGCACAGGGAGCACCTGGGCTGGAGGACGGGATCGCGGGCAGGAGGTGCGGGGTGGGGGCAGAGGTGAAGTCAGGCAGGGCTGGGGCCGGGGCCCGGGAGCCAGGAACAGTCCCGGCAGGAGAACTGAAGGCCGTACCGGAGGGGGAGGCAGCGCAGGTGCCCCCGTTGCGACAGTACTCCCAGCACTGGTCCAGCTCACACTTGTCGCCCGTGTAGCGGGGCTGGCAGCGGCACTTGGGCTGCCTCCGCGCGTTGAGGAAGCAGCTGCCACCGTTGAAGCACTGCAGGTTACAGGTCCCGGGCCGAGGAGCTGCAGGAAGGATTATCAGGGGGCAGAGCCGAGGGGGTGCAGGGGAGTTCAGGGGCTGCAGGGAGGAGGGCTCCTGACACGGGATGGGGGACCAGCAGGGGCACGGGCATACCGTCCGGTGGGGGTGTTGGCGAGGGCACAGCCACACAGGTGCCATTGTCCAGGCGCTTCCCGTTGGGACAGGTGCAGACAGGCCCACTGGGGCTCAGCAGGCAGAGCCACTCGCACTTCTTGCGGTCACAGGGGTTGGTCACTGCAGGTGAGGGCAGGGGTGCGAGGATGCTGAGCCTCGTGGACCCGGAACCTCCCCTGCCCGCCGGGACGGGAGGCGGCAGCTTGGAGACACAGCGCCCCAGACCCTCCCTGGCCCAGCCTGGGAGCTCTGTTTCCGCCCACCTTCCGGCTGCTTGTGTTGGTGGTACAGCACCACGTCGGAGGCATGGCTCAGGCCCCCGGTCAGGTTGATCAAGGGGCTGTGTCCAAACTTATGGATCTTGAAGACACGATTATTGATGTAGGTGACACCATAGATGTAATCCTCAAAGACATCGATGCTGAAGGGGTGACTGAGGCCTGGGGAGGAGTCAGAGGCGACTCAGGCCCTGGTCACACTCTCCAGGACACTGGGCCACACGGCTCCCAGGTACCTCTAATTCCACACGTCCCAAAGCAAAACTCTCCTCAACCCGTTCCTCCTCCAGTGGCCACTACCGGCAAAAAGTCCCATCAGCCCTAGACTTCCGGGGTCAGGATCAACTCCTGCCCCTCTCCTCACATTTGCTAAGTTCCTATTATCACCCATGTTGCCTCCATGCAGCTCAGTACTCATTGTCAGAATGAATGAATGAATGAATGAATGAATGGAGGGTGTTCCTGTCAGGCTCAGTGGTTAGTGAACCCAACTAGCATCCATGAGGACGCAGGTTTGATCCCTGGCCTCACTCAGTGGGTTAAGGATCTGGTGTTGCCATGAGCTGTGGTGAAGGTCACAGATGGGGCTTGGATCCCACATTGCTTGGATCTGGCATAGGCTGGTGGCTCCAATTGAACCCCTAGCCTGGGAACCTCCATATGCCACAGGTGTGGCCCTAAAAAGACAAAAAAGACCAAAAATGAAAAAAAAAAAAATGAATGAATAGAAAAGTGGCCCAGAAGGTTAGAGGGGCCTCAGGCCTGCAGGGCTGGCACGGGGGGAGTCTGGCTGGGAGGGGCCTGAAAGGTACTGCAAGATTGTCGGGGGCCAGGCTGAGGAGGCTGGCAGGTGCTGAGGGAGGCCTGGGGCTCAGCGGGGAAGACAGAGGCCGAGGTGGGGTCGGGGCTAGCCGAGGCTGCTGGCAGACACTGACCTCGCTTGCTGTCAGCAGCCACGATGGGGTCTGTGCCATTGAGCCGGATGCTGCCGATGACTGAGAGCTTGGCATCTGCCCAGTACAGCCGTTCATTGTGGTAATCCACGGCCAGGCCTGGGGGAGCAGACAGCACTGTGAGGGTCCAGCCTGCCCGCCCCAGGCTGGGGAAGAAAACAGGACCCGTCTCCGTGTTTGGGGCAGTTCCACTCTGTTCCCGTAAATGCTCCCAATCGCCTCTTCTGGGAAAAGCCTCCACAACCCATCTGTCCCATCCCAGTCCAAGCCCCTTCCCCTCCCACACCCGTCCCCTGCCGCACAGACCTGTGGGCCACTGGATGTTGTCCTGTACCAGTGTCTCCCGAAGAGTCCCATCCATCGCTGCTGTTTCGATCTTGGGGTGGTTCCCCCAGTCTGACCAGTACATGGTGCTGAGGAGGGAAAAGGAGTGAGTGTGGGTAGGGCCTGGGCTCCCAACGGAGGCTGCTCAAGGTGGGCGCCGGGGGGGGGGGGGACGACTGCTGGGTATTGCAAGGAGAGTGTCCTATCCACCCCCTCCAGAGAGAATCAGGGGGACTCAGCTTCCCGACCAGGTTAGAGAGCTTTTACTCTAAAACTACAATGTGCTGATCTGGAGTAATTTAAGTAGCAGAGCTGTACCCTGGAGCAAAGGAGAAGCCCAGAACCTGGCTCCCCACGACAGCCAGCCAAGCGGAGGTCAGGCCCCATCCGAGCAGGCCAGCGGGATTCGGGGTGGCATCGGGGAGGACCAGGGCTGGGTGCGCCCCGGAAGACCAGTCCTCCGAAGGCTGGTCTGAGAGGGGAGGACAGGCCGGGAGATGCTGCCGGGGGATGCTGGGCACCCGCCCCCAATCCCAGGAGATTCATAGCCCTGCCCACCCCCTCAGTGGATCCACCACAATGGCGTGGGGCTCGTCGATCATGCCAGAGATGAGCGTCTTGCGGTTCTCGCCCTTCATCTGTGCCACCTCGATCACGTCTCGGCCCGAGTCAGTCCAGTACACGTTCCCAGCCACCCAGTCAATGGCGATGCCTCTTGGCATCTTGAGCCCTGAAATCTGAATGGGGGGGATGTCACAGTTTCAGAGGCTACCACTTTTCGTCTTCCTGCCCGTTATCCAGCCCCCCACACTCGCCGGCCTGTCCCTGCAGGCCTGCTTCATTGAGGAACAAAATGAGGCCCAAAGAGGCTAAATAAGTTGGCAAGATGAACACAGTGGGCCGGCAGTGATCATCAGGAACTGAACATGGCTCTGAAGCTGAAGGCCAGGTGTCCACTGTGCCCCGCAGCCTCGGCTGTGATGTGGCAGAGCCACCTACTGAAATTACGGTGCTGCTCTGTCTACCTGCAGTCTGTGCCTTGGGAGGTAATCCTCCAGTCTCACTCGCCGCTCTTTCACTGTCCTCGGCAAGCAAACTCTGCTCTGAACCGTCTGCTCTTCCCACCCAGTCCGTGCCTGTGTGCGGACCCCACCCCCTGCCGGGTGCTCACATTGAGGTGGGTGACACCCCGGTCAATCTGTCGCCGGTGGCGATTGGAAGTGGTGGGAGGCGCAGCAGGCGGCAGGCTGCGGTAGGAGATGGTGCCCGTGTGCCAGTTGGTCCAGTAGACACGGCCGGCCTTGACGTGGACATCCATGGCATCGATGCGGACGCTCTCGTCGCCCTGGAAGGCCTGCTCGTAAGCCGAGTGGGGGTGACTGGGGAACAGGCTGCGGATCTCATTGTCGTCAGCGATGTACAGGACCTGATACTCAGAGCCTGGAGGGATGAGAGACCAGGTGTTGGGGGGTGAAAGGTGGGGCTGGGGTCGTTGGGCCCGGTGCTGGGAGGAGCCACCCAGAGACGTGCTCCCACCCAACCCAGTCCCTTCCACACTAACGAGGTCTTCTCCCCTAGCCGGCAGCCTCTGCTCATCCTGCCCGCCCCCAGCTGGGCTTGAGGGCTCCAGCTTCAGCCCTCGAAACTTCCTTCTCCTCTCCGGAGCTGATCTAATATGACCTGTTACTCCAGAAAGCGGTCCCTTCTCTTCCAGCCCCAGGACTTCCGCCTCCTCACAGCCTCTGGCAGGCATCACCGTGCGCTCTGCTCCAAACCGTCTGATACAGGCGCATACGCATGTGGGGGGGGGTGTGAACGTGGCCACAGAGGGTGCAGACGTGCGTGGGCATCTCAGTGCACTGGGGCATACGTGGTGGGCTTCTGCGTGTATATACATGTTCCTGTGTGTGCATGGATGTGTGTGTGGGGGTGTCTGTATACAGGCACAGGAAGGCACAAGCGTATGTCAAAGCATATGAGGGAGCAGAATTTACATGTTCTCACGCCCCCCCCAAAAAGGTAAATATGTGAAGTGATGGATGTGTTAATTAACTCTATGGGGGGATCCTTTCATAAAGTGTACTTACATCAAGTCATCACCTGGTACGCATTAACTACCTGACAGTTCTGTACCTCAGAAAAGCTGAAAAAATATAATGGGACTATGCAGGTGGGGTACATATCACTGGAAGTGTGGGGGTGCGTGTCTGCGTGCTTCCCCCCCCAAACTGCTTCAGCCCTGGGACCGGCAGCCTCTGCACTGCTGCCAGCACTGTGTACCGTGGGTCTAGGGTTCCAGGCTTGGGCCAGGCCGCATGGAGGAACACCCCACTTTCCAGGTCCCGGTTTCATATCCCGCTGTTGTAAGCCCGGCCCCCTCCTCCTACCTTCCGCCTTGCAGGTGTTGTGCGTCTTCATGAAGTTGCGAGCGCAGCTACACAGGTGGCCGCCCTTGGTGTTGTTGCAGAGCTGCGAGCAGGTGCCGAAGCGCAGGCACTCGTTGATGTCTGGGGGTTACACCGAAGGGTCATGGCGGGTCTGGAGGCTGGGGCTTCTGCCCACCTAGCTGGGCCTGCCTTCCTACCTTGGCATCCGGGCTGGCCGGGCACCGTGTGGAAACCGGAGCGGCAGGCACAGTATGCGGCTTTCTCGGTGCGCACGCAGCGTGCCTCATCCCCGCAGATGCTGGCGTTGGTGGCGCAGCTGGTCATCTTGGGGTCTGCGAGGACAGAGAGTCTAAGCCTGGACTTCCGCTCTCCGCCCTCCCGATCAAACCCTGCCCCGCCCCCGCTACCCAACGCTATCTCACCGATGCTGCAATCCTCCTCGTCAGAGCCGTCCCCGCAGTCATCGAACATGTTGCAGCGCAGCGAGGAGGAGAGGCAGCGCTGGTTCCGGCACAGAAACTCCTTCTTGTCTTTGCAGTGGGGGGTCTGGGCCGTGGGCGGCTCTGGGGGAGGGCGGGGCTTCAGGTCCTGAGTATTTATCTTTCTGCCCCTTCTTCCCCCGGGACCCACCAATCACTCATGGGTAGAGGGGGTCACAAGCCTGGCTGGCAAGCTTCAGGGGAAGCTGATTAAACATTCTGATTCTCAGTTTCCACCTCAAGGCCTTCCGCAGGGGCTTTTCTCCCTCCAAGGCAGGGCCTCCAGGCTCCTGGCAGTGGCTCCTCCCCTTTCCCGGTGAATCTGCTCACTGAACACAGCTCCTGTCTGCCCCGCCTCCTGTACAGCACCCCCACTCGAGGCGTCCTAGGCTCCCCCTCGCTGGGCCCCTGCTTACCACAGTCCTCCTCATCAGTCCCATCCCCGCAGTTGTCTGTGCCGTCGCACTGGCGCCCGATCCACAGGCAGACGCGGTCGTTCTTGCAACGGAAGGGCCGGTTCGGAGGGCACACGAAACGGGCTGCGGCCCGAGGGAGGAGGAGACGGAATCAGCTTTGGGGGCGGGGCTGCGGCCCATCGGCCCGCCCCGCCCCGCCAGAAGCCCCGCCCCGCCCTGCCCGGAGCCTCACCGCATTCCTCTGGGTTTTCATCTGAGTTGTCCCCGCAGTCATCTTCCCCGTCACACTTCCATGCCAGCGGCTTGCACAGGGTGTTGTTGCACTGGAATTCGTCCAGGGGGCAGGTCCGCACTGGGCGCAGGGGGAACAGAGAGTAAAGGATCAGCCCTCTACCCCAGGCCGCTGGGGGCCGGCTCTTGCCCAGATCCCTCTCTCCATGGGCAGAGGTCCCACCAGACTGAACCTAGGTTTCTTTTCTACCAGCCAGGTAGCTGGGCAGAACTGCCTCCTTTGGTATTTAGGGGAGAAGAGGCCTTTTTGGGGGATTGTCCACAGCGGTGCAGTGGGGCTTCTTTCTCTGGTGTGGGGGCAAGGGTCCCCCGCCTGCTGCAGTTCAATGGCAGGGACAGAGGAGGCGCACCGGGCTGGGAGTTACGCGACCTCGGCTCCAGGCCCCGGAGTTACGCGACCTCGGCTCCAGGCCCCGGCCTCAGCCACTAGCGCAGAGCCAGGATGTCTGCCCTCACTGTTTGGTTTCCCACTGCCCCCCCCCCCCCCCGGGCTGTTAAGCCCCAGGCCAGCAGTAGGTGCTGCCTCATTGCCTCAGGAAAGGAAAGTGGGCAGGGCCTTTGCTTCAGAGCAGCCGACTGCCATGGGAACTTGTGGGCGGGTGGGCGGGGCCTGGATGCACACAGCCCACAGGTTTCTGCTGGATTTCAATGCAACGGGCGCCTTGACTAAGAGCTACTGTGGGACACAGCGGGAGGGCTGAGGAGCCGAACTGGAGGGGCTCACCACCAGTGCTGCAGGCTTCCTCATCACTGCCATCCATGCAGTCAGCATCTGCATCACAGCGCCAGCGCAGGGGGATGCAGTGGCCGCTCTTGCACTGGAACTGGTCCATGTCGCAGCGGGGGGTGCAGTCTTTCTGTGGGCACAGGAGCAGGCATCCTGGTCAGATCTGAGGACCCCCGTGGCTCTGCCCCGACTCTTTGGAGGCCATCCCTCCCTCCTTTTGGTCTCCCCGCCCACCTCATCTGAGCCATCTGCGCAGTCATGATCCCCATCGCATTTCCAGCGCCCGGCGATGCAGCGGCCGTTGGCACAGGAGAACTCACTCTCAGAGCAGGGCCGAGGCGCTGGGGGAGGATAGAGGAGAGACAGGCCCAGAGGGGTGGGCTTAGGGACTCGGCCCATCAGGGAATCTCCAGTCCTTGCAGAGCCATGTCATTCTTCCCTGTGTCCCTGAAGGCCACAGTTGACTGGTTTAATGACCGAGAAGCTCAGCCAATCCCAGGCAAGCCAACTGGCTGCCCTCCTGGGACCAGCTGAGCACAGAGGGCGCTCACATTTACCCCTCTGGGGCAGACACACAAGAGAGGGCATGGTCCCTGGCCCTGCCCTCAGGACAGACTGTGTGTGGGGAGGGCAGGGAGGGACAAGACCACTAAGACAAGCACCAGGGTTTAGGGAGAGGCCAGTAAAGGACGATGGGCTGGCACAGCACGGGGACAGGTGGGCTCCGGGGCAGCGGTGGGGGAATGTGGTAGGAGCACGGGCACATCAGAGACACCTACCTCTGCAACCCCGAGAGGACAGTGTGAAAATGGAGAGAAACATGAGATGAGGTGAAATGGCACAAACTCAAATACACAACATGGAGTGGGGTGGGGTGGGGTGAGGTGGGAGGGGGCTCCTGACCCCCAGCCCTGGGAGGCGGCCACCTGCCCTAGTGTGGCCTGGTGGCAGGAGGGGCAGGGGCGCCGAGCAGGGAGGTGTCTGAGGTCTCCCAGGGAAGGGCGCCTGTTGGGCCACCGAGCGGGGCGGGGTAGGGGACATACTGCAGCTCTCCTCGTCGGAGTTGTCCCCACAGTCGTTGTCGTAATCGCACTGCCAGCGGCCGGGCACACAGCGGTTGTTCTTGCAGCGGAACTGGTAAGGCTCACAGGTGCGCTCATCTAGAAGAGGCCAAGTTGAGGGGTGGTCAGGGACAGGGAGGGGACACACGTCAAGGTCTTGGACAGGTGGGGTCAGGATGGCCAGGAGCAGAACAGTGGGCATTCCTGCCAGACAGAGGTGGCGGTAGAAGCCCAGGCCGTGTTCCCCTTTTTTTCTTTTTCTCTTTTTGTCCTTTTATGGACACACTCACGGCATATGGAGGTTCCCAGGCTGGGGGTCTAATCGGAGCTGTAGCCGCTGGCCTATGCCACAGCCACAGCAACGCCAGATCCAAGCCGCGTCTGCGACCTACACCACAGCTCATGGCAACGGTGGATCCTTAACGCAACTGAGCGAGGCCAGGGCTTGAACCCACAGCCTCCATGGTTCCTGGTCGGATTTGTTTCCGCTGCGCTATAACGGGAACTACCCCCCCCCCTTTTTTACGGCTACACCCACTGCATATGGAAGTTCCCGGGCTAGGGGTCGAATCAGAGCTGCAGCTCCGGCCCATGCCACAGCCACAGCACCAGATAGGATCCAAGCCACATCTGTGACCTATGTATGCCCCGTCCTGTGTCAATGCCTGATCCTTAACCCACTGACTGAGGCCAGGGATCGAACCCACATCCTCACTGACCTCATGTTGGGTAACCCACTAAGCCACAGTGGGAACTCCCCAGGCTGTGTTCTGAGATGTGGCGTCTATGCAGCTATTGGGGCAGGAAGGACAGGAGGCCGGGGGAGCTGCTTTTTGGACGGGATCACATTTCCCATCAGGAGAGGAGTCCGCATGGGTGCAGGTGAGGGTGGGGGTGGGGACGGGGATGGGAATGAGACTGGGAGGTGCTGGGTGCAGCCCCCCCCCCAGGTGCCTTTCTCTGGAGCGGGGCTGGGCGCTCACCACACTCCTCTTTGGGCTCATCCGAGCCGTCCCCACAGTCGTCCTCTCCGTCACACTTCCAGCGCGCCGGGATGCAGCGGCCCGAGTCCTTGCAGCGGAACTCATCCACTCCGCAGGTCATCTGGGCTGCAAGGGGGGTGGCCCGGTGGTGGTGACGAAGACGGGGAGGAATGAGCAGGGAGGGCGGGGTCTGGGTGGGAGCGGCCACACGTTGTCGGGGAGGCGTTGTCGGGGAGGCGGGAGCAGCAGACACTGCGGGGAGGGTGGGCTCCGCGAGACTCACTGCAGTTGGCGGGCTCGTCACTGCCGTCCACACAGTCGTTGTCCCGGTCGCAGACCCAGACCCGGGGGATGCAGCGCTTGGTGATAGAGCACTGGAACTGGTTGGGGGCACAGGTCACCTCGGCTGCGGGGAGAGAATGAGGACCTGCCCGTTTTGCCTCCCACCATAGTTGAAGGTCACCGTTTTCCCCTCTCTCCTAAGCCCTGGCCCCGGTCTTGGTGCTGCCAGCAATTTCTTGGGAGGAAGGGACAGTTTAATGTTGGGGCTGTTCGTCTTCTGGATCTGCACAGTTCTGTGATGTGCACGATGATTTTACGAGCAAACCAGGTCACACCCCATATAATTTATGTGGCTCATCTAATAACATTACTTGAGAGCAGCATGGCCCCCTCGAAGAAGGGGGGGGTAGATTTCAATGTGAATCGTGTTTCCGTGCACGTGCCCACCCCCCCAGTTCCCCGCCACCGCCCCAGGCACTCACGGCAGTCCCTCTCATCCTCCCCGTCTCCGCAGTTGTCCTGCCCGTTGCAGCGGAAGATGCCAGGAATGCAGCGGTTGGTGTTGGTGCACTTGAACTGACTGGGCAAGCAGACGTGGATGTCTGTGGGGGTGGGGGGCGGGCAGCTGACGGTGGATGGAGGACTCAGGCAGGGCAGGCCACCCCTCAAGCGGGAGAGGGCGGGCTCAGGGCTGGAGCGGCAGGGGTCCAGCCTGGAGAGGCGGCTGCTGCAAGCTGAGCTCCCTTGCCCCTGGAGCAGTCACCAAACCCCAGATTCTAGGGAGGGGCAAGGCGGGGCGGGGGGGCAGCCCTTTACCGCAGTTGGCCTCATCGCTGTTGTCCTGGCAGTCATTGTCCCCATCACAGATGAAGGCAGGGTTCGTGCAGATGCCTGTTGAGCACTGGAACTGTCCCGGGCGGCACTTGAACTCGGCTGCCGGGAGGGGAGGCTCAGCGTCAGCGGGGCCGGGGGTGGGCGTGCCGGTGCGGGGCCTGGGAGTTGGGAGGCATGACCCTCTGGCCGCCCCGCCCGGGCACTCACGACAGTCCGGGGGCTCGTCTGAGTGGTCCCCGCAGTCGTCCTCCGTGTCACACTTCCACCAGAAGGGGATGCACTTGTCGTTCTTGCACACAAACTGGAGGGCAGGTGGGGGCGAGAGGGGTTGGTGGGGGTCTGGGGAACTCAGGAGGTTTTCTTTTGAGGGGCTGGGATGTTTCAAAGGAGCAGCGGGGTCGGGGGTCTTGGCGGGGGGAGGATGAGCCAGATGGAAGGCTGGGATGCAGCGAGTGTAGGAAGGCCGGGCCAGGGGGTATCTGTGTGGAGGCTGGGGTTGAGGGGATTGTTGGGGCTGGGCTCAGGGTTACGGTGTGGGGGTGTTTGTGTGAGGTGACGGGTGTAAAAGTATTGCTGTGGGGAGACAAGAGGTAGGCAAGAAATGTGGGGGTGTTAGCACGGGAAAACCAGATGCATGAGGACATTAGAGGAGGAGTGGGGGTACCGGTGTTGGGGGCTCGGGGAACGGGGAGTGGTGAACAGGGTCTGGGGAAGAGCCTCACCTGGCTGGCTGTGCAGTTGGACACACAGTTGCGCCCATCGCCGCCCAGGTAGAAGTTGGTGGGACAGGCACACTTGTGGCCGCCCCCAGGGGACAGCAGGCACAGGTTGCTGCAGCCGCCGTTGTTGACCTTGCAGGGGTGACTGGGTACTGCCAGAGGAAAAGTGGTTACAGTGCAGCTGACTGGCTCGGTTTGGGGACCACTGCTCCCAGAGCCGCCAGAGTCCCGAGCAAGGGCAGCCCTCACTGGAAACACATTTTCTGGGCTTTCAAAGGCTGCCTGGCCCGTCGATCCTGAGCAGAAGTGGGGTGGATCCAAACCCTGCTCTTGAGGGAGGGAGCTGAAGCTGGAGACAGGAGAGGACTCTCTCCAGGTCCCAGGATCAGGCCCTGCCTGAATCCCACACACAGCCTCCCCCGCGCCCTCCCTCAGCTCTGGCCTGCCTGCCTTCGGGGTCTGGCCTCGGTGGTCTCTACCCAGACCTGCCCTGCTGGACCGGCCTCAGGGCCTCCCTGCTACCAGGCTCCCGGGCTGGACCCCAGCTGGGCTCCTGAGAGCCAGTCCATAGCCTGTCTACAGCCTCCCGAATCTCCTGGCGTCTAAAGCACTGCTCGGTCAGTACTGGGCAAGGGGCGGGCAGGGAACCCCTGCTGAGTCCGTGGGGCCCCAGCCCAGCCCAGGGGCCCCTGGCGCCTGGCTCACCAGTGGCCGCTCTCACCCCTCATCCGCTTACCATCGGGCTGGCGCAGGGCATGGAAGACGTGCAGGTCCATGGGCCGGTGCAGCGTGCTGATGAGGAGCGTCTTATTGGCACCGGTGGTCTTGTGGGCTCGGTTGATGGACTTCGTCTCCCAGTCGGTCCAGTAGACGTAGTCCTCAAACAGCGTCAGGGCGAAGATGTGTGGGATGTCCTGGCTCAGCACTGCGGCCGGGGGTGGGGACAGACCCGGCAGCCGGTCAGCACCCAGCGGCGTCCCGGGCGCCTCCCCCACAGGGCCCCCTTAGCCCCACGGCCACCCTGCGGGGTGGGCACTAGCCGCACCCCAGCCCCTAGCCTCACAGGTGGTAACTGCAGAGCTGGAACTCAAACCCAGGCCTGTCCGACAGCAGGTTCCTGCTCTGCAGCGCCTCCTGCTGTCAGGAAGTGAGGGCGTGCTGGGGACCTAGCCTGTCCTCCCGCTCCCACCCTCCTCGGGGCCAGTCACGGGGATCTGGGCATCAGAAGGTGCCCCCTCTCCTTCCTGAGGCAGCTCTGGGTGGCCTCAGCCCTGGGCGGCAAAACCCAGGGTGCTCTAAACCCCTAGACCCTCGGTGGGTGGGGTCCTCAGATCAAACCCTCTGTCTTTGAACCTCATTCTTGCCCCAAAGGCCTGATCCCCGGTAGCTTCAGACCCCCGCCCCCAACCAGGTCTGCCGTGCCCGGGTGGCCTCCCTGGGCACTGACCGACGTGACGATTGGAGCCGTCCAGGCTGGCAAACTCGATGTAGTCCTCACGGGCGTCGGCCCAGTAGATGCGCTCGGTGACATAGTCCAGGGTCAGGCCGTTGGGCCACGTGATCTTGGTGTCCACGATGACACTGCGGCTGGACCCATCCATGCCGATCCGGCCAATCAGTGAGTGGTCCCCCCAGTCTGTCCAGTACAGGTACCTGGCAGGAAGGTGGGCAGTGAGATCCAGTGACTGGTCCCACCAGGAGCCTTCAGGGAGTCTGGGCCTGGACACCCGAGCGTACCAGCTGCTTTCGGGGGCTCCCCGAACCCTCCGCGCCCACATACCCATTCTGCACATCCACCACCAGAGCCCTGGGCTCACGGAGGCCGGAGCTGACCAGCACTGTGCGATAGGCCCCGTTGAGTTTGGACACTTCGATGGTGTCCCGGCCTTTGTCACACCAGTACAGGTTGCCGCCGACCCAGTCCACAGCCAGCCCGTCGGGGTTGCTGAGGCCCGTCCGGTGCAGCACCTGTGGGCGGGGGCAGGGAGAAAGGGTCCTGGGTGACCTGGGGCAAGACTGTCACCTCTCTGGGAGGACAGTGGATGGTAAGGCCCAGCCCCAGGTGTGCGGTCAGTCCAGGCTGGAGGAAAGGGGTCTCGGGGAGAGAGAAGTGAGGACAAGCAGAGTCGTGCAGCGACTCAGTGGGGAAGGGGGAGAAGGCATAACTCAGCGGGGTGAGCGGGGAGGAGATGGTGAGACGGCCTGGAAACAGAGGGGGGTTCTGGGAGGGACGCTGGGGCTGGCTCTCCGCCGCAGCCTTACCTGCACGTTGCTCCCGTTGAGGTGCATCCTTCGGATCATGCTGCCCTGGGTTGTCACGTCTGTCCAGTAAATCATCTGCTCTCGGTAGTCAAAGTCCAAGGCGACAGCGTTGTTGAGGCCCTGGGTTTGGGGGTGGGCAGAGGGGTGACCAAAGAGTCAGGGTGTGGACGACCAGAGACGTCAGTTGCGGGGTGATGGCCGTGGGCCCCGAGAGTGGAGAACAAGGAGCTGGACTGGGTGAGGGACGCAGCCGTGGGCCTGTGGGTGCCGATGAGGTGGGCCGGGACTGCTACCTGCTTAAGTAACGTGTAGTTGGAGCCGTCCAGGTTGAGCTTGCGCAGGTAGTAGCGGTTGGCGAAGATCAGAAATGGCTCCTCGTCTGGAGACAGAGGGTGCCGGCTGAGTCGCTGGCCGGGGCACCCTCTGGCCCCCAGCCTGTTTTCAGCTCTGCTCTCCCAGCCCTCACGCCACAGCCCCCGGCTGCCTGGGCCAATTGCACACCCTCCAAGCGCCCGTCTCACCGGTCACAGCTTTGCAGCTGTGGGGGTCGCCGCCGCGGGGGGCGTAGCCCTCCACACACAGACACTTGTAGCTGCCGTGGGTGTTGATGCAGCGCTGGCTGCAGGGGAAGGTGGTGCTGCACTCGTCCACGTCAGCGCACGTCCGGCCGTCGTCCTTCAGGCGGAAGCCAGGGCGGCAGCGGCACTGCGGGCACAGGGAGCCTTGGGTGGGCACGGGACAGGGGTCTGCAGGCCTCCCACCCTCGAGACCCGGGGTCAGAAGCCGTCTTGGGGCTCTGGCTCCCTCCACCCGGGGTGGCTGGCTCTGACACGGAGGCCCAGCCTTGCCAGGGGAGGCAGGCAGCCAAGAGGTGGTGAGCCGGCCCAGCCAGCGGTCCGGTCCTCACCCCGCCGCTATCTGAGTCCCCAGCGATCTCCACGTCTCCGCGTCCCGAGTCAAGGCTCAGGCCTCCTCTTACGTGACCATGAGCATGACTTGAGAGTGGATCACCGCCTCCTCCCACACGCTCTTCACTTGGCCGTCCTCCCGTCCCTGCGGCGACCCCTGCCCAGGCTCCTCCGCTGCGTCCCCCTCACCGCCCTGTCCTCACCGCCCTGTCCTGGGTGTGGCTGAGCCCAGGGCTCAGGCCTCGCACGGCCCGCTTTTCAATCTCCACTCGCCCCCTGGGGCATCTTATCCAGACTCGTGGCTTAAATGCCGTCTCCATGGTGATGCTCCCAGGCTCTCTCCCCCCCGTCTGGCCTCTCCCTTGACCTGCAGACCTGTGCATCTGCTGCCTGCCTCGCACGTGCAAGCCCTTCCTTCTCTTAGGCCCCCGACCTCATCTGCTGGCTGGCTCTACCTGCCAAACCAACCAGCAGAGATTTCCGTTGTGTCCAGTGCTGTGTCCCCAGTGTCTAGAACACTGCCTGGCAGAGTAGGAGAGGACTTAGTCCTTGTTGGAGGAAAGAATAAACAGGGACAGAGCTCCTGCCAGGCTTGCGGGCGTGGAGGTTCCCACCCGGGGCCCAGCGCACCTTAAAGCCGATCTTGAGGTCCTCGCAGTCCTGGCTGCAGCCGCTGAGCTTGTGACTGAGACATTCGTTGACGTGGCAGCCGCGCTCGTCTGAGCCGTCGCCGCAGTCGTCCTGGCCATTGCACAGTAGCGCCTCAGCCACGCAGCGCCCGCTGCTGCACAGGAACTGCGAGGAGGCGTTGCACTTGTGCTCTAGGGAGGGACAGAGGTGGCGGGTCAGCCGGTCCCGGGCCGTCTGGGGGCTGGGGAACGCGAGCAGGGGCTGAGAGCGGGGAGGGGTGCCGCCCGGGAGACCCACCTGGGCTGGTGCAATGCGGGTTCTTGGGGGCCTCGTCACTCTGGTCGTGGCAGTCATTTTCACCATCACACTCCCACTGGCGGGAGCTCAAGCAGCGGCCGTTGGCACATCGGAACTCGTTGGGGCCGCAGGTCGGGTACTCTGAGGTGAGAGGGGGCAGGTAAGGCTGGCGGCCCGTGAACGGAGGGCAGGGTCCGCTTCCCACCGTGGCCCCGGGCTCACCACACTCGGGGGACTCATCGGAGCCGTCGGCACAGTCACGGTCATGGTCACACATGAAATGCTTGGGGATGCACTGGCGGTTCTGACACATGAACTCGCGGTCGTCACAGGTGTTGTTGTACACTGTGGACAGAGGCGGACACGGTCCTCAGCCCCCGCCCAGCAGAGCGCTGGACCCCTGAGCTGTAGGTAGGGATCTGCTACCGACCACCGGAGCGGCCCCCATGGACACGCTTCCTCTCCTTGACCTTGGTTTCCCCTTCTGCAAAGTGAGACTGTGGCCAGGTGCTGCCCGCCCCGCTCCTCAAGGCCCCTGACACTCACGGCAGCCGGCTGTGACGCTCTCATCTGCGCCGTCAGCACAGTCCTTGTCACCGTCACAGAGCCAGCGCTCGGGGACGCACATGTGGGTACCCGGGCAGGAGAAGGAGTTGGGGCCACAGGTCTTGCCTTCTGTAGAGGGAACAGGAAGCCACTGAGAGCCTGGCAGCCGGGGCGACGTCCCCACCGCTGTGCTGTCCCGGGGCTGGGGGAGGCGGGGGGTCCTGTCCCTCCCGGGACCACCTCCCCAGCCCGACGCTGAGGCCCCCTCACCACAGTGAGCCGCTTCGTCTGAGCCGTCCCCGCAGTCGTCACTGCCGTCACACAGCCACTGCTTGGAGATGCAGCGATGGTTCTGGCACTCAAACTGGGCCTCTGAGCAGAACTTGTCTGGGGCGGCGGGAAGGCACAGTTAGGTGGGAGAGGGAACATGGGTCCTGCAGCTTGGCAGGTACCCACGGCACATTTGCGGGGGTTGGGGGGCGCTCAGCAGGAGCTAGAAAGCCGGCCCTCTCTCTGAGCTTAAGGGTCTGAGTGAAGGGCATAGGATGAGGTCTAGGATGCCGTCTTCCAGGAGGGAACCAAGAGGTGGGATCTGGACAGGGCCTTGATGAAGCCCCCCCCAACAGGAACCCTGTGTGCCAGCTCAGGTGAGTGGTGCCTGATCACTCACTGCAGTGGGTCTCATCCTCGCCGTGTTCGCAGTCATCCTCCTTGTCACACGTCCAGCTCATGGGGATGCAGCGCCCACTGGGGCAGGCGAAGTAGTTGAGGGGGCACCTGGGGCGCTTCACACCTGGGGGAGAGGGAGGCGTGAGGGCACGACCACCGAGGGGGTCCACTGCCCACCGCACACCTGCCCGCTGGCCGGACCTGGGCAGTCACGCTCGTCGCTGTAGTCCCCACAGTCGTTGGCGCCATCGCACACCCAGCTGGGCGCGTAGCAGAGGGATGTCCGCTCACAGGGCTGGAAGCGCACGCCCTTCACCCCCAGGCGGAAGTAGCTGCTGCAGTCGGTGGCGCCTGGTGGGGGACGGGGGCAGTGATGAGGGGCGACACCGTCTTCGCATTAAACACCCTCCCTCGGAGCTGCTGGCCCACATGGACCCTTGTGGTTTAGAAAGTTGAACCGTGTCCTTCGGTGGGGGGGCTCTCTCCACATCTTCCACTCCCTGCCCCCTCCCTGAGTCCCAGGGGCGCCCAGGTCTGAGGCAGGCTGGGAGGGGGCCGAGGCTGCTTGTGAGCCATGGGGAAGACTGTGAGGACCGTGGGAGGCGGGGAGGAGAGCCGAGCCGAGGAGCCACCCAGGATGGGGCGGCACTCACTGCAGTTCATCTCATCCGAGGCACCCTCGCAGTCCACAAACTGGTTGCAGCGGCTGGAGTTCCCGATGCAGGTGCCGTCCCGGCAGCGGAATTCGCCCACACTGCAGGCCGTCTCTAGAACAGCGCCCGCCCCAGGGCCATCAGGTGGGGGGATCCTTCCCGTGGGGCCAGGTGGGGCCCAGGCCAGAGCTCCTGGCCCAAAGCGCCTGCCTGGGCCCGTCATACTGTGCCCCGAACCGGACACCCTGGGGCCTGGGGACCACAGCTCAGCCAGGGTGGGGGTCGGGTGGGGGTGCGGGTGGGGTCTGAGGCCCCGCGCGGGTCCCACTCACTGTTGCAGGGAATCTCATCCGAGCCGTCCCCGCAGTCGTCTGCCCCGTTGCACCACAGCATGTTGGACACGCAGCGCCCGTTGTTGCACTGCCGGAAGGTCTTCTTGCAGCGGCGAGTGTCTGGACGGGGAGCGGCCGGTCAGCAGCAGCTATGGGGGCGGGGCTGCCTCCGATGAGACCTCACGCATTTGCTCCCTCGACACAACTGAGCCCCTGCTACAGGCCGGGCACTGGGCTTAAGAAGGCTCCGCCCTTCACGAGTTCCTCAAACTCCTCCAGGCCCGGGGAACTTTTGCTCCTCACTCCCGTGCCCCCCACCCTGCTGAGGGCTGAGGCTGGTGACTCAAGAGGTGGGAGCCTGGCGGGGGCTGCTCCTTACTGCAGTAGGATGGCTTCTCGTCGGACTTGTCCTTGCAGTGGGAGACGCCATCACACGTCAGGCTGAAGTTGATGCACTCGCCGTTGGCACACTCAAACTCATCTTGTGCTCGGCACGAGGAATTCACCGCTGGGGAGGAAGGTGGAGGTACTGCATGAACCAGGGTGCTGGGGCCCCGAGCTCCCAGAAACCCTCCCCACCCAGGAACTGAGGTCATCCTGTTTCTGCTCAATGAAAGGCTTCAGGGGCGGGGCTGCTGGAGAGTCTGGGAGACGGTGCCCGTCTGTGCCCCGGATCCCCCGCTGGTGCCCTCCTCCCCCCTCCCTCTCTCACCCTGGCAGGTGAGGTCCTCCTGGAGGACGCGGCCCCCCCGGCAGGAGCAGTTGACATGGCCTTGGTGGGTGAGCAGACACAGGTCCTGGCAGCCCCCGTTGTTGATACGGCAAGGGGAGAGTTCGCCTGCGGCAGGGAAGGAAGGCTGTGGCTAAGAGCGTTCTCTGCTGGGCACACGCACAACATCACCCCCATTCACACAGCTTCCCCGAGCTTCCCGGCACCAGCTGTGACAGGGTGGCCCACGGCTGGGGTGGGGGCTGCTGTAGGAAGGCCAGATGGGAGCGTTTGGGGTGGGCCTGGGGTCAAGGATGTGTGCGCTTTTGGGGCTCCGAGCCGTACTCTGGGGGGATTCAGGTCTAAGGAGCCTTGAAACCATGTGTGCAGTGGTTGGGGGCCCGGGGCATGTGTGAGGAGGGTGTGGGAGGCTGGGAAAGCTTCAGATCTATGGAGGGGGAGCTGGTCACCAGATCCAGGGTGGGAGGGTGTCTGCACTGTGCGTGCAGAGGGTGGAGGGGGCAGAGCCTGGAATGGGTGTGAGATCAGGTTCCGGCGGGTGTGTGTGGTTCTGGGTGGGAGGGATGACTGGAGCATGTACTGGGAGCGTCCAAAGGTGTGGATGAAGCCACCTGGATGTGTGTGTGTGCCCGCGTGCAGATGTCTTGGGCGAGCAGGACTAGAAGCAGTGTGAGCTGGTTTGGAAGGAGCTTCTTAAGGGCACAGGTGTGTACGAGTGTGTGTCTGTGCACAGGGAGGCCCCCAGGTGGTGTGCGTGTGTGCGTGTGTGTGTGCACATGCCGGCATGATGGGCAGGGGAGCAAGGCTGGTGGCAGCGGCCCCACTCACAGCTGTTGGTGTCATTGGCCACGGCGATGATGCCCATGGGCTGCTGGGGGATGTCCACGCGCAGCAGCTTCATGTCGCTGCCCACGTACTTGTTGGCCCGCTGCACGGCCCGCCGCACCCAGTCGGTCCAGAAGATGTGCTCCCCGTACACTGCCAGCCCGAAGGGGTGCACCGGCTCCGACTTTAGGATCACCTGGGGAGGCAGCATCAGCACCATCAAGGGTCTCGCCCTCGCCCCGCCTCCATCCCAGCCCCGCATCTGGCTCCAGGGGCCGGGCCAGCTCCCTCATCACAGTCACTGAAGCGATAGGATCTGCGAAGGCCTCTCGTCACCTCCCTCATTTAACTACCGAGGAAGCCAAGCACAGACGGCTGAGCATGGTGAAGTGCCAACGTCGGGGTGCTGCTCACTGTCCTCCTGGCTCTTCCCACCACGCCGGACGGCCCCCCGTTTCTCCTCCCTGTGCCTGGGCAGCCCCCTCCCCAGCTGCCCGGCCGTCCCCTGACGCTGCCCCCTCGCACCTCCCCTCCCGTCTCGCCCCGGAGACTCACGTAGCGATGGGAGCCGTCATACTCGCAGCGCTCGATCTTGTCCAGGGTGGCATCGGAGAAGTAGAGCTTCTCGGCCCGGTGGTCGATGGCCAGGCCGTTGGGGGTGCGTATGTCCTTCTCGATGAGAGTCAGGACGTTAGCTCCCGACAGGGCGGCCCGCATGATGCTGGGGTGCTGCTCGTTCCAGTTGGTCCAGAACATCAGGCTGGGGGGAGAGAGGGCCGCCCGATCAGGACCCAGAGCCGGGGAGTCTGCCGTGGAGGATGTGCGCAGGGGTTGGCCAGGCTGCGAACCAGAACCCAGCACTGCAGGCAACCTCAGAGCCGCCAAGGCCAACGTGGCCCTGGGGCCCGGTGAACCGCTGCCACACGGGACTGCCTCTGTGTGTGTGTGTGCAGGTGCACAAATGCACACACGCATGTGCACTCACAAGCGTTTCTCAGTGCCTGTGAAACGGCCACCTGAGTTTTCTGAGACAGTGTAGCCGGGGGACTCAGGCTCTAGGGCTCCAGCACTTAATTAGCGAAGAACCTTAGCAAGTTACTTAACCCCTCTGTGCCTCAGTTTCCTGCTCTTTGAAGGTGGGAGAACACTAGTGGCTTAGGATTAAATGACGGCTATAGTGTTATGTGGGGATTTCTGTTATTTTTTCTTTCTTTTTTTTTTGTCTTTTTGCCTTTTCTACAGCCGCACCCACGGCATATGGAGGCCACAGCCACAGCAATGCCAGGTCCTAGCCATGTCTGCAACCTACACCACAGCTCATAGCAACGCCGGATCCTTTAACCCACTGAGCAAGGCCAGGGATTGAAGCCGCAACCTCATGGTTCCTAGTCAGATTCATTACCACTGAGCCATGACGTGAACTCGTTATTTTTTTTCTTAACTGCTCCCTTATGACATCCAGGAAACCTCTGCTGAGTGTTCAGTGTGTCCTAGGTCCTGGGGTTGCGTGGATTCTACCATCAAGTTCCCAAGAGTCTCCCTTTCCATGGTTTACGGCCTTTGTATATTTGGGACCTGAGCCCCAGCTCGGCTGCCCCTCACTAGCTCTGACATTGAACAAGCCCCTTGGCCCGTGAGCCTTGGCTGCCTCTCACTAAAGGAGGTGGTGAGAGTGGCACCACCCCCCACTCAGTGCTTCTTGGCGGGTCGTGAGGCCCCAGAGTTGGGTGTGGAAGACCGCAGGGCTGCTCAAGCCCTATATTGGGCTGACAATGCTGTCCTCAGACACCCCCACTGGACGGCAATCCCCGGGCCTTCTGACCCGGAGAGTCACACACAGTTAGGGTAGGGGTGAGGCTGAGGAACCAGACTTTCCAGGGCTCCCCAGGCCACCCTCGCTCTCTGGAGTTTGAGAAGCACCGAGTTGCACCAAAGTAAGACCGCTTTTCAGTTCCCTCGCAGGACCTGCCCTCGTCTCCTAGCCCTGGGCCTCTGTGCCCCTCCTCCCTCTGCTGCTCTGGCCACAGGGCCATGCTCCACAGCTGGATTTGTCTCCTCACACTCCTCATTTTTTTTTTTTTTTGTCTTTTCAGGGCCGCACCCACGGCATATCGAGGTTCCCAGGCTAGGGGTCTAATGGGAGCTGTGGCCGCTGACCAACACCACAGCCACAGCAACGTAGGATCCGAGCCGCGTCTGTAACCTACACCACAGCTCACGGCAACGCCGGATCCTTAACCCACTGAGTGAGGTCAGGGATCGAACCCGCAACCTCATCATTCCTAGTTGGATTCGTTAACCACTGAGCCACGACGGGAACTCCTCACACTCCTCATTTTTTAACAACCCCCCGCCCCCGGTCTCTCCATTCTGCCTCTAAGCTCAGGGAGGTGCTGGCTGCTTCTGTGCCCATGAGCCGAAGGAAGGCTCTGGTGCTAACGGCCTCTGGATGGCCCTGGAATCAGGGTGGGAGTGGATGGAGCCGTCTCCCTCCGGCCTCCACAGAGAAACTGGGTGTCCCAGGGCAGCTGCCAGAGTTGTCTTCCTTCCCACCAGTGATGCCCGCGCCATCAGGCACGGCCTGGCACACTGGGGTGGGGGAGGGGGCTGGCACGACTCCCCTCCTATCACGACAAACTGCTACACGTGGCAGAACGATCTGTGCTGTCACCGTGGAGCCCAAGTTGGGTAAAAACGCTCACTAGGGGAGTTCCCGTCACGGCTCAGTGGTTGACGAATCCAACTAGGAACCATGAGGTTGTGGGTTCGATCCCTGGCCTTGCTCAGTGGGTTAAGGATCCGGCGTTGCCGTGAGCTGTGGTGTAGGTTGCAGACGCGGCTCGGATCCCATGTCGCTGTGGCTGTGGCGAAGGCCGGCAGCTACAGCTCCTGTTAGACACCCTAGCCTGGGAACCTCCATATGCCGCGGGTACAGCCCTAGATAAGGCAAAAAGACAAAAAAAAAAAACCAACAAAAAACGCTCCCTAGGAAAGGGCCATGGGGTAGGGCGGGGAGGGGAGGCTTTCCTGAGGAGCAGGCAGTGACCTTCTAGCTGGGCCAGTGGGAGGCCCCTGACCCCTCCTTCTGGGTCCCCTCCCCCCACCCCCATTCCTCCAAAGCGCTCGCTCCTTCTGGCCAAGGGATGGCCTCTCCCAGGCAGCTCAACTCTTCTTCCTGTACCCTGCCCGGCTTTGCTCCCCCGTCCTCCTCCAGGCTCACGCATCTTCTCCTTGAGGACACCTTTCCTGACGTCCAGCCCCCGGGTCAGGTCCTCGTCGCCCACTCATGGAACTCCCTGCAGCCTCGTCAGGACAAGAATCGAATATGCCAATGCAGGGCCGACGTCCGCGCCGTGCCCTACCAGTCCCTCAGTGCACGGCTGGTTCTCCCAAGTCCTTTGCTGAGTGAAGGACTGAATCCCCTGGGCTCAGAGCAAAAGGAACTCGGGGGGGCTTCTGAAGCTGCAATGCCCGGTCACCTCTGGATCAATGGTGGGAGGCAGGCAGGGGGCCCAGAGCATGGCCCCTCCACAAAGCCCCAGGCCCAGCCGCTCCACGTGAGCCCCTGGCCAGCCCCAGGCAGGTGAAGTCGCTGAGGGTCACAACAGGGCTCTCCGGCACGAGCCGTGTACGTGCAGGTCAGGACTGAGGCGGGAAAGGCCCCTGAGTGGTCAGCGGGCTGGGCAGGCCGCGCTGGGGCCGGACATGGGCTGCATCAGGGTAGGAATCCAGGTTCAGGGCACCCACGGTTTCTAACTAACTGCTTTCTTCCTTTCCTTTCCTTTTTTTTTTTTCTGTCTTTTGACTTTTTAGGGACGTGCCTACAACATATGGAGGTTCCCAGGCTAGGGGTCTAATCGGAGCTGCAGCTGCCAGCCTGTGCCACAGCCACAGCAACACGGCATCCAAGCCGCATCTGCGACCTACACCACAGCTCGTGGCAATGCCGGATCCTTAACCCACTGGGCGAGGCCAGGGATCGAACCTGTATCCTCATGGATGCTAGTCAGACAGGTTTCCGCTGAGCCACAATGGGAACTCCCGCTTCTGGGTTTTGTTTGTCCCTTAGTTTCCTAGTAAAGCTTTGGGAAAACATTCCAAGCGCTGCTGAATCCAGGGGAAGAGTTTTGCTTGCATGTGGGGTGGGAGTACTAAGGTGGGGGCGGGGGGCTAGCTCATGGGCAGAGGCGCTGACCCAGCAGGAGAGCGGAGCGTGGAGGCCGGGGATGTGCACCCCTTCGGGTGTTTCCTCCCAAATTCTCCCTTCGCAACCTCAGCCCAGCCTTCTGGGCATCCTCAGCTTGCCCCACCCATGGGAACCTCGACTGGCCTGAGCATGGTAGAGGCCCTTCACAGTCCTTTCTCACCTGGAGCCCTCCCTCCACTGGCTCTTGCTCAGAGCTCTGCCCAGTCCGGGCTGCCCTTCCCTGGCCTTTCCACTTCCAGACCCCTGTTACCAACCCACCACCCCTGTGACGCCTTCTGGTCCAGCTCTGTGTGGGTCGCCAGTGTTTTCCACCAGTCATTTCTCCTCCTAGGTAGGTGGCCTGACGGGCCCAGCTCAAGGCTTCACGCAAAGGTGTTCAGTGAACAATCTTTGCCTGAAGCTTGGAGTCCCAGAAATACGGAGGACCTACTAGGTGCCTTGAGCATGGCTCACCGATGAATGAGTCATCAAGCCAGAGGGTCGTCCAAGCCCCCTCATCCTCCCCTTGATGAGGCACCTGAAATGTTAGCGCCCTCATATTCCTGATGAGGAAACTAAAGCTCAGAGAAGTCATGTGGCTGGTCCAAGGTCACACAGCAAGGAACTGACTGAGCTTGGGTTAGAGCCAGTCGCGCTTGCGCTCCTGGATCCCCTGGCCCAGTCTTCCAGGAGGCAGTTTCTAGCGCCCTGGGGGCCACCCCTCCCCATGCCCTGAGCCCGCAGCTCACTTCTGGCACTCGTCCAGCACAAAGGCCCGGGGGTGGTCGTCTCCAGACATGGTGATGACTGTCTCTCTCTCGAAGGCCCCCGGGCGGGTCTGGTCCACTGTGTGGCGGGTGATGGTGGATGTTGTGTAGCTTGTCCAGTAGAGAGTGTCCCAGCCACGGTGATAGGCCAGGCCTTCCACGGAGCCCACATCTGCAAGGAAACAGGAGCAGCAACCAGTTAGGATGGGGCCAGAGAACAGAGCCAAGGGGACGGCCTGGGTCCCCCAATTCTTCTCGCATACTTGGGGCTGGTGCCCCAACCCCACCTATACTTCCGTCTCCCACCCAAACGATCCATAGTCCATTCCCCTCACCCCTCTGCCTGTGTCTCCCCAACACGGGGCGGCTTTATGCTGTGGTCACACTCCCCTGGAGCTAGAGTTCTGCCAAGTTGGGTGCCAACTGGATTTCAGTAAATCAGAGCCCACGTGGGCTGTACTGGGGAGCTTGCAATTCAAAAAGACCTTGAACTGGATTCTTGGGTAGACCTCTTAAGATCAGGTTAAAGAACTAAGCGCACGATGAAAGAGACGCAGCAGAACTTAGTTTAAGAGAAAAAGACTCAGGGGTTTCAGTGGCTTCAAGCTGTCTGGCGATGTGGTTGCCGGAAGCCTGCGTTAATAGCAGTATTGTGGCCTGAACAATAGCCCGAAGAGAAGAGACCTGTCTGGCAGCCTCTCCCGATCAGGTTACAATTTCAGGGTGTCAAGTGTAGCTTTGGACACTACATTTTTAGGCAGACATGTGGACTGGATTCACTGGAGCAGAAAATGGCCAGGAGGTGAAAAGGACAGGCCTGGTTGTATAAGCACCGTATGCCCAGCCCCTAGATCAGTGCCTGGCAGGTCTTTATGGATGGGAGCGATGAACGCACGAACAAATGAACCAAAGGACCCAGGGCATCCAGCCCGGAGAAGAGAAAACTCATGCAACAAAACAGCAGTTTTCCAAGAGCTGCACAGCTGGTCCCAGATGACAGCTCGATCACCGACCACCTTCATGGACAGTGAATGGTGTGTCCCGGGCTGAGCTAAATTTTCCCATCACCACCTCAGGTGACCCTACCCCTTCACGCAGATAAGAAATCTGAGGCTTAGAGAACAGAGAAAATGTGCCCAAGTGACTGAAATCCTGTGTCTGGGGTTGAACCTGCCCGGTCTCCGTAGCCGGTTCTGTGGGCACCAGGCACGCAGAGAGGTTCGGCTCATTCTGTGCAGCCTGGGAGCAGAACTAAGACGAGAGGGGACACCTCTGGCTCGGAAGGAGGAGGAACTTTCAAGCAACTATAATGGCTGCAGTGTGAGTCACCAGCCATCTGTCAGGGACACAGAGGCAGGTGGGATTCAGATCCGGGGCAGGGGTGGGTGGCTGGTGTCTGCGGCTTCTCTCCCCGGAGTCTGACCAGCCCCCCCTCCCCCGCTTCCTAGGAGGAATCGGAGTCTGGGCTCACTCTCCACAATGGTGGTCCTGCCCGAGCCATCGTCATTGATCTGCTGGATGTTCCCAAAGTGGATGTCGCTGAAGAAGATGCGGTTGGGGGTGCCCGGGGAGGTGCCTGCTCGGTAGTCGAAGGCCAGAGCGATGACGTTCTTCATGTGCTCGGGGTCCTCGAAGGGCTGCACCGGCGCGTTGAGGTTGCGCTCGTCCGACAGGTGGATGCTCTTGAGGATGGTGCGCTCCGAGTAGAGCAGGTAGCCGGCGTACTCGCGGCACGTGGCCCCGTCCTCAGCCAGCATCCCGTGGGCACAGGCGCAGGCCCGCTGCCCGCCGCCGCGGTACAGGCACAGCTGCTGGCACCCGCCATTGGCCACCGCACACACGTTGGTGCCTGCAGGGGACACGGGGAAGGTGGAGGTTACGGAGGGCAGGCCCACCCTGGTGCCTCTGTCACCTCAGCCGAGGTGGAAACCGCTTGGCGCCCTGCCCCGCCCCGGTACCCCCGGTTCAGATCACGCTCCAGGCCCCTGAGCTCTATTTCTCAGCCCTTCCTTGCCCCCCTTGGGTTTCTGGGACCCAGGAAGGCGCCCTGGGGTCTAACTTCTCTCCCTGCCCCCTCACTCTGGGCTCCCACGGGGGGCTCTCTGGCCTCTCCAGCCCAGCCCAGAGCCTCACCTTTCTGCCGGTCCCGGTTGAAGACTTTGATGTCTTTGAGTTGGACACCGATGCCGGTTCGCAGGGGCACGGAGTCTGTGGCGTTGTCCTTGCTCCCGCGCTTGATGGAGCCATTGGCGTGAGTCCTGGGGGGAAGAGAAGGGCCTGATGTCAGACGGCAGGCGGGGGTGGGGACAGGCGGCCCAGGTGAAGGCCAGGACGAGGCCCACCTGTCACTCCAGTAGATGAACTCCTCAAACACAGACACTGAGAACATGTCCATGTTGTTGCTGGACAGAACCACCTCGCGGTCCTCTCCCGTCTCCAGGTCAATCCGCTCGATCTTGTCTGTCCGGGCATCGCACCAGTACAGCTTCCCATCCTGCAGGCCAGAGGCACCCACCTCACCGCCAGCGCCCCCGTCCGGGCGCCAGGCGTGTCCCACTCACTCCTGCCTCTTGCGTTTTCCCCCTCCTTCCTCCACATCCTCCCGCCCCTCTGACCTGATCTGCCAACCTCCAGGCTTCCCTCCACTTCCCTTTTTTTTTTTTTTTTTGGCTTTTTAGGGCCATACCCGCCACATATGGAGATTCCCAGGCTCCAGGGGTCAAGTCAGAGCTGTAGCTGCTGGCCTACGCCACAGCCACAGCAACACAGGATCCGAGTGGCATCTGTGACCTACACCACAGTTCATGGCAACGCCGGATCCTTAACCCACTGAGTGAGGCCGGGAATCAAACCCATGTCATCATGGATGCTAGGCAGATTTGTTTCTGCGAAGCCTCGATGGGAATTCCTCCTTCCACCTCTGAGTGACGCCCCCCATCTCCGGGTGGTAGAATCCTACTCTGGGTTGGGGGCTGGGCGAGGACCCCATGACTGCTTGGTTCCATATCTTCCCACCATTAGGGGCTCATCATAGGGAGCAGGGCACAGGGTAAGGGGAGTTGCCCCCCAGAGTACAGCGTCCACTCCCTCAGCCCCAGGGCCCAGCCTGGGTCCAAACCTCGTAGTCCACTGAGATGCCGTTGGGCCAGCTGATGCTGACGTTAACCAGCACCACTCGCTCGGTGCCATCTAGCCGAGACCTCTCTATACGCGGATACTGGCCCCACTCGGTCCAGAACAAGTACCTGCGGGGTGCAGGTGGAAGGGGGGGTCAGTCTCTAGAACATGGAGGAGAGAGGACCCGTGGCCAGAGCGACAGGGCCAGACCAGAGCCAGGAGTGGGGACGGGCCAGCCTGCCCAGCTCCTCACCCCTTCTCCGGGTGGACAGTGATAGCCCGGGGCTTGTCCAGACCCTGGGAGATGACCACGTAGCGGAAAGAGCCATTGAGCCGGGCGACCTCGATGACGTCAAAGCCCTGGTCCGTCCAATAGATGTTGCCTGAGGAGGGAGTGGCTGGGGCTCAGGGTTCGGGTAGGGAATGTGTGTACCTGGTTCCCTCCAGCTCCCTGACACCCCTGCTTCTCCCCCAACTGTTCCTGCCCCTTTTCCTCAGACCCCTCCTTCTGAGACCCCCACGTCCCCATCTTCTGCGTCCCCTCAGCCCCGACGCCCCCCCCCTCCATGGCTCACCTGCGATCCAGTCCACTGCAATGCCCTCCACTCGGCCGATGCCATTGGTCACCACATCCTCACGCCACGTCTGGTCTCGCTTAGCCCGGCTGATGGTGCTTAGGCCCATGTCCACCCAGTAAATGGTGTCATTTTCTGGAGGTGAGGCAGCCAACATAGGGACGCTCAACAAGGCAGGGAGCAAGGTGGGGGGGGTCAAAATCCCGAGGTGGTCAGGACAGAGGTGACTGAGAGCTGGGGGGACCAGGGGCTTGGAAGGGGGAGAGAGTGGGGCAGGAGCAGCTGTGCTAAGTGCCAGCCCCTCCAGCTGTGGTCAAGCAGCCTCTAACTGGACCCGCAGAGCACATGCCCCTCCAGTCACGTCCCACTCCCTCCTGCTATCAAATGGCTTACCAGCATGGAAGTCGATGCCGACAGCCAGGGAGGTCCCCGACACTGGGACCAGGGCGTCTGACTTGTCATTGGGGTCCAGGGGGATCCCCCGAATTCCCTCGTGCACAGAGTACAGGAGAAAGGAGCCCACACCTGAAACACAAAGACACTTCCAACATGGGCCTCGATGACACCCCTTAAACTTGGCTTCTGTTACCCTCAAACTCATTTTTCTCTGCTTTTCTTTCTTTACCCTTTATTTATTTATTTATTTATTTTGTCTTTTTGCCTTTTATGTAGAGCCGCACCCGCGGCATATGGAAGTTCCTAGGATAGGGCTCTAACAGGAGTTGTAGCTGCTGGCCTTCGCCACAGCCACAGCAACACAGGATCCGAGCCGCGTCTGCAACCTACACCACAGCTCATGGCAACGCCGGATCCTCAACCCACTGAGCAAGGCCAGGGATCGAACCCGCAACCTCATGGTTCTTAGTCGGATTCGTTCCCACTGAGACATGAAGGGAGCTCCCTTTCCCTTTTCTTTTTACCTCTGTACTGTGGCATATGGAAGTTCCCAGGCTAGGGGTTGAATCAGAGCTGCATCTGCTGGCCTACGCCACAGCCACAGCAACACCAGATCTGAGCCGCACCGGCGACCTATGCCGCAACTTGTGGCAACCCCGAATCCTTAACCCACTAAGCTAGGCCAGGGATCAAACCCGCGTCCTCACAGACATTATGTTGGGTTCTTAAACCACAGTGGGAACTCTTCCCCTTTCCTTTTGATATCTTCCCCCAGCCAGAGCAACCTTCCCCTCAACACATGCACACACCCTAGTCTGGGACCTTAGGGTCTGGAACCAGAAGTCTGCGCAAGATCACCAGGCTGGGAGAGGGGAAAGGAGACAGCAGCTCTGGGGAACTACCTGCAAGATGCCTAATGGCCACAAGAGGGCAGCAGAGACCTGGCTTTCTCTCCAGTTCTGCTGTCCTGTCTGGCCTCACACCACACAACCCTGTACCCCCAAAGGGAGAATCTGGGGGAGGTTTAGACCAAACAATAGGACTGGATGACTCCCAAATTTAGATTTCCACCTTAGTTTCCTCTTGGTTCTTGTCCATCTGGTCTGTGGCATACCCGTCTCCAACATCCCTCTCTTGAGCGAGCCTCCTGCCCAGCTGTCCCATTTCTTAGGAGGCGTCACTATCCATGAACCCCAGAATCCTCCCCTGCCTCTGTCCTTTCATACAGCATGCCCCCCAAACGAAACCCCAAATAGGCCCTGGCTGCTCAGGCTCCCTGAAAAAAAGGATTCACAGTTGAGTGGGTTTGGGCAGACCCCAAACACTAAAGTCTTCCCTTGAAAAATTCTTGAAAAAATTAAATATGCAGATAAGCATATTCAAGGCTCTGAGAAGTTCTGCAGCAAAAAAAAAAAAAAAAAAAAAAAAACACTTAAACTTTGTTCAACCCAGCGTTTCTTTCTGTAACATCTACCACATCAAACAGGGAGGTTCCCAGGAGTGCACTTTGGGAAATGTTGTCCTGGGGCAAGCTTGTAAATCAGTCAGCAAGTTCTTGTGAAATGTCTCTGAGTTTCATCCCTTCTCTCCAACCCAGCTCCTGAGCCCCAGCCTCGGCCCCAACTCCTAACACTGGGATTACGCTAATAGCCTCCTGACTGGTCTAACTGCCTTGGTTTGTCCCTCCTCCCTCTCAGCCGGCTCTCTGCCGCCAGGTTAATCTGCCCCAAACACCACTTTCCAGGCTCTCCCCGCTGAGAACCGGCAGAGCCCCACCCACCCCACACCCTCACCCGCGCCTCCCACACCCTGCCCACCACTTGGGTTGGCACCTCAGGCCACCCTGCTGGGGCTCTGGACCCCTGGCTTGGCAGACCATCTGTCCCTTCTCCTTCGGAGCGCACACTCACACTCTACATGCCCCAGAAAACCCAGCTCCCATGCCTGTTTCTCCAAAACCTTGCTGAAGTCAGAGCCGCTTCGTGCTGCCCCTCCCCACTCCGGTTAAGGCGGCAGACACAGGGACAGGGACTTCTGCCCCTGGCTTCCCCACAGCAACCAGCGGCAGGGGCTGTCATGCATCTAAACAGAGGCATTTAACACACCAGGAGTGCAGTCCCCTCCCCAAGGTGAGATGAGGAAGGTGGGCTGTAGAGAAACTCGGGTTGGGGCTGGGGTTTCGGGTGGAGACGGGGAGGAGAGGCAGGCACTGACCCTCGCAGGCCTGCTGGCCACTCCGGAGGCTGTAGCCGGCGGTGCACATGCAGGAGCGGGTGGTCTCCGACGTGGGCAGGCAGAGCTGGGAGCAGTCGCCGTTATTGACGCTGCAGGGGTTGGTGCCCTCGTGGTCTGGGGGCGGGGGTGGGGGAAGGCAGAGAGAAAGGGTCAGGGGCCCTCCTCGGGGCCTCGGCGTCAGGTTCGTGCCGCTCAGGGACAGGACGGTCACCCCTTCACCTGGACCACCCAACCCAGCTCTCAGGTCTTCGGTCCTGCCGGGGGGTGAGCAAAGCCTCACCCGTGTCCACTCCCCACTCGATTGCCCAGGGCTTCTGCAGCCCCTCCTTGGCCTCGGCCCCGACCCCTGCCACCCCATCCCGCTGTCCCGGGCCCTCAGCCCCGCCTCACCCAACTGGATGCTCTCATCGTAGACCTTCATGTGCATGACCAGGGTGGTGCTGTTCCTCAGGACCACGGACCCTGAGCCGTCAGCCTTGTTGCAGGTGCCCATCTTCTCCGACACCTGATCTGCCCACCACAGCTTGTCCCCTGGGGTGGCAGGAGGGGATGAGACCCTGGGAGAGGCCCTGCCCTAGGCCAGCCCTGTCTCTCCTGCCTGCTCAGCTCCCACCCCCGCGCCCATCCAGAGGCCCTCACCCATGATGGCCAGGGCCGTGGCCTTGCCCAGCTGGCTCCACATGGCATCGATGACCTCCAGCCCACTCCCGTCCAGGTTGCAGCGGTTGATGGTGTGATTCCTGGAGCTGATCCAGTAGAGTTTGCTTTCGGGGAAGTCGATAGCCAGGCCTGGAAGAGGGGAGTGTCACGGCCAGAGAGCCTGGCACCGGGGCTGGGGGCCTGGGAGGGCCTCTCACCTCCGGGGATGGGCACAGAGTGTGTGTGAGGGCTGTGTGGCCTGGGGGGAGGTACTAAGTACCAAGCTGGAAGTTTGGGTAGACAGAGGGGCAACTGTGGAACCCTTCAGAGCATCTCCCGGGGGAGGAATAGGGGCAGGGCAGCAGGGCGAGCCCGTACCCACGGGGCCCCTCTGGCCACTGAAGAGCAGGGTGCGGTTGCTGCCGTCCATGTTGGCCATGCTGATGTTGTCGCCATCTGTCCAGTAGAGCTTCCTGTCGGGCAGGGGTGGTGTCGGGAGGGGAGAGTCAGAACCCTCTTCTTCCCCCGCCCCACACCCCACGCTCCCCACCCTGAGCCCTGGACGGACCCGCGCAGGGGGTGGACCACCAGGCCGTGGGGCTGCTCCAGGCCCTGCACCACGGCGTTCTTGAAGGAGCCGTCCAGGCGGGCCACGTTGATCTGCTTCTTGTTGGTGTCGTAGCTCGTCCAGTACAGGTTTCGGGACACCCAGTCGACAGCCAGCCCGTGGGCATTCGGCAAGTCTGGGGACACAGGGTGGAGCTGCGGTTGGGTGTTTGCAGGACATAGATCCGGGGGCTGGAGGGGAGGGGGCCGGCTGGATTTCTGGGCGAACAGGGAGCAGGAAACCGGGAAAAGGATCTGGAGACGGACTATCGGGACCAAGGGGACCAGGGCGTGTGGGCTGCAACCCCTGAGTGGAGGGGGAGGTCCAGGGCCAGGACGGAACCTGCGGAGACGACGGTCTCCACGCCCGTGCCGTTGATGAAGGCCCGCTTGATGGCCTGTGTCCGCACGTCAGACCAGTAAACGCGCTGCTCACGGGCGTCGTAGTCCAGCACGGTGACGTTGTCGATATCGGGCACCGTGAAGGAGATGATGTAGTTGTAGTAGGGGGCGTCCAGGTCCACGCCCCGGATCTCCATCTGACGTGCGTACAGCAGGAACTTCTTAAACTCTGCGGGCACGGGGCAGGTCACTGAGGGCAGCCCCCTGCCTCCACGCTCCCCACCCACCCGGATTTCCCTGGGGGCACGTTCCTGCCGGAGCGCTAGCCTCTTCTTCCAGCGGTCGTCTCTGGAGCCTCCCGTTAGGCACCTCCCGTGCGGGGGAGTCTTTTTTTTTGCTTTTTTAGGGCCGCACCCGTGGCATGTGGAGGTTCCCAGGCTAGGAGTCAAACTGGAGCTACAGCCGCCGGCCTACGCCACAGCCACAGCAACGCGGGATCCGAGCTGCGTCTGTGACCTACATCACGGCTCCCGGCAACACCGGATCCTTAACCCATTGAGCGAGGCCAGGGATCGAACCCCGAAACCTCATGAATACTAGCTGGGTTCTCAACGCGCTAAGCCACGACAGGAACTCCTGGGACTCTCTACCTTCACTTCCAGCCCGGAGCTTGGGTACCGGACTCGGTCCCCTTCAGTCCCGGCTTACCCCCGGCTCCAGGCGGGGCCTCCTACCGTAGCAGGTGGTGTTGTCCTTGTGTAGCTTCATGAGGTGCGGGCAGGCGCAGGAGACGGTCCGGTTGTAGTTGATGAGACACAGGTGCGAGCAGGGGCCCCGGCCCCCATTGGCCTCACAGGGGTTGGGAGCTGGGCGGGGAGAGAGGAAAAGCAAGACCATCCGGTGGCCGACCCTGCCTGGCCTTGCTCACCTAGCCCGCCCCCTCTCCACCCCACTCCTGTTCCAGCACGGCCCGCTGCCGTCTGCGGCCAGACCTGCCTTTGTCAGCGGGCCGGCCACCCTGCCGTCCCAGCACAGACCCTCCTCCCGGCTACAGAGTCTGCGGGCTGCCTCCCGGCCACTCACCCATGGGCTGCCGAGAGGGGTGGTACACCTGCAGGTCAAAGGGCTGGGTATTGGTCCTCTGTACCACGGTGACATTGTGGCCGGTCCACTTGTTGGCCTTGGCCAGCGTGTTGGTTCGCCAGTCCGTCCAGTACACCTCGCCACCGTACAGGGTCACTGCGAACGGGTGTGACAGGAACTCGTGTCCCCGAAGCACCTCCATGTGACCGGAGCCGTCGTAACGGGCCGAGTAAATGGCGTCTGACCTGAGAGCGCGGTCGGGGCAGAGTGAGCAGCTGACGGCACGGCACGTGGCCCAAGGCTCCCGCCTTCCCTCCGAGCCCGGCCCACGGCACCCCGCCGAGCAGGAACCACGTGGGATCCCAGCTCCGCCCCCAATTCCCATGCTCACATCTCCCCAGGGCCCCTGTCAGCACCCAGGGCTGCGGTGAAGGTTAGAAAAAGGTGCCGCTTTGGGGAGATCAGCTAGAAAAAAGGCTCCCCTTCTCCTGAGCCCCCAGACGTGTGAGGAGGAAGGCGTTGTGCTCCGGCCCTCGGCTGGCACTCCTTGGTCCGTGGCTCTGGCTCCACTCCCCCTCGTGGCTGCCGAGTCCCCGGACCCTTGCCCCACCCCACCCCCGCCCTTCCGACCCTGACGGGGAGGGAGGGTGGCGGCCTCCCAGGTGTGGTGCAAGGCACGGACCTGGCGTCGATCCAGAGGATGCGCTTCTCCAGGTAGTCCACGGTGAGCCCGTTGGGCCAGCCCCCGGAGCCCGTCTCTCGGTGGATGGTGCGGCGTCCGGCCCCACTCATGGAGGCCGCCTCGATGCGGGGCAGGCTGGCATCCCAGTCCGTCCAAAACAGGATCCTGGGGAGTGGGGAGGGGGGTCAGGAGGGCCAAGTTCAGGGCCTGGGGGAGAGGCTGCGGCAGGATCCTTGGTGAAGGGTGCAGGGAGCAGAGAGCATCGAGGAGAAAGGGAAAGGGGTGGCTGGCCTGGGGGAACGAGGCTTCGGGTAGGGGGGGCGTTGTGGGGCCAGAAGAGGGCTGGGCAGGGTCCTCACCCATCCCGGGGATCCAGTGCAATTGCCCTTGGGTGCTCAATGTCACCGGCCAGCAGGGTGGTCCGAAGGGTCCCATCCAGCTTGGCCACCTCGATCTGGTCCAGGTTACTCTCTACCCAGTAGATGTTGCCTGCAATCCAGTCTACAGCCAGGCCCTCGGGTGTGGCCAGGCCGTACTGAATCACCACCTCGAAACTGGTCAGGGCTGGAGAACAGAGGTCACGGGAGGTTAGACTCACCTGGGGTGGGGTGACCTCACGCTATCCTAGGGACCCTGGATGACCCACCCTCAACCCTCTACCAATACCTCTGGTGTGTCCAGAGAAACCCCACTCTCCTTACCCAGGCCCCCTGCCCCAGGAGATCGAGGAGAAGCCTGGCTTCCAGAACCCCAGAGGAGGGGAAGTGGGGTTCCCTCTAGCTTCTGGCTGCAAGTCTCTGAGAGTAACCCCCGGGAGGAGGTCAGAGCAGAGGACGGAGGTCTTGGGGGGACAGACCTAGACTCCATATGAGGCAGACAGAACTTTCTAGAAGTCATCCCACAGACAGTTCTAGAAACTTCTCTACTGTAACTACACAGACACACACACACACATATAAAATTACTTTAGAAACTGTTACATAGTGTGAACATTATCAGTCTGCTTGGCCTTCCCCTTGTTAATGGACATTTGAGATAGTTCCATATTTTCTTTATTACAAATACCAACTCCTCTAGTCAAATGTGTTTTTTTCAAGTCTTTGCTCAGATGTCGGCTTCCCAGGGAGCCTTCCTTGACCATCTAAATTAAATGTTACCCGCATTCTCCCGACTGACCCCTTTCTCTTTATCCACAGCACTGCCCCTGTCACAGTCTGTGCTGTGTTTATATCTGAAGTTCCCACTGGTGTATAAGCTCCACATTTTGGCCTGTCTGGCTCCCTGCCATCTCCGAGGCCCAGTGTGTATGGCAGGTGCTCAGGTGTGTTATTGTTATTATTATTATTTTGCTTTTTTAGGGCTGCACCCACGGCATATGGAGGTTCCCAGGCTAGGGATCTAATCAGAGCTACAGGTGCCGGCCAATACCACAGCCCACAGCAACACGAGATCCAAGCCACGTTTGCGACCTATACCACAGCTCACGGCAACACCGGATCCTTAACCCATTGAGCAAGGCCAGGGATCAAACCTGCGACCTCATGGTTCCTAGTTGGATTCACTTCCACTGTGCCCCGAAGGGAACTCCCAGGAGTGTGTGTTATTATTAATCCAAGAAAGTCTGTGATGGGTCAAGGCTGCCTTGGGACAGAAGGCAGGATTCAGGTACCCCACCCTTAAATGGCTTTTTTCTTGCAAGCCTACAATTCTGGCCGTTCCAAAGAAAGGCCGATCATTTTGTTAATTACCAGGCTGGCAGCTCTGCTGACGATAATTACGGGGCATCAGGCACTGAGACCCACAGCAAAATCTAACCCAATTAACGAGAGCGTGGGGGATAGGGGAGCTAAGGGCCTCTACTCTGGGCAGCCTGCATCTGGTCCCCTGGTTCTGAGCACCCAAGGGCCCCGTCTGGGTTCGCTGCGCTTGGCGTCAGTCCCAGGCAGGGGGCAGTCACCTCCGTTGTCCAGCAGCTTCCCGCGGTAGATCTTGTCCTCCACCACGTCGGTCCAGTAGAGGGCGCTCTGGCTGAGGTGGAAGTCCAGGGCGATGGTGTTGCGCAGCCCCGGCACCAGGACGCTGTAGTCCCCTTTGTGAAGGTCGATGCGCCGGATCTCATGGCGGTTGGAGAAGATGATAAACGGCTTGAAGGGGTCTGGGGAGAGGTGTGACAGGGTCACAGGGGGCCCGTTGCGTCACAGCCGCCCTGTTCAGGGGCAGGCAGGGTCTCTGTGGGCCCTGGCACTGGGCCTGGATGGAAATTTCAGCCTCAGGCATTTGGCTGCCCAAGCCCAGCTTGCTGCTGCTCAGGGGCCTGCCCTGCCGCCCGGCTGCCCGGCCACCCCGACCCGGGTCTCACCCAGGCTGCGACAGCTCTCGCCGTCCGGCTCCAGCACCCAGCCCTCGTAGCAGGAGCACTTCACACTAAACTTGTTCTGGTCGCACTTCTGGCTGCACTTGAGGTGCTTGGCACAGTAGCTCTGGATCTGGCAGGTGTGGTTGTCAGGTCCCAGCTCCATGCCCAGAGGGCACGAGCATACAATGCCTTCGCCAGGTGCCACCGAGCAGTTGTGACTGCAGCCGCCGTTGTTCAGGGAGCACTGGTCTGGGGGGTGAGGAGCGGAGGACAGTTTCAGGATCCAGAAGGAGGCAGACCATGGCCTGGCTGGGCCCCAGTCCCGAGCAGCAGAGACAGAACCCTGACACCCCGCCCATGGCATCCCTCTTTCCATTCCTCTGTCCCGCTTCTTCCCAGGCTCCCCCAGGACCAGAGTTGGGACCCCCGCATCCACCACGTGGGATCAACCCTCTCCTTCCCCCGAGGAGCATTCGTCTATCACGGCTAAATCTCTTTCTGGCCTCTATTTCCTCCCTGCCCCTTCTTTTTTCTAAATTTTTATTTTTATTTTTTTGCTTTCTAAGGCTGAACCTGCAGCATATGGAAGTTCCCAGGCTAGGGGTTGAATCGGAGCTGCAGCTTCTGGCCTATGCCCCAGCCACAGCAATGCCAGATCCGAGCCATTTCTGAGACCTACAGTACAGCTCGCAGCAACTCAGGATCCTTCACCCACTGAGCGAGGCCAGGGATCTAACACACATCCTCATGGATACTAGTCAGATTCTTAACCTGCTGAGTCACAACAGGAACTCCCTCCGCCCCTTCTTTTTTTTTTTTCCCCCTTCTTTTCTTTTTTAGGGCTACACCTGCAGCCTATGGAAGTTCGGAGGCTAGGGGTCGAAATGGAGCTACAGCAGCTGCTGGCCTGCATCACAGCCACAGCAATGTGGGATCCAAGTCACATATGTGACCTACACCACAGCTCAAGGCCACACGGGATCCTTAACCCACTGAGCGAGGCCAGGGATCGAACCTGCCTCCTCACGGATGCTAGTCGGATTTGTAACCCACTGAAGCACATGAGAACTCCCTCCCTGCCCTCCCCGTGGGGGCCCCAGCTTTTTGTCTCTCTCTGGGAGGGTCCTCTTCCCTCCATCTCTCCTGACGTGGGGGATGTGGGGTGGGGTGGGATAGGGAGCGTCCTGCCTCTGGCCCACTGTCACACCCTGGGACCCCCCAGCCCTGACCAATGACCTGTCAGCCTTTCCCAGGGCAGGTCCTTATCTCCCACTCCTCTCCTCCAAAGAAGCCGACGACACTCTGCCTGGCTGGGGGGAGATAAGGTGGCTCTGCTTGGCTCCTCATCCCCAAGTCACACCATGTGGCCCTCCCTGACCCCTATTCTTTTGATCTTGAATGCACACCCCCTTGCCCCGCCTTCTTGCTTACTTGGCAGGATAAGGAGCACACACTGACCACACCGACCTCCCCCAACCCCGGGGCCTTCTTCTCAAAGGCCCACTCTGGGCTGCTGTGCAGCTGTCTGCGACCCAGGTGTCGGGGAGGGGGCTGTGCCTGCGGGGAGGGGCCGTACCACACTGTCTCCACAGCACCTCACAAGCTGTGCGTCCTTGGGCCGGTTGTTTAACCTCTCTGTGCCTCAGTTTGCTCACGGGTAACATGGAGGTGATATAAGAGCACCTACCTCAGGGGGCGGCTTTATGGATTAAATGCCATTAACAGTGTGACACGCTTGGCACAGCTTCTCACCAAGGTGAGTCCTAAGCTGACACGGGTCATCGGTGATCACTCTGAGTGCTCACCCGGCAGCCAGAACCGCCCTTCTTTCCTGTGTCCTAGTCTCTCCCCGCAGAGCGCGTCCGGTCCCACCGCCCTAGCCCGGCCACCCGGCTTGCTCCCCGGCGGGGCCTCACCGCAGAGCTCTCCCTCATCCGAGCCGTCTCCACAGTCGTCGCTGCCGTCACACAGCTTGTCGGGGGGCAGACAGACCGAGCTGTTGTTGGCGCAGGGGTGCGAGGGTGGCCTGCAGGCCAGGGACTCACAGTTCTCCTCGTCTGAGTTATCCTCACAGTCGCTGTCACCGTCACACACCCAGGCTTTGCTGATGCACCGAGCTGGGGGGGCGGGGCGCAGAGGATCAGGGACCAGGCCCGGGCAGCGGGGCTCCCTGTGCCCTTCTTCCCAGACCCAGCAGGCTTCTCTAATAGGGGTCATGGCTACAATGCCTCAGGGTCTGCTAGGAACCTCGAGGCTTTTTCTATCGAATTCACTCGGACAACAGAGCAGGCAGGAATCTGCCAGAGCTGCTGAAGCTCAACACTGATGCGGGTTTTGGTTTCCTGGCCCCTTCGATACCTTCTTCCCCCATGCATCCGGCACAGGCTTTTTCTGTGCAGCCTTTTGCCTCAGCGTCCCCACCCCACCCCTCGTGGGTCAGTGTTTCCCTGGCCACTGCTCTGCTCTCAGTACGGTCTCCTCCTGTCCATGCTGTGTCCCTTTCGTTCTTCTCTTTACCCGAGTCCTTGCAGCCAAACTTGACATTGGGGTCACAGACGTGGGTCACTCCCTCACAGCTCTTCTCGTCACTGGAGTCCATGCAGTCGGTGTCCCCATCGCAGCGCCACCGCAGAGGGATGCACAGACCATCCAGCCGGCACTGGAACTCATCATTGTGGCAGCCGCCAGGAGGCCTTGTGGCTGAGGGGGGAAAGGTGGATGTCACGGTGGGGTGGGGGCTGGCGTTAAGGGTTCCAGGTCAGCCGTTCTCATCTCTGCCTTCCCAACCCCCTCCTGTTATACCAGCCCGGGGATAGGAGCTGAGCCAGGGCTGGAAAGTTCTCTGAGTTCTGCTGACACTCCTCGAAAGCACCAACTCAGAATCAAGGCAATTACACCTCCCAGGATTTGAGAAATCATCTTGTCCAATCTCCTTATTTTACACACAAGAGCTCCGTTAGATAAGCAGTTTGCTAGACCAAAGTTCAAATGCCTCTACCTTGGCCTAACTTCCGTTCCATGAACTCCACAAACACTTACTGTGCACCTTTTGTGTGCCAGGCACTGCTCTGGGTGCCAGCATGAACAAGACAAAGTCCTTACCCTTACGGAGCTGAAGTTCTAATGGGAAAGAGAAACGGCGAAGATGTGACATAAAAATCTGGAATACAGCTGCAGGTAGAGCTCAAGTTCACTCAGACAAAGCCAGGTCAAGGCCAGAGAAGACGGGATGCCAGTTAGATAAGACAGCCAGGGAAGGCCCCTGAGCAGGAGATGTTGAACAGAGGCCTGAATGACATGAGCTGTGAGATTACCTGGCAGAGGGAACTGCTAGCGCAAAGTCTCAGAGATGGGACCATGCAGGGCATGTTCAAAAAATGTCCAGGGCATATTTAAGGCTGCATAGCTGGAGTAGAGTGAAGGAGGAGATGAGTGGCAGGAATGCAGGTCAGAGAGGTTGTGGGAGCCCTGCAGGCCACGGAGCAGGGCCTGGCGTCGATTCGAAGCAGTGCAGGCTCGAGGGCAGGGCCCGGGAGTGATCTGACTTATGTTCTGCAGGATCACTATGGCCGCTGTGCTAAGATCTGACTCAGGAGGCTGGGGAAGGAGCAGAAGCAGCACTGGGAGACACAGGCGACTGCGCTCAAGCCCCACTTTACACTCACTCCCCTGCACGCCCTGCTCCCCCACCCGCCCCGCCATGAGCACGGTCCACGCTCTCATCTAGTGCTTGGAATTCAGCGGCAGCCTGCACACTGATTTTCCTTCTTCAGGGCCCCTAAACTTCTTTCCAATCTAATATCTCCTTCCAAGACTGTCTTCGGAAAACACTTCCTGCATCTTATCACCCTCCAGCTTTGAGATCTTCCTAAGGGCCCCAGTGCCTGACTTGCATTCAGTTGCTATTGTACTCTGCCCTTCCGGGCCCTGCCTCCCTCCCGCTCTCCCCTCCAGTCTGAAGGTTCCCACCCGGCCCCAGCGGCCCCGGCAGGAGTGCTCGGTTTCACCCGCTAAGTCCTACCGCGGGGTTCTTCAGGCCACACTCCCGCCCCTGTCTGAAGATCCTCTCCCTTGTCCCTTAACCCACAAGCCAAGCCTTCATCAGGGCCTAGTTCAAATCCCACCTCCTGCTGAATGGTTCCAGACCATTCCAGCTTCCAGGCAGAGTTAGCCACTGTCACCCACCACGACATCCTTGCTCCCACGTGCCAGGGCCCTCACACACCTCCTCTCACTTCACCGAGGAGGAAGCCCAGGCTCAGAGGAAGCAACTTGTTCAAGTGCACCCTGCCTGTGAGGGGCACACAGCTCTTCCCGTCACAGGTCTCCAGGAGCCCCCTTCTCAGAATCCCCAAGGCCCCAGCTCCTGCCCCGCTTCCCCCGGCCCTTCTCAGGGACAGCTCCTGAGATTCGGTTCCCATTCCCTGGGCCTCCCTCTCAGTGCTGGGCCCGCAGTGGGTACTCCATGCGTTGAGTGCTGTTCCCATTACACGCACCTTAATTCTACAAGGCAGAGGTAAGCTTGGTCAGGGGCCAGATGAGGCCTGCACAGAGATTTTGGTCTGCATGCATGGTTTTTAAACTTTTCAAACCAATCGCCAGTAGTTACGGGTTGATTTGTGTTCACTAAGAAGATGCTGACCTGTGACCACCACCTTATTTAGAAATAGGTCTTTCTTTGCAGATGATCAACTTAAGATGAGGTCATTGGGGTGGGCCCCGATCCAACAGGACCGCGTACTAATATAGAGAGAAAATCTGGACACAGCGACAGACAGGCACCCAGCGAGAATGCCATGTAAAGATGAAGGCAGAGATTGGGGTGAAGTGAGTACAAGTCAAGGAACGCCAAGGACTGCCAGCAGACACCAAGAGCTCGGGGAGAGGCATGGACTGGATTCTCCCCTGTAACCCTCAGAAGGAACCAACCAACATTCTGGTCTTGGACTTCTAGCCTCCAGAAACGTGAGACAGCATGTTTCTGCTGTTTAAGCCACTTCATTTGTGGTACTTTGTTACAGCACCTCCAGGAAACGAATATACCAGTGCTTTAAAACAGAGATTTCGGAGTTCCTGTCATGGCGCAGCGGAAACGAATCAGACTAGGAACCATGAGGTTGTGGGTTCAATCCCTGACCTCACTCAGTGGGTTAATGATCCAGCGCTGCTGTGAGCTGCGGTGTAGGTCGCAGAGGCAGCTTGGATCTGATGTTGCTGTGCCTGTGGTATAGTCTGGCAGCTGTAGCTCCTATTCGACCCCTAGCCTGGGAACCTCCATATGCCACAGGTGCAGCCCTAAAAAGAAAAAAAAAAAAGCCTAAAAAGCAAAACAAAAACAAAAACAAAAAAACTAACCACAGAGATTTCACATAAAAAATTCTGCATTTCTGACTTCTCTTGAAGCCAGGGTAGTCCCGGGTCTGCATCCTCCCGTGATGACCATAGGTCAGGGCTGAGAAACCAGAATCTCTTGAGAAGATCTGTGCTTTCCAGTAAACCCAGACTCTGGGGCCCCCTCACTAGGCCCCGGAGCCCTGGGCACTGGGGACCTCGCAGAGCCAGCCCCTCTCTCCTTTGGCCCCCAGTGCGCTCAGTCACTGCGACCCCTCTGAGTGTTCCTTTTTCAAGCTGCCAGCTGTGAAACACGGGCTGCGTGCTTTCTGCGCATGATCTCACCGAGCCCCCACCTCAGTGTGACCACCTCAACGTGAAGCTGCTGCTGCTGCTATTATTATCCCCACCTTGCAGATGAAACTCACGGGGCCCATGGAGATTAAGTAACTCGCTCAAGGCCACCCAGATAGCAAGTTGCAGAGCTAGAGCTCAAACTCAAGGCCACCCAATGGCGAAGCCTGAGATCTTAACAGTGTGTGACAATGATTTGTCGACAACCTCCCTCTCCCACAGGACTGGAAACTCCTGAAGGATAAGAGCCACGTCTGGGTTATCTCTGGTTCCCAGATGGCGGCAACACACAGCGGGGAGGAGGGATGGATGGCGGACAGTCTGGCCCCCACCCCGCTGGTCCCCGGGCGCCCACCCTGGTTGGTGCAGTTGGCGTGTGTCTCATCGCTGTAGTCCCCGCAGTCATTGTCCCCGTCGCAGGTCCAATGCTCGGGGATGCAGCGCCCGCTGTTGCACTTGAACTGGGTGCTAGAGCAGGAGTGGCTGCAGCCGGCCTCATCGCTGTTGTCCCCGCAGTCATTGTCTAGGGCGAGGCGAGAAGGGAAGAGGCGAGCCGCGGGTCAGCAAGCGGCCTTCTCCGTGACCCCAGCACGGGGCCCCCGCTCCCACCTCCCCATTCCCACCCTCAACCCCCCCGACCCCCCCACTGAGAAAATAACAAACAGAAAAGACACAGAAACTGCATAGACTGCAGCATGCACCATGGCCCACGTGGCAGAAGGCAGGGAGAGGCGGCCGGGCTCCGGGAGGGCCCTTCCCTGAGTCCCGGAAGTGTAGGGGGTGGCGGGGACAGGACTCATTCCTTTCCTCGTTTGGCAGGGTCTGGGGACAAGGGTCTGCTTGCTTTGGGGGAAAGGCAGGATTTCTCTGGTTCTGGAAGGACAGAGGTGGGCGGGGTAGAGGTGAGGCCCCTCTGCTGGGGAGGGAACGGCTGAATCAGGCCCCACCCTGAGCATCTCCGAGCGCCTGACTCACGCGGGGCACCGCCCACAACTGGGAAGGCCAGGGGCCGCTTCTGGAAGGTATGGCAGGATGACTGAATGAAAGTCCTGCTTTCTAGGCCTCATGGGTCGGGGCTACCAGACTTTACACGTTCTGGGCCCTTCTGGAGAAGATGGGTCTGGCTGTCCCCTTGGGCTGTGCTCCTGCCTCTTCCAGCTGGCTTTGCGTCTCTGCCGCTCTCCTGCCCCCATGTCCTGGTCTCCCGTCCCCGCCTCTCTGTCACCTCTCCTGGGAGAGGCGCCCTCTGCCCTCTCTGCTTTCCTTTCCGTTGTTCTCTTTCTCCCTCTGTCATCTCCTCTCTCTTTTCTCTTTTTGCTTTTTCCCAGGAGCTTTGGGGGAGGGAAGCTGCCTGGGGGTCCTGGGAGGCGGCCCGAGGCCAGCCGGGGTTCTAGGGGTGATGGTGCATGTGCTTCTATGCACTGACCGGCAGGCTCAGGACAGGTCTTTTCATCAGAGCCGTCCCCACAATCCTTCTCTGAAACACAGAAACCGCCAGAGCAACCATTGGCACACGAGACACGGCAAAGATGAGGGGCAACCTGGCGCTGACCCAATACATCGTCACACACGTGAGCCAGGGCTCGAGCCCCCTGCTGCAACACGTCACAACACCACACGGGACACAACCAGAGCCCCGAGACGGCACACACACAACGGTCCACCGGCCCCCGTGGCTCTGGGCTGGCGTCACCTGGTCCGGGGCTGACCTCCAGGGGGCTCCTGAGCCTGGAGCCAGAGCCTGGACGGTGCGGCAAGGACCCCAGGAGAAGGGGTGTGCAGAGAGACGGGAGCTGGGCAGGGCTCTCCCGGCTCTGCCCCTCTGGCTCCTCTCTCCTCGGCCCCTGAGCCCCTGCCAGAGGGTGGGTGGCTCGGGCCCTGGCTGGGGAGGGATGGCGCTTGCGGGCGACGGGTGGGATCTCCCCTCGGTCCATCCTGGTTCCCCCATGGCATTTCTGGCTCGTCCTCATTTCTCCCCGCCAACCCAGTGGGGCTTCAGTGAACTGGAGGGAGGCCCTGGCTTGATTCTAAAATCCCTTCACCCCTTCCACCCAGGGCCTGGCTGTGGCTTCTAGTTTTCCCAGGAACTGGGGCAGGTGAAGGGAAATCGGCTCGTACCATTGTCACATCTCCAGTTGATGTTGATACATCTGCCGTTGTTGCAGGTAAACTGAGTCAGGGGGAAGCAGGTGGGATAGGCTGTCGGGGAGAAAGGGTAGTCAAGCAGGGTCCTCAGGATTACACAGCATCGTAGCACCGAGCAGTGGGCCAGGGTCCCTCCCGAAACCAGCAGCCCTTAGCCCAGCCAGATGGCGGAGGGAAGGCTAAGTGGAGGTGCCTTGGCCTGAAACTCTGCCCACTCACCCCCACCCCTCTAAGCACCCTTTTTATGAGCAACTGGTTGCCCAACGTGCTGAGTGCTTTCTGACCCCACCACCACCACCCACGCCAGTGGTGTGATGTGAGTACTATTATTATCCCCACTTTGCAGATGAAACTCACAGGGGCCCACAGAGGTGAAGTGACTTGCTCAAGGCCGCCGAGATACTAAGTCTCTCTAGCATCCCCGCTCCCAGGTATGTCCCCGTGGGCCCTCCCTTCCCCAGGCCAGCCTGGCCTTCCTGCTGTCCCTCTCACCACACGAGGCTGACTCGTCAGAGCGGTCTCCACAGTCATCGTCCAGATCGCACGTCCAGGAGATGGGGATGCAGCGGCCACTGGCACAGGAGAACTGGTTGGGTGGGCAGGTGCGAGCTGGGGACAGGGATGTGAGTGAGTGTTCACAGTCTAGTCCCCCCCCCTTTTTTTTGTCTTTTTAGGGCCGCACCCGCGGCATATGGAGGTTCCCAGGCTAGGGGTCTAATCGGAGCTGTTGCTGCCGGCCTACGCCAGAGCCACAGCAACACCAGATCCGAGCCGCATCTGCAACCTACACCACAGCTCACAGCAACACCAGATTGTTAACCCACTGAGCGATGCCAGGGATCGAACCCGCAACCTCATGGTTCCTAGTCGGATTCATTAACCACTGAGCCACGATGGGAACTCCTAGTCCCCTCTTTATACCGTTTTCTTCACTATTATTCTCTGCCTCTCTGGAAGTCTTCCCAAGAGTCTCAAAGCCATTTCTCTTAGCGGTCTCACACAGGATGTTTCACCCCGTCTCTCGAGGAGCCTCTGGTGTCCTCCAAGCAGAGGATCCACTCGGCCCGCTTGTCATCCCCAGCCTTGGGCTGTGCTCTGTCCCCGGTGGGCAACAGGCCTCCCAGCCACCCCTGTCCTCCTGGGGAGGGGACAGCACACCTCTCCTGCCCGGGCCCCTCTTCTCTGCCCTGGGTACCGCATGCTCCTTTCTCCCCATGGGTCCCCTCTGCTCCAGTGATCGAGGGGTCCCCAGTGTGGCCACCCCCCTCCACACCTGAACACGTGGCATTGGACTCGTCTTCGCTGTTCCCACAGTCGTTGTCCCCGTCACAGAGCCAGCGGTTGGGGATGCAACGGTTGTTCTCGCACTTGAAGCGGTCGGAGGGGCAGGTGTGCTGATCTGGGAGGGACAGGTCACGGTCAGCCAGAGGGAGGGGTCCCCAGCTCCCGGCCGCTACCCCCAGGCCTGCTGCCCCAGCCCACGCGCGGGGACTCACGGCAGAGGGCGGGGGCCTCATCGCTGTTGTCTAGGCAGTCGTTGTCCCCGTCGCACTTCCAGCGCTCCTGGATGCAGCGGCTGTTGGAGCAGGCGAACTCGCCCGGCTGGCACTGGGGTGGGGGCACGTAGGACGGGTTTGCTGCGGGCACCACAGGGGCGTGAGGGGAAGGTCAGACCCAGGTCACGGACAGGTGCTGAGCCCCCTGTCCTTTGTTTGCTTGGTTTATGATTTTATTTATTTTTACTTTTTATGATTTAAAAATAATATACAGGAAGTAACTTGTTCTAGTGCACATTTCTTCATGAACAAATTATCTGGATGGAAACTGCAAGTCTCCCTCGAGACACAAGGATGATGTTTGCTCTGCTGCTTCCAGTGCTTCAATGTGGCCTGAGAATAAAGAAGAGACCTAGAGCCCCACCATCCTTTTGCCCCCACCAAGCAGAATGTCCCTTGCCCCTGCCTGCCATCTCCATGAAATGCCCCGTGGATGTTGCCTCCAGGGCCTCTGGGCCCTGCCCAGGTCCCTGGATTTTTTTATGCATCACCTCTACCAGCAGGAGGGAAACAGGGGCCAGAACTCTGCAGGTTCCACGATCCTGTCCCCCAACACACACCTCTCACCATGACTATCTGCCTTTGGCTATCAGCAGTAAAATCACTGCATCCTTTGTCTGTCTTTGCACAAGGTGAGCCCCAGAAGCCCAGAACACCCATGTCAGTCCCTGGCCCTGGACACCACAGCTCTGTGCACCACCTTTCTGACCCATCTCTCACCCCCTAATCCTGTGGGTCCCAAGAAACACTGGACCTGGAGGCTGTACGTGTCCACCTTGTCCCTCATCTCTGCTTCCTGACCATTCTCCCTCTGTCCTCTGAAAAATCTGTGACTTTCACTTTATTAGACTACATGAACCCCTACTTCTGCGGGCCCCAGGCCACTCCCCATCATTCTCTCTCTCTCTCTCTCTTTTTTTTTGGCTGCACCAGTGGCATTCGGAAGTTCCTGGGCCAGGGATCGAACTTGCCCCGTAACAGTGACCTGGGCCACTGCTGTGACAATGCCGGATCCTTAACTTGCTGAGCCGCAAGAGAACTCCCTCATCCTTCTTAAGGGTTTTTAGGAGTTCCTGTCGTGGCTCAGTGGTTAACGAATCCGACTAGGAACCATGAGGCTGCGGGTTCGATCCCTGCCCTTGCTCAGTGGGTTAAGGACCCGGCGTTGCCTTGAGCTGTGGTGTAGGTTGCAGACGCAGCTCGGATCCCACGTTGCTGTGGCTGTGGCGAAGGCTGGCAGTTACAGCTCCTGTTAGACCCCTAGCCTGGGAACCTCCATACGCCGCGGGCACAGCCCTAGATAAGGCAAAAAGACAAAAAAAAAAGCGTTTTTAGCTCTTCTTTCAATGTCACTTTCTCCAAAATCATTCCCTCTTTAATCCTTAGTGATTTCCACGTCCATGTCAATGAACCTTCCATTACCCTGGGCCCACAGCTCCTTAAGCTCCTCTCAATCAACATTCTTGACCTGGCCTCAGTCACTCACTCTTAGCTGTACGCTATGGCCCACTGACCCATTTTCACTTCTGGGATTCTATCCCAAGGAAATCATCCAGAATATGGGAAGGCATGAAAGTATGAGAAACAGCAGAGTAGGTGATTAAGAAACATACTCTGGGTCCGACTTCATGGGTTCAAACCTCTGCTTTAACTTTGGGCCCCAATTTCTTCATCGCTAAATTGGGGATAATAGAAATACCTTCCCTACAGGATTCAATACTCTAAGGAGTAAATAAGTTATTGCAGGGGGAGTGCGTATAACCATGCCTAGTACATAGACTGTGCTCAATAAGTGCTGGCAGCGATTATACTAAAAAACTGGAAATAACACAACCATGCAACAGTAGAGAAATGGCTGAGTAAATTATGGGATGTTGACCAAATGAAATATATTTTTTTTCACCATTGGGAAGACTGCTTATGTATTAATGATACACTGCCCAGCAACAAAAGCAGGGAACAGAACGGCATGGGCAGCACGATACACCCACTTAATACACGTAAATATACAGAGAAATTGGGAGAATGTTCTCCAAAATGGTAACAGTAGTACCTGTGGGTGGGTGGTGGAATTTGGGGTGATTTGTACTCTCTCCTTTGCATTTTTCTTGTTTTTTATTTTGTAGTTTTTTTATACTGTTTATTTTTACAATGAGTATGGCCAATTTTTATTAAAAATTGGGGTTATTTGGAGTTCCCTGGTGGCCTAATGGTTAAGGACTTGGTATTGTCAGTGCTTTGGCATGGGTCACTGCATGGGTTCAGTCCTTGGTCTAGGAAGTTTTGCATGCCTTGGGCACAGTAAAAAAAAAAAAAGGGCTATTTATTTATTTTATTTTTTTTTGTCTTTTGTCATTTTAGGGCCGCACCTGCGGCATGTGGAGGTTCCCAGGCTAGGGGTTGAATCGGAGCTACAGCTGCCAGCCTACGCCACAGCAACACCAGATCCGAGCCGCGTCTGCGACCTACACCACAGCTCACGGCAACGCCGGATCTTTAACCCACTAAGCAAGGGCAGGGATCAAATCCGCAACCTCATCGTTCCTAGTTGGATTCGTTAACCACTGCACCACGACGAGAACTCCGAGGCTATTTAAAATAATGAAGTACCAACACAGAGAATTCGCAGTATATATGTGCCAAAGGAGCAGAAAACATTTATATACAGTACGATTCCAGCCGCGTAAAAACCAACCTAAGGAAAAAAGGATAGTGTTCATTTACCACAATGCTAACAATATAGTCATGCTTGTTGGTGAGACTGGGCTTTTTTCTTCTCCTCTAATTTCTAATATTTTGAACTATTTTTGCATTACTTTAATAATGCGGGAATAAATGTAAAAAAAAAGTAAACGTTTTTCTCCTTCCATAGCTGTCCCGCTTGTCACTCGGTTTCCCCAGTCATCGTGCTCTTCCAAACCCCCCAGTCATCCCTAAACACCTGCCAGCCTCCAAGCCACCTGTCACCTCATCCCTCACCTCCCGTTGTCCCCACGGGGCCCTCTTTGCCTCCTTCATCTCCGATGGGGACCCTGTGGCTCACTCCTGCTGGGGTCTGCTCCCCCGCCTCCCACCCCAGCTGGGCCCCTCGTACCCAAGCAGGTGACACCGTCTGTGTCCAACACCTGGTCCTCGGCGCAGGCACACTGGCGACTCCCGGGGGTGGCCAAGCACAGGCTGCTGCAGCCGCCATTGTTCACCCGGCATTTGTTGGTGCCCACTGTGAAGCAGGGACCATGAGTGGGAAGAGGAAAGAGAGGGAGGACAGGGGATGGGTTATGGCAGGGTCAGGAAAGGCCAGAGAGGGGAGACGAGAGGCCAGGGGAGAAGACGCATTAAAAGGAGGAGACAGAAAGAGGAAATACACAGAAGTTGAAGAGTAGAAGCAGACATGATGCAGAAGGGGAAATGGGGAACACAGAAGGTCAGACTGGGGTGGAGCCTCCCTTCTTGAGAGCCTCACGAGTCAGTACCCAGGATCCCCGGGGAGTGCCTTCAGCCTCTGCAGGAGCCTCGGCCCCCCTTCCAGGTCCCACCCCACCCGCATCCCCAGCCTCTAGGGTACCTTGCTGCTGCTGGGCATCGTACATGCGGATCTCAAAGATGGGGGGCCGCTCGCTGCGCAGGAGGGTCACGATGGGGGGCGCACCTCCTGTGCCCCGTTCCAAGCGGTAGACACTACCACTCCGGTACTCAGTCCAGAAGAGGTAGTTGCCATGGTGACACAGGCCAAAGGCGTGGTTCAGCTCAGGACCCTCGTACACGATCTAGGAATGGAGAGGAGGTTACTAAGTTGCTGGGAGACAAGTGGGGTGCCTCCGGGGAGCCCGGGGAGGGGGTCACTGTTTTGTACACTTATATATCCATGGCCTGGGTGTAGGACTTGTCTCCCCCATCAGCCCGGGAGGCCCTGAGAGTGAGAGCCTGGCACACAGTGAAGTGCCAGACCCTGAATCCAACAGGATGCGGATGGGGAGCTTGCCCACATTTCTCTCCTGGGTTGATTCATGTTCATTCCTATCCCTCCAACACGTGCACGTGTGCATGCATGTGCACACCCAGAGCAAGGAGCAAATAGCCAGAATCCATCCCTTCGTTTCTTCATCCAACAAACATTTGCCTGGATCTACTAAGGTACCACTAAGAAATGCAAGACATGGTCCCTGTGCTGGAGGTGCCCACTGCCTCAGGAAAGGCACACACGGTCATCCGGGGAAGCAGAGGGGTCTGGAGACAACATCCCAGAGCAAGTGGCCCCTGAGTGGTGTGACAGCCGAGAAGGCAGAAAGATCTGCATGAGCAGCAGACGTGTGCTGACTTAAAAGCTGTCTAGTGTTGCTGTTAAGGGCTGGGATGCAGGGAACAGGGGAAGAAAGAAGACCATAGAGATGGTCAGAGGCCACACCATAAAGGCCTTTATATACCGTAAAAGATCAGTCCATGTGCCCAGACACGCACATGGCTCAGGAATGAAGCATGAAGCCACCCAAAGGATGAGCGTGCACACACGTACTGTCTCTAGGCACCTCGCACCTGTACAGAAGCACACGGTGCAGGCACACACCGGCGTGTGCTGCGTGTATGTGCACAACCACATGTATGCTCAGGTGTGCGCCTGGATGGTGATGGCCGCAGACCACATGCAGTCAGAGATGCGCTGATAGACCCAGTCCTCAAACAATACAAGACACGGGCACACGGGGGGACACACCCACAGGCTCGCAGGTAGACATGCACAAAGCACACAGGCCTGGAGGCACACAGATGCCCACACATTCAGACACACAGAGCCTCATCTGTACACAAACGTGGTCCAGCAATGCACGCGTGAACAGCGGCACGCACACAGGTGCACGCCTGCCCACCTTCCGGTCTGTGCCATTCAGCAGGATGGTCTCGATGCGGTCATAGAAGGCATCCACCCAGTAGAGGCGCCCCGCTGGGATGTCCAGGCTCAGCCCATTGGGCCAAAGCACTGTCTTGGAGGTGACAAAGATGTCTCGGTGTGAGCCGTCCATCCAGGCCCTCTCCAGCCGCCCTCGCCGACTGTCCTTGGGGTCCTCCTCCCAGTCAGTCCAGTACATCCACCTGCGGACAGCGGCTGGTCAGCCCCACCTGGGCCACCCCTGCCACCAGCTTCCTCCCCTGTGACCCCATCCAGGTGGGCTGTTCTAGAGCCCCTCACAGGGGTCTTCCTGCCGTGCTCACTCCGACCCACACATTTCACCCAGCCATTCATTCCTCCACTCGACAAATACTTGTTGAGTCCCTACTGGGCTGGGCACACTCTGGCCCTGGAGGACGTGGTGGCGCCAAGGCAGCCACGGCCTCACTGTTCTGTCTGCCTCACATCCCCACCCAGGGAGACAGACAAAAACACGTCCGTCAAGAGGGTCACACCCATCAGAGAGCAATAAAGGTCAGGAAGGACCTGCAGCGGGAGGACGGGATGGAGGGGGACTGGGCAGCCAGTGGGGGAGGCCCCTCTGAGAGGTGGCACTTGAGCTGAGCTGTGAATGCTGAGAAGGAGCCGCACAAATCCTTGGGAGTCCCGGGCAGAGAAAAACCAAGAGCAAAAGCCCTGAGGCAGGAAGAGCTGGGGTGCTGGTTTGAGGAAAGGACATCAGGCAGTGGGGACAGAACTTCCAAGCGCAGAGGGTGAGGTCAAACGGGCTGCAGGCAGATCCCGTAGGATCCCAGGCCTGGTAAAGCAAGGGGACTCGGGGGAGGGCTCTGAGCTGGGAGTGACAGGACCAGAGTGCTCTGAGGGCATCGCTCCCACCGCCCTGAGGATGGGGACACCCTTCCCCTTTCCAGCTGGATTCTTGCCCGAGCCTCCAACCTCGGCCGTCCTCCCCCGTCCACTCTTGGTCTCACCTCCCTCAGTCCTGCGGCCCACACAGTGCCCAGCTCCTCCCCAGCCCAAGGCCCTGGGAGGACTCACCCATTGAGTGGATCTACCACAATGGCCCTGGGGTGTGTCATTTTGCCCTCGATCAAGGTCTTGCGGGTCTGAGCGGCTTTCTCCAGCCTGGCCACGCTGACGGTCTTCTTGGGCCCGTCGTCCGTCCAGTATAAATTGTCCCCCATCCAGTCCACGGCCACGCCCTCCACATTGTGGACGCCTACGGGGAGCGGAAGGGGGAATGAGAGAGAGCCTCTAGGGAGGCTCGGAATCGCTCGCCTCTGACCTTAAGGATACCTGCGCCCTGGGGCGCTTGGCCAGCGGGGAGTGGAGGGAGCCTCCTGGGCCCTAGATGGTGGGTGGGACGGGACGGGAAGTTGGAGGAAGGAGCCAGGGAGGTGGTCTGTGTCGCCACATCTGTGTGGAGGCGCAGTCTCCCAAAGCTGCACGTGGCAGCAAGTAAACCTAAGTGACACATGTGAGCTCCCGAGGAGGGCATGTTGGGGCCCTGAGCTGAGGGTGGGGGAGCATGTGCCTCTGCGCACAAGTGTGATGCCACGTCCCAGGCCTGAAAATCCTGAGCTGACAAAATGGATAAATTAGGAAGTGATTTTTCACTTAGCCAGAGGTTTCATCTCGAGCTTAAATAGCAATGCCTTGGTATAGGGAACCCCAATATTTTCCTGACGATAAGTTACTTTTGATTTCCCTAAAGTCTTATGATTGCTGACTGCTGAGGTTCTCTGAGCCACCGCGGGCGAGGGGGGCGGGGGATGGGGAACATGGCAAGGGCTGGAAGCAGCATCAGTATCAGCCAGACTGATTGGTTGGGAAGCCTGATTGTGCGGGCCAGAGTGCAGGCTTGGGAGTTCCTAACACCTGGCCCGGGTGTGCAACACCCAGGGGCTCACAGCCTCCACACCGATGGATATTCCGAAGACAATGCACTACTGATCTGCCTGGGCAGCTCAGAGGGAAAAACTGGATGCAGTGCATAAGACAAAATTCTCTCAGGATATGTACACATGCAGCTCTCGGCGGCCCTGTGCATGCACACGTGTGCCGGTGTGTCTGCTTGATTCACAGCCCCAGGCCTCTCCCCGGCTGTGCGCTGCATGCAGCTCCAGGGCTCGGAGCCAATGGCAGAGAGACCCTGTGTTTTCCCAAGGGCTGGCAAGGACGGCCGTGCTGTCTAACCCATCCATCCTCCTACCTCTTTTCGGCTCAGCCAAGACGGGGGTCACCCAGGGGTCAATCTGTCTATCCCCTCATCTCCATGCCAACCGGCTCAGCCAGCCAGTCAGCAAGCGACTCTCCAAGCTGGGAGGGCACCAGGAGAGAGATGCCCAGGCCCCGGATGGCTTCCGGCCCCAGGTGGGCACGTCCCTCTGGTCCCTCCCACACTGGGGTCCTCACCGTCCTTCAGGATGGTCTCCCGCTCGGTGCCGTCGATCTTCTGGCGGCCAATGAGGTAGCTGGTGGTGTCGGCAAAGTAGATGAAGCCAGACTCAGCATGGAAGTCCAGGGCCCGGGGGTTCATGAGGTTCTCGATGGGGATCATGTGCTCATCTGGGACCTTGGCCCCCATGTCCATGCCCCGGATGATGCCTGGCCGGCCCTTGCCGTACACGAGGAACAGCTCGTGCTCTGGCTCTAGGGCAGGGACCAGGAGGGGCACAACGTCAGACACACGCGTGTGTGAGCGTGCACGTGCGCACACACACACACAGATCATCACCCGGCCAATGCCCTGGCAGTACTGGGTCAGGGGATGTGGGGGAAGAAGAGGGTCTGAATCACGGGGACAGACACATTAACATGGAAGGCCCCAGGGAACAACGCCCTGGGGGGCTTCCCCACGCACTCTAGGGGTGGGAAATGGGACAAAAGCAGCCAGTAGCATGCCTTCAGTATGTGCCCACTGTTAAGTAGTGAAAATGTGTGGCCCAAATGTGTTGGAATCTGACCACTTCTGACCACTTCCCCTGCTACCATCCTAGTCGAAGCCACATCACTTCTTGCCTACGCCGCAGAAATAGCCTCCTGCCACTTCCCCATGGCCCATCCTCCACCCGGCAGCCAGCATGAGCCTCTGTACAAAGGTGAATCAAATCTGTAAAGTCACCAAGGGCTTATCCCAGTTAGAATACCACCCAGCCTCCTTCCTTGTCCCCCCTCACTTGGCTCAGCCTCCCGCGTCCGCGCGGGTCCCCAGCAGCGAGCGCACACCAGCCTCTGAGCCTTGGCACTGAAGATGCCCTCTGCCAGAGGTGCTCTTCCTTCAGGTACATGACACCTGCTGCACTTCCTCACTTCACAGAGCGCTTGGCTCTAATTTCACCTGGGCAGAGAAGCCTTCCCTGACCGCTGTCTAAACGGGAGTCCTCGTGGTCATTGTTAACCCTCTGCTCTACCTTTTTTTTTGTTTTTGTCTTTTTGCCTTTTCTAGGGCCACACTCGCAGCATATGGAGGTTCCCAGGCTAGGGGTCTAATCGGAGCTACAGCTGCCGGACTTCGCCACAGCCACAGCAACGAGGGATCTGAACCGCGTCTGTAACCTACACCACAGCTCACGGGAACGTCGGATCCTTAACCCACTGAGCAAGGCCAGGGATCGAACTCGTCACCTCATGGTTCCTAATCGGATTCATTAACCGCTGAGCCATGACGGGAACTCCATAACCCTCTGCTCTACCTGATTTTCTTCCTAACACCTACCACCACCCGAAGTCATTTTTTTGAGTTCGTCTGCCTCCCCTGCCAGACTACAAACCCCACAAGGTCAGAGACAACGTTTATCTTGTTCACGGCTGAACCGTCACTGCAAGACAATGCGGACACACGGTGCGTGCCTAGGCACTTGCTGAATGAATGGAGGAATGAAGGAATGAGGGGGCCGGGCGGCGACAGTCTTCTACAGAGCCCGAGTGGGTAGTGGGAAAGCCCTGCTCTTGGATGAGAGTTCCAAGTCGCCTTCCCCTCCCTGGCAGTGACATTGGGTAAGTTCCTCCATCTTCCTGCATCTCAGACAGATGCAGCCGGGCCACGGAAGGCAGACCAGGACTCCCGCCTACCCATCCCAACAGGCACACCAGCCCATCCCTGTCACTCACTCTTGCACGACTTCCCATCGCTGCCCAGGCTGAAGCCGGAGCGGCAGCGGCAGGTCCGAGCCTTGTGGCTGTTGGCCAGCAGGCAAATGTCGGAGCAGCCGCCCGGCTTCCCGTACTGGTCATTCTCGCAGGCGTGGCTCCTCACTGGGGCAGGGTTGGAGAGCAGGTCAGGACCCCTCGAAGCCCCCGTGCGAGCCTCGAGAAGGCTTCCTGAAGACTGCCCGCACACCCCCCACTCCCACTGCGGTCTTTGGGCCCGTTGTCCCCTTTGAGGATTTAGAAGCCTCAGGATGGAAGAGTCCTCTGGGTGGGGACTTCCGTGGTCACGGGAAAGTCACACTGCTGCCCGCAGCCAGGGGATCCTACTCTAGACCAGCCAGGGCACTGGAAGGGGTGATCGAGCCCCGAGCAAGGGGCTCCCTGGGAGTGGGATCTGGAGGCGGAGGGGCAGGAAGGAGCCGGCAGGAGAAGCAGTCTGGAGCGGGCGGCTGGGAGACGCCACTCTGACAGGAGAGAATCGGGGGTTCCCACAGGAGAGTCCCCGGGGCCCCGTGCACCTCGGGGCTGACGCCGCTGGTGGTAGATGTGCAGAGCCCCTCCCTTGTCCACGCGCGTGACGACCTGGTAGTCGGTGCTGTTGAAGCGGTTCACGCGGATCACGCTCGTCTTCTGCTGGGCGTTGGCGTTGTCCGAGTTGGTGGCGTAGAGGTAGTTCTCGAACACAGTCAGGCCGTAGAGATGCTCGATCTGAGGTGGGTAGGAGAGACCGTGAGAGGAGGAGGGAGTCCTCCCCGTCCCCCGGGAGAGCCCCTCAGCCCCTCACTCAGACTCACTCCACAGCGGCCTAACTCCACGCTTCACTCCTGTCTCCTCCGCCTGGACTGTCCTGTCAAATCCCACCCATCCGCCACAGAGCATCTCCTTGAAGGGCTTCTGAAATCTTCTTTTTTTTTGGGGGGGGGGGGGCCGCACTCGCGGCATATGGAGGTTCCCAGGCTAGGGGCTGAATCGGAGCTACAGCCACCGGCCTACACCACAGCCACAGCAATGCCAGATCCGAGCTACGCCTGCAAACTACACCACAGCTCATGGGAACGCCGGATCGTTAACCCACTGAGCAAGGCCAGGGATCGAACCTGCAACCTCACGGTCCCTACTCAGATTCGTTAACTGCTGCACCATGACAGGAACTCTTTCCGGAATCTTCTAACAAGAGACGACAACAGTCCACCTTCCACACTCCATTTCTGGCTGTTAGCCGGTGTCTGGTGACGTCCACCCTGCTCAAACCCCTCGAAGGCAGGATCCATGTCCGTCACAGAATCAGGCACACAGGAGGTGATGGGACGATTCTGCACTGGCTGGAGTTGGGCCCTACCCTCTCTCCACAGAGAACATTCTTAGCCCACCTCTGGCTCCCAGCTTAGGGGAGGGCTGAGAGGGCAGACTGCCCCCCCCCAACCCCCGTAACAACCCCTACTACCTGTTTAATGTAGCTAAGGTGACCAATCCTCCCGGGGACCTGCCAGGAGACCTGAAGGGCTAACCCTGGGACAGTTCCAGGCAAACCGGGATGGATGGTCGCCCCAGTTATCCCAGAACAGAAACAGCATCTCTGAGCTGGAAGGGCTTCTAGGCTAGGTTAGAGTGCTATTTCTCAGCTGTGTAATCTCAGGCAAATTGCTTAACCTCCCTTTTTTCTTCTTCTTTTTTTTTAAGAGCAGCACCTCTGGCATATGGAAGTTCCCAGGCCAGTGGTCCAATCAGAGCTGTAGCCACCGGCCTACGCCACAGTCACAGCAACGCCAGATCCGAGCCACGTCTGCGACCAACACCACAGCTCACGGCAACGCCGGATCCTTAACCCACTGAGCAAGGCCAGAGATCGAACCCACAACCTCATGGTTCCTAGTCGGATTCGTTAACCACTGAGCCATGACGGGAACTCCTCGCTTAACCTCTTGAACCCTGCCTTTTTTCATTTGCCAAAAGGAAACTGAGCCACCTGTCTGCTCACTTCCCGAGGCTGCTGTAAGGATCAAATGAGAAAAGGGAAGTAAAAGATGCCTCTAAAATGACTGTGGCCATCAGAGTGGATGTCATATCCTGCCCTTCCCCACAAGCGCACGCATCCACCCCTCCCCGCCAGAGGGCTGGGGTGACCGCACCCCCACACTGTCCCGCCCCTATGGGGAGGCCTCGAGGTTCCCCTGCCAGGACTTCCTCCTCACCAGGATGCCCTGGATGATGGTCTGCCGGCCCTTGCCCTCGTAGTCCACCACCTCAATGTAGTCCAGGTAGGCATCGGCCCAGTAGACGAGGCGGCTGACCAGGTCCAGCGTGATACCATGAGGAAACACAATCTTGCTGTCGACCAGCTTGGTGCGGTTCTGCCCGTCCATGTCGCAGCGTTCCACCTTTGGGATCTGCCCGTAGTCAGTGAAGAACACCTTCCTGTGGGCAGATGGCAGGTCACGTGGGGTCTGGACATTGGGCACCCTTCCTTTTCCCACAGCCTCTGCCTCCCGCTGCCGGGGCCAGCACCCCTGCCTGCCCCTCGTACCCCATGGCAGGGTCCAGTGCAATGCCCTTGGGGTTGTAGAGCTCCAGGTCTAGCAGAGTGACACACGTGTCCCCGTTTCGGTTGCACACAAAAATCCTATCATCGATGTCATCCACAAAGTAGAAGTTGCCCGTCAACCAGTCGATGGCCATCTGCTCCACATCTGGAGAGTGCGAATGAAAGAGTTGTGAGTGGAGGTCCTCCCACAGACAGGCTCACCTTGCTGGTGCAGAACCCACGCGCATACGCTGCGAGATACCCTCCTCTTCCGGGGTACCCTCCTTCACCCCCCCCGGCCACAGCTCTCTCTCCTCCTTGAGCTCCAACAGGAGCTACTAGCAGTGGCACATTTTGCCTTGTGCTCTTGGCCACCTCTCATCAACATGGTCTCCCCAAAGAGAAGCCCTGAGTATTCTCCCTCCCAGCCCTGCTCCCCATGCTGAGCTCAGGCGGGGGGGACACAGGGGCACTGGGTAAGCGTTGGCTGATGGACAGGTCTCCCCAAAGCTACCCACTCCTTGAATGGGACTATCTCCTTGGGGTTCCAAAAGGCAGCGGGGACTGGTCCACTAGCTCACTCCAGAATTTTTTTATCTGCTTTTTTTTTTTTTTTTTGTCTTCTTAGGGCCACACCTGTGGCATATGGGGGTTCCCAGGCTAGGGGTCTAATCGGAGCTGTGGCTGCCGGCCTACACCACAGCCACAGCAGCACGGGATCTGAGCCACATCTGCAACCTACACCACAGCGCACAGCAACGATGGATCCTTAACCCACTGAGCAAGGTCAGGGATCGAACCTGCATCCTCATGGATGCTAGTCAGATTCGTTAACCTCTGAGACACTACGGGAACTCCTTTTTAATCTGCTCTTACTTGCGATAAGAGTACTCAAGCTAATAAAACATCACACATCTCTTCTTTTGGTTGGACTTTCATCAGCTTTGCATGATAAGTTGAGTTATCTCATGCTAGCCATGCACACTGATTGGAAGCTGTCCGTGTTGCCTGACTTTTAAAAATGGAAAAGCATGGCATCAATCAATAAGCCCAATCTGAGAGAAGAGAAGGTCCAAACGTCCAAACAGGGGGCCCACAGAGACGGAAAAGGGAAGATTCATGGCAGCAAAAGGTTGGAAGCAGTGACATGGGTCAGACTTCCTGTACTCAGTCTCATTCCCTTTTGTTCAGTGTCTCTATTGCTCAATTTCCTCCTGTCCTAGGGAGGGTGGGAAGGAGCGGAGAAGAAGCTACGGGGCTGGAGGGGAGAGCTCATGGGAGGAGGGTCATCAGAGGACTCCGAAGGCAAAGGAGGCAGGGCTTGGAAAGAGGGGGACCTTCTAGAAGGAAGAGGGCAAAAAGGTGGGGGTGGGGAAGCAAGAGCAACAGGAAGTCTAGGAGGCAGGAAGCAGTCTGGGACAGGACCCCTGTGGGCCTCCTGGGGCGGGTGGGGCACGTGTCTCCAGGACCCACTGTCCGCTCCAACCACCACCCTCAGAGGTCAGGCCTCTTGCAAAGCTGGGAAATTTCCAAGACAGTGACTCCCTGAGGCCCCTGCCTTACAGGTCACTTCCACCAGTTTCCCCAACAGGTAAAGGAATCTTTGGACCACCTGCCTTTGGCTGAAATCTTTTTTTTTTTTTTTTTCTTACGAAACCTCCCCCCACCCCCGCCACACTCAACCCAGAAAGGATTATTTTATCCCCACACAGCTACAGGTATAATGACCGGTCGTTCTGTTCGACCCTCCATTTCCCTCCCTCTTCCCCAAAGGGATACAGGGGCTGTTTCCTAACAATGGGTGGGGGCAGGGGGCAAAGGGAACGGAACGTGGTTCCCAAGGAACTTGGCCAGGCCCTGACACTGACTCACAGTCACAGGACTTTAGGCTGCGGGAGGAAGGGAAAGAGCCAATTTGAGGCTCTCATCAGACCAGTTTCCTCTTCAGGTCCCTCTTGGGGAACCCCACCCCAAGAAGACTGGAGAAAGAGGTCACAGGGATGAGGTGTTCCCCCGGAGGGTGCTGATGCACCTCCAAACCCAGCCACGCTTTCCTCCGGGCCCCGGTACTGACAGGATCAGAGAGAAGGGGGCAGAGGGGCCTGAGAGAGGGGGGCCCAGGCCGGGGAGGAAGAGGGCCCAGGGCAGGGGTCAGGCGAGCAAACTACCCCACGGTTACGGCGGAGAAAACAGAGGAAAATGAACGCTGCTGGGCCCACATCCAGAGGAAACCAAAGTCCCAAGGTGGGGGTGGTGCGGAAACTGCCCAGCCCCAGGCAGCCGGTGGGGTGGCTGAAAGGCAAACGGGGCTGCGTGCCCTTGACTTGGTGGGCACGGTGGGGGTCTGGGGGCTGCTGGCGTGTAGGTGAACTTCATCATTTGGAGCTGTCTTCCCAGCACCAGCTGGTGCAGCTGCATCCTCCTTTCCAACTTCCTGAGGCTTTTCCCTGAGTCACTGCCGAGCCCCAGGCTGGCAACACCCTGCCCCTGCTCCCCCATCCACACTTTCCTCAGCAAGAGGGGGGGACCAAGAAAGCGGAGGAGATGACGTGGCCCCATCCCAGGTACAGCGCCACATCCACATCCTCCCGCTCCAGCCTCAGGACCTGCGAGCCTCCCCGGTGGCCGGGGTTCCCTGCCAGTTCCGGGAAGGAAGGCTGAGGGACTGTCCCTGCTCTCAGACATTTACCCTTGGCCGGTCTCCCCTTCCACCTCCCAAAGACCAGGCAGGGGCCCCACTCAGCAGGCCGGTGAGGAGTTGGCAAGAACTGGAGTCCCCGGCCCGGCCTGGCCTCCCCTTTGGTATTTTTGCAGCTGGAGACTATTAGTTGCAAGCAAAAATCCTTTGTTATCCAATCCCCCTCCACCACATTATTTTCCTCCCTCCTAAGGTCCAGATTCCTCTGCTCGCCCCACCGCAGACGCTCACACACACGCACACACACGCTTGGCCACTCTCACCACTCGGAGTGGAGTGAGAGGGGCTCAGACTGGGAGAGGGCACCTCCCTCCCAGGGTCCCCGCAGGCAGGGTCTGGGCCACTGCCCTCTGTGCCGGGGGTGTGGAGCAAGGACATGTGGTGTTCCGGGCCCCACACATCCAGAGGGCAGCTGTCCCCTGGTGGGCCCAGTCTTCTCAGGACTGACCCCCGTCACAGCGCCCTCCAGAGGTGAATCCTGAAGACAGGAGCTTCTCAAGTAAACCTAAGGGGAGGGATGCTGTGCGGTGGCGAGGAATCCGGGGTGGGTCTGGGAGCTGAGGGGTCAGAGGTCCCAGCACAGAGAAGGAGCCTAGGACGCTGGGAGGGCAAGAAGACGCTGGGAGGGTAGACCACAGCCTGTCTGTGATGTCGCAAAGGGACTTTCAGTTCCAGGCCCCAGAATAGACCTGGGGTGTGCGTTTGTCACTGCTGAGCCCTCTCTGCACCCCCACCCGAGCCTCAGCACCCTGCCCTCCCCACAACTCCAGCTTTTCTCAACTTCTCCATCCTTCACATCATTCAAGAGGCATTTCCCTAAATAGTGGCTGCTTTTCCAAAAACAGCCCCCACCCCATTCTTAGGACCCTAGTTTCAGCCGCAGGACTCTGGTCACTCTTCCTAAAATAATTCTGGGGGAGGAAGAGAGCCGCTTTTGCTTTGAGGAAATATTCATCCACACACCCCGAGATTGCAAGATAGGGTGGAAGGGCCCCAGAGGAGGAAGGAGAATCCTATTTCCACTTTGCCCGCAGCCCCAGCGAACACGCCAAGCTCTTGTCCTTATTTCAGGAAATTTCCCGGTCTCTCCCATCACTCAGCTCTGCCCTGGGCCCAACCGGCCTCAGACACTGACAGCCTGGGTTTGAACCCTGCTCCTGCCACCTTCCAGCTGTAGAGTCATGGGCAAGTTAATGCCTGAGTGTCAGTTTGCCTGTCTGTAAAGTGGGCTGGTGCACGGACAGCACTGAGTGCAGGACCAGACACACAGAACGCTCCACAGTGGGAGCTGTCGCTCATACCTTGGCGGGCTGCCCGCCTCCCCTCAGGCCCATCCTCCCCCACCTCTCCCATCTGTGCCTCCAGCTAAAGGTGGGCCCTCCGGGTGAGCAGTTCGGGGCTAACACCTACTACTCTTCAAGACTCAGTTCAGGCCCCCGGAAGGAAGATTTCTATATTACAGGCTTCCATAAGCCCCGGTAGTTCCTTTTATCACAGCCTGTTGACCTGACTACAAATATTTTGAAGGCAGGGCACGGTCTTTCATTTTTGTCCCCAGTGCCCGACACAACGTCCTGATTCATTCAACAAATATTTGGTGAGCACTGAGTGCCCGCTCTGTTGTCCTAGGGCTGGGACATCACTTTTTCCCTTCCCTTCCGCTGCCAGGATCCTCCCTCTCTGGCCTGGGGACACCCAAGACAGTGAGACAAGATGTCTCAGGCAACCTTCTCGCTTGTCAGAGCCACTCTGGGACGTCACCCAAGGGCTGGGGGAGATGCTCGGGAGCCCGGGGCCTCCACAGGTAGGGAGGAGACCACCAGACAGGCCCGCAGAAGCTCTGCGAAATGGCATGTCCTCACGTTCCTCTTTCCTGCTGGGTCCTGACTTCCGCTCCTCTTGTTCTACCAGCAGGTCCGGGGCTCAGCCACAGCGCGTCACTCGGTCCCAGCGGTAGGGGGGGGCCCCCTTCCTGCCCCGCTCCCCTCCCCCGGCCTGACCCAGGTCCACATGGGTTCAGTCCTGGGTCCCGGGGATGGGATGCTTCGACTCAGCGGTTCTGATTCAGCATCCGAACCAGGGTCTTCCCACTATTGAGAAATCCGTGCTGGGCTCTAAAACACATCTCTCTTGCTTAAGTTACTTCCTTTGGCTTAAAAACAGGGAGGGGGTTGTTGGGAACAGGCTGGGTAGAGAGGCAACTTCAAGGAGACGGCGGGGGAGGAGAGGACTGGCCTGGAGCTCTGCCGGGAGACACAGGGCTGGCCGGGCCAAGAAGGGGAGAGAAGGGCTGTTAAATGATTAGGAAACCCGGAGCGGGAAGGAGAAGCAAAAGCACCAGGATGGGAGGGTGCAAAGCCAAAGACTGGGCTGGGGAGAGGCCCCCAGTATTTTGACCCCTAGCAGATACGAAAAGCCGAAGAAGTCAGGGTGGGGGGTGGGCGATGGGTGCAGGTCTTTGCATGTGGCACTGGAAGTGCTCCCTAGGCTGGGGTGGAGGCTGAGAGGGCCTGGGTGCCCAGCTCAGAGGGGGGTCAGCTCCCCTCCAGCGTAGAAGCCTGTTCATTGGCCCCAGGAGCTACTCCCTGTCTCTGCCCCTTCTCTACACAAATCACTGCCCTATTTCCTGTTGCAATTTTAAAAACACACACACACACAAAGAGGGAGGGAAAAGTGAAGCTGGCCAGCTGGACTTCGGGGCCCATTTCGCAACCTTGCCGCCTGCAGCCTCGGTGGCCTTTTCTGGGCATCCGGGCCTCCTCGCCCACGTCCTCCGTGCCCACGCAGCATGGTACAGGGGAGGGCCCCCCCCAGGGCCGCCACGTGCCCTCCACAGCATCCCCTCCTACACAAGCCAAAATGAAGTGACTTCAGCAAACCTCATTTCCTTCAAGGCCTCTATCTGCAACCACAGACCCTCCGCTCACCACACACACACCTGCCAAGGGCCCCACTCCTGCAGTCTGCGCTTGCTCTTTCTACGGGGGAGATCTCCTCAAAGATCAGGGAGGATGTGTCCCAGGAGTGAAACCCAGGCAAGGCAGGGCTGGTCTGGGCTGGGGTCAGTAGACTTGACCTCCAGTCCTGCCCAGGGGTGGACCTGCAGGGGGTTGGACAGGGCCTGAGGTTCCTTGAGTGGGTGGGGTGGGCAGGCCAGGCCTGTCGACCCCTCTGGGCCTCAGGTTCCAGGACTCTGGTCTTCTGTCTATCACTTTCAAAATGTGTGCCATGTCACGCACAGCTTGCTCTATCATTAACCTACTATTTCTTTCAGTCAGCTCACTTTTCTTATTTTACTGCATCCTAGACAATCTATGAAACCACAGATTTGATATGCTAGGTATAGGAGTTTCCTAATGGGTATTAAATAAAAACATACCTATAATAATAAAAAAAAAAGTACATCCATGAAGTTCCCGTCATGGCTCAGCGGAAACGAATCTGACTAGCATCCATGAGGACGCGGGTTCCATCCCTGGCCTCGCTCAGTGGGTTAAGGATTGGCATTGCCGTGAGCTGTGGTGTAGGATGCAGACATGGCTCGGATCTGGCATTGCTGTGGCTGAGACGTAGGCCGGCAGCTACAGCTCTAATTTGACCCCTAGTCTGGGAACTTCCATATGCCACGGGTGCAGCCTTAAAAAGACAAACAAAACAAAACACACACGTCCGTCTAAGACCTAAAGTCAAGGCCTCCCTGCTCTGGAAAAGCAGTAGCAAACCCTGAGGGGTGGGCCTCTCCCCGTCACGGTCTCCAGTCCTGGGATCAGAATCCTTAGCGACCTCCCGCCCCTCCTGGACTGAGGCAGAGGGGAGGACGCCCTGGAATTACATCGCAGGAGGGTGAAGAGGTGAGGATGAGTTCCAGGACCGCTCCCCAGTCAGACCAACGACAACCAAGGCTGGGGGAGGAAGGACTGGCAGCCTCGGCCTGGTTAAGGGAGGAAAGCAGGAGCACGGGGCGCAAACACATCAGTCCGTGAGTGCAAATGCTGGCTAAGTTTTATCCCCCAACTCTGAAGTAGAAACAGAAGGAAGGAGCCAGGCTCAAGACAGGAAAATGGACGACTTCAATTCCGTTTCCCAGAGCCTCTCCTTGAAGCCACACTGACCACTGCGGGGCCTGGGAGGGGCCCCCTGGGGGCTCAGAACTCGGAGCAGATCCGTTCACATGTGCCCCCGGACCCATGTGAAACAGGCTCGGTTCCTGGCCTCCTTCCTTCTTTCTATTCTATTTCTGTTTACTGAGTTTTCTCCAGGGCTGGCTCCCCCTTTCTTCCCACACCGGCAGGCGGGCTCCTCTCAGCCTCTGGGCTCTGGACTCAGCACCTCTCCAGTCAGACTCCTCTGGGCTCTGGACTCCAGCACCTCTCCACTGTCAGACTCCTCTGGGCTCTGGACTCAGCACCTCTCCACTGTCAGACTCCTCTGGGCTCTGGACTCAGCACCTCTCCACTGTCAGACTCCTCCCTCCCGAGTGGGGCTCAGCCCAGGGGTCCGATGGAGGTCACGGTCAGCCAAGAACGGCACGACTGCAGGCAGGGCTCCCCCGGAGGGCAGAGGGAAAGCAAGAGAAGCAGCAGCGGTTCTTCTTGGTGCCCCTGGGGGAGCTAATTATAGGCCAGCAGCCCACTGCTCAGGTGAGCCCCTGGGACCAGCCACGCTGCACACCAGGGCAGGCCATTTGGCCTCTCCTGGGAAAGGGGATGAACTGGGGATGGGGGAGGGTGCCAGAGAAAGACACATCCGACATCCTCAGCTCAGGGCCCATAATTAGTTTGTGGGATGGGAGCAAAACAACCATCCTCAGGGTGACAGCCAGACATTCAGGCGGCACGGGGCGTGGGGTGGGGGCAGGGCAGGAGGCAAGGACAGAGGCTGGGAGCAAGAGGAACCCATTCATTCACCCCACTAGCATTTCTCCCCAGAACCTTCTCGTCTCTTCTGGCCTTCTGGACTCTGCCCCAGAGGGGCCCACTGCATCCAGCAGACTGGAAGGCAAGGCTCTGTTTGCCAAGGGAGGGGTACCCGCCTGAGGTTATTTCCTGCTTCTCCTAGGTACGCAGGCAGGAGAGGGGCCAGGGTAGAGCAAAAGCCGAGAAGGTTCCCATCAGGGCACCCCCACCAACCGCCTACCCACAAGCCCATCAGCCCATCTGGCCCTGAGGCAGGGCTGGGGAGGGAACGGCTGGAGCTGTTTGCCCGGACAGGCCTGTTGGGTGGGGCTCTCAACAAGGAATAGGGAGAGGGCAGCTGTCTCCTGGGGTCTCGCCCCGATCTTACCCTACCTGCCGGGGGGGTTCCCTGAGCTGTCCGCCCCTCAAGAGCTCAGCCAGCCAGGGGTGGCAGCCCCCAGCCCAGCCCTCCAAGGAGGCCGGGTCTACCACAGACCATGAGCCTTGGTCACCAACAGCCCAAGGACCCCACTGGGATGCACTGGAGGGGCTGCAGCTGGGGTGTGGGCCACACGAAGAGGCTCTGCAGAGGGCAAGGGCTCTCCGAGGAACCCCTGCTCCGCTTGTGTCCCCCTGGGATTTTTGTCACCTGCGGGGAGCACCACACAGGGTCCTAGTGAAGGGACTTAAAGATCTTCTAAGCAGGCTCCAGGTTCACCACCCTAAACCTCATGTGCATGGTCCTCTAGTTACTTCTGGCTTTGACTTCAATTCATCTGATCTCAGCTGACCCGACACGCTCAAACCCATTATGCAGATTAGGAAACCAAAGCACAGACGGGGGAGTTCTGGTTTACTCAAGGTCACAGATCAAGTTACCCTCTCTCCCAAGGGTCAGATCAACTACAGGCCAGATCTCCCCCCCACAGCCCTGTGGTGCATTTCCTGGAAATGCGAGGATGCCAGATGTTTCGTTTGTTTATGTAGCAGCATCTGAGATGAGCAGGGCTGCTCCAGGCAGTGGATCTATGCCCCGGCCCCTTCTTCCATGGCACCCCATCTTCTGCCCCCTGAGACAACCAAGTACAGCCTGGGAAGGGAGCCCGAAGGGGAACATCCGGGATGGCTTAGAACGCTCACGTGGCCCCAGCGCTCATAGCTCCTCCGCTGGGCTCACTTCTGCTACAGAGCCCTCTAGAAACGGCCTCAGGACCCCCACAGTCACGCTGCAGCAGGGAGTCCATCCTAGCAATGCCCCCAAAGGAAATAATGGAAGTGGAGAGGGACCCAGCCCGGCTCCTTTGCCCTCAACTGCAACTTAGCCGCGTGGGAAAGCCCCTCGGCAGACTAATCAACACTTGTCTCTCTGAAAAGGGACAGTCCCTGGTCTCTGGAGGTTGACCAGTCATTGCCCCTTGGGCACTTCTCCTGGGAGGGCTTCCTCTCCCCTGGGCTAAAAATGCAGGCGCAGGAGTTCCCGTTGTGGCTCAGTGGTTAACGAATCGGACTAAGAACCATGAGGTTGCGGGTTCGATCCCTGGCCTTGCTCAGTGGGTTAAGGATCCGCCGTTGCCGTGAGCTGTGGTGTAGGTTGCAGATGCGGCTCGGATCCCGCGTTGCTGTGGCTGTGGCGAAGGCCGGCAGCTACAGGTCCTGTTAGACCCCTAGCCTGGGAACCTCCATATGCCATGGGTGCGGCCCTAGATAAAGCAAAAAGACAAAAAAAATAAAATAAAAATGCAGGCGCCATAAGAGATTCCACTCAAGAGAGAGGGGGGGAAGCACATCTGTGACTGTCCCGGCCCCAAACAAGGGTCATCACGTGCAGCCCCCTGCCTCGGCCTTAGCCAGGGGCTTTGGTTTAGCTTCCTGCCCTAGTCAGGGGTCGTTCTGTCTATCCCTCTGCCCCTGTCCCAGACAGGCTCCGTCACGCCCCTCTCCCCTGCCCTCCCCCGCTCTCCAGGCCGGGGCAGGTGACTCACGGTGCAGGCTGAGGGAAATGTTGATGGTGTGCTCATCCACGAAGCCCTTCAGGCCGGGCATGCGGGCACACTTGAGCTGTGTCTGGGCGGCACTGTCCCCAACATGCACCCAGCACACAGTCTCGTTGGCGTAGCTGAAGTCCATGGCTGTGGTCTGCCGCGTGCTGGTGGGCGTGATGGTAGAGACCTGGGCCCCGCTCAGGTACGTAGCCAGGATGTTCTGGGAGTTGGCGATCAGCAGCACAGGGGGCCGGTCTACCGGCTCTGGAGATGGAGAGAAGGGACAGCGCAGCAAGTCGCCCTGGGACCTCTCCAGCCGCTCCCCATCAGGGAACGACCCTGAGGGTGCCTAGCTTTACGGCCACAGGTGACGCTACCTACCATTCTTGGCCTTGCAGGAGCGGTTGTCTGGCTGCAGCAGGTAGCCTTCCACGCAGCCGCACGTGAAGGACCCATCTGTGTTGGTGCACAGCTGGCTGCAGGTGCCGTACACCGAGCACTCATCGAAGTCTGCCGGGAAAAGGTGAAAGCGTGGTCATTTCCAGCATGCCAAGGGCAGGGCGGGAGCGTCCTCAGATGTCACCAGGGCTATATCCATCCCTGCCAGCTACTTCGGCGGACAATCTGGCAGAATCTATTACAAGAATTGTGCAAACTTAGGGTGTTCCTGTCGTGGCTCAGCGGAACCAAATCTGAATAGCACCCCTGGCCTCGCTCAGTGGCTTAAGGATCCAGCGTTGCCATGAGATGTGGTGTAGATTACAGACACGGCTCAGATCTGGTGTTGCTGTGGCTGCGGTGTAGGCCGGCGGCTACAGCTCCAATTCTACCCCTAGCCTGGGAACCTCCACACACCGCAGGTGCGGCCCTAAAAAGCAAAAAAAAAAAAAAAAAAAAAGGAATTGTGCAAACTTAGTCACCTAGCTAGTTCAGGCTTGGAATCTACCCTAGAGAAACAGTCATACACGTGCATATCATCCATTCATTCAGATAAGATTTCTTGAGTATCTGGAGTTCCCGTCGTGGTTCAGCAGTAACGAAACCGACTAGTATCCATGAGAACGTGGGTTTGATCCCCAGCCTCGCCCAGTGGATTAAGGATCCTGCATTGCCATGAGCTCTGGTGTAGGTCACAGATGCAGTTCAGATCCTGTGTTGCTATAACTGTGGTGTAGGCCAGCAGTTGCAGCTCCGATCTGACCTACAGCCTGGGAACTTCCCTATGCTTCAGGTATGGCCCTAAAAAGACCAGTAAAAAAAAAAAAAGATTTCTTGAGTACCCACTATGTGCCAGGTACTATCCTAGGTTCAGGAGATACATCAGATTCAAATTACTGCCTTCATGAAACTTAAATTCTGCTAATAAATGAAATATTGGAGTTCGCGTCGTGGTTCAGTGGTTAACGAATCCGACTAGGAACTCTGAGGTTACGGGTTCGATCCCTGGCCTCGTTCAGTGGGTTAAGGATCCGGCGTTGCCATGGGCTGTGGTGTAGGTTGTAGATGCGGCTCGGATCCTGTGTTGCTGTAGCTGTGGCGTAGGCCGGCGGCTACAGCTCTGATTAGACCCCTAGCCTGGGAACCTCCACATGCCACGAGTGCAGCCCTAGGAAAGGCAAAAAGACAAAAAAAATAATAATAATAAAAATAAATAAATAAAATATTGTTATTATAAAAATAAAGAAAACAAGAAGGTAAATTATGTGTTTGAGGTGATAGTGCAATGGAAAGTGGCCGATGCCATGGAAAAAAATTAAGCAGAGAAAGGGGACTGAGAATGTAGGCAGTGGAAGTGGCCTCGTTGAGAAGGTGGCATTTGTGCAAAGACCCAAGGGAGGTAAATTTAAAACAGAAAAGTTTGTATTGTTTGTAACAGAGAGAAACTGGGAACATTTTACTCATCAAAAAGGAGCTGGCCAAGTAAACTGTGGTAATAGTCATACATCACAGTGGTTTTTAAAAGAATGAGCTAGATGTTTTACATATTAACTTGGAAAAATTTCCAGAACATACAGGGTGAAAAAATTGAAAAAAAAAACTATAGTATGATATTTATGTAAAAAAAAAGCACATACAGGAGTTCCCCTGTGGTGTAGCCAAATTAAGGTTCTGGTGTTGTTACTGCACTGGCTTGGGTCGCTATTGTGGCACAGGTTTGATCCGTGGCCCAGGAACTTCCACATGCCGCAGGCTTGACAAAAAAAAAAAAAGCACGTGCACATAAACAGTACTTTCGATTCTTTGTGCGTACATGTATACATGGACAGAAAAAGGCCTGGACAGAGAGATGGTAAACTCATAATAAAGCTGACCTCCAGAGAGATGGGAAAGGGATCAGAACTGAAGAGGATTTGTCAGAGGGGACTTTTGTTTTAACTATAATGCTTTATTTTTCTTTATAAGAAAACTCAGATATGAACACACACACATACACATTTTATGGCCGCACCCACAGCATATGGAAGTTTCCAGGCCAGGGACTGAATGCAAGCCATAGCTGTGACCTACACTGCAGCTGTGGCAACACCAGATCCTTCATTATTATTATTATTTTGTCATTTTAGGGCCACACCTGTGGCATATGGAGGTTCCCAGGATAGGGGTTGAATCGGAGCTGTAGCCCCGGCCTACACCACAGCCACAGCAATGCCAGATCTAAGCCAAGTCTGCGACCTACACCACAGCTCACGGCAACACCGGATCCTTAACTCACTGAGCAAGGCCAGGGGTCGAACTTGAGTCCTCACGGATACTGGTCCAGTTCATTTCCGCTGGGCCATGACGGGAAATGCAACGCCAGATCCTTTAACCCATTGCACTGGGCCAGGGATCGAACCTGCGACCTGAGCTGCCGAAGTTGGATTCTTAACCCACTGAGCCATAGCGGGAACTGCCAAGATGAGGTTTTAAAAGTCTGGTGGAAGCAAGTGGTTAGCGCACAGTCAAGCCCTGGGGCTGTTAGGCACGTAGCCCTGCCCCCTGTCTTGCTCCTTCCATTGTTTTCTCCTTCCCAGTCAGGGCTGACCCCTCACCCCCAGCACACGCACACATGTGCATTTACCTTTGCAGGTCTTGCCGTCAGCCTGCAGCTGAAAGCTATTGTTGCAATAGCAGGTGGGCCCGTTGAGTGTGGGGACACAGTGGTGCTGGCAGCCCAGATGAGAACACTGTCCTCGTTGCTCTGTGTAGGGGCAGATACACACTCAGGCCCCGAGACCTGGCAGCCAGACTGCAACCCAGGTCGCCACCTTCCCCCAGTTTCTGCCAACCCTTCAGAAAGCATTTCTGAGGCCTGCGGTGTTGGAGATAAAGGGACTCAAGAAGCATCTGTTATATTTTGCGAGTGAGGAAACTGAGACCAAGGAAGGGTAAAAGACAGGTCCAAGGTCACGTAGCTGCTTATGGCTTAGAACCCACATCTCCCTGCTGTGGCTGCCTTGGACTCCCTCTATCCCCATGAAGAGGAGCTCTGGTAGTTTGTTGGAGTCAACAGGGAGAGGGGACAGTGATTCTTAACCCCGTCAGGTGCCACTTGCCTGCTCTACCTGGGGACTACAGTGAAGAGTGAGCCTGGAACCGAGTCTTTCCTGCAGGACCCCAGCTCTGGTCTGGAAGCGCCCCTGCCACCCCTCGAGCTCTAGAGGCCTCAGAGAGAAGGCCCAAGGTCCAGGTAGAGGAGAGGAGGAGGAGGAGGAGCGAAACTGGCTCCCCAGGGATCCTTCTCTAATCTTCCTCCTGCCACTGACCCATTTCCACAGGGGAGACAGAAGGGAATGAGATGGGAGGGGGGAGAGGTAGGAGAGCAGCTGCCCCCCCAGACCAGCGACCCAATTAATGGCCTTGCGTGGGGCCGGGCGGCCTGGCCACAAAGACCCCTTTGTCCAGCTGCCTCACACCCCTGCTCCCCCGCCCCCCCCAACCAGGAGGGAGCACTGCCTGAGATGCTAAGACGTTTATAGGCACTAAGCCTGCCAGGAGGAGCTGGGATGGGGGGGCGGCGAGGCCCTGGTTAGTCCTTCTCCTCCCCACCTCCGCCCGAGAGCCCAATTGCGCTGCCCATCCAGCCCCCACAAAGAAGGCGGGGCGGGGGGGAATAGTGTTTGTCCTGGAAAATCTAGAAAGGAATTTCTCTCCTAGATATGCGGTAGGAGGATGACAAGGTCCAACTTCTGTAACATCAGAGGAGGAAGTTCAAACCCTAGGTTTTTGAGGTTCTTGGCTGTTTTTGCTACTGACCAGCTATTCAAAAGCTAGCAGACTTGAACACGCACCACCCGATAAGATGGGACGTGCCTGGTAATTGAAGTCAGCCCCTGGGCCCGTACTCTGCATCCCCTTCCAGCAGCTTCAGACAAAAACATGCGGAATCGACCAAAGGAAAGGATAAAAATCTTCCACAAACTCCCTTGCTCCACACTCCCTGCCCTCCGTGAACAGGATCCAGATGTGTCTCCTCTCACAGGCAGATGTTTTCCGACATGCGTTACAGGCACAGGACGCCGTCCGCACCCCCGGAAGACTGCCCCGCCCCCCAGGGGCTTGCTCAGGGCCTCACAAGGCCAGCCTCCTGCTCCAGGCCAGACCTGGAGGGCAGCAGAAGGGACAGGCTGCTATTTTCCTGACTCCCCCCCACGGCATCTCCTCCATCGCTTACGTGTGATCCAGACCCTCCCTGGACCAGGCGGGCTCTCGGGAGAAGAACTGCAGAGCTGATGACCTGAGCCGCAGGTGGGAAGGAAGTCTGACCCATCATCCTAAAGTTCCCGCCTTAACCCGCATCACCTTCCCAGTGAGAAGCTTCAGAGAGCCTCAAAGATCTGCACTTCCAGGGGATGCTCTCGGGGCCCGCCTGGCCGGGGAGGCAAGGAAAGAAACTCCAGACCCCCAGCCCCCGCTTCAATCACAGTATCTGCTCTTCTCTGTTCTGATGCCATGGAAGACGCCATTTGAAGAAAGGACCTCACTATTTATAAAGATAAAAAGTATGAAAACATTGATCTATGATAAAGCTCTCATTTCACAGGTGGGAAACTGGGGTCTGGAGAGGGCTAGTGACTTGTCCAAGCACACACAGCCAGAGAAGTGCCTGGGCCGCGGGGGAGCAGGACAAGTTCTCAGCTCGGACCACCCTCCCTCAGCTGCCCTGCTGAGAGCTCCCTGAGTCCAGCCGGGATAGGAGCGGTGGAAAAGGCCTTACCTCGGCAGTGGGGCCCCTCATCTGACCCATCGGCGCAGTCCTGGACTCCGTTGCAGAGGCGGGACATGAGAATACACAGCTCCGTGCCCAGGCAATTGTGCTCGTTCGGCTGACACCGCTGGGTCTTACTCTGTGGACCTGTGGGCAGATTAAGGCCATGGTGGCCACACTGGGCACAGAGGCCGTCTGGCCAGCTGTTCACTGGGAGAGGGACTGAGGAACTGAGACTGGGGTTTCAGGCTACTGCACTTTTTAGTCTCAGGAGACTTCAGGGCTGGTGAGACTCTTTCACCTCGAGCTCTTCCTTTTTTTTCCCAGGCTAGGGGTCCCAGGCTATGCCACAGCCACAGCAACGCAGGATCCCAGCCACGTCTGTGACCTGCACCACAGGTCACGGCAGTGCTGGATCCTTAACCCACCAAGTGAAGCCAGGCATCGAACCCGCAACCTCATGGTTCCTATCAGATTCGTTTCTGCTGCGCCACAATGGGAACTCCACCAAGCTCTTCTATTCCATCCCCAACAGGAGCCACACACCTGAGACCCGCCAGGTGGAGGGGAGAACGAGGTTTCAGCAGAATCCACTCCCCAAATGCCCCACACTGTGGACCCCAACGCCTCCACATTCTACACTCAGGAGACAAAGGACCCTTCCTTCCCAAAGCTCCCCAGATCACAGAGCTTGAGGGTGAGAGCGGGATCAAGGGTTCTAGCACTGCACAATCCAGGAGTTCCCATTGTGGCGCAGCGGAAATGAATCCGACTAGGAACCATGAGGTTGAGAGTTCGATTCCCGGCCTCGCTCAGTGGGTTAAGGATCTGGCGTTGCCGTGAGCTGTGGCGTAGGTCGCAGATACAGTTCGGATCTGTTGCTGTGGCTGTGGCCTAGGTTGGCAGCCATAGCTTCGATTAGAACCCCTAGCCTGGGAAACTCTATATGCCTCAGGTGCCAAAAAAGCCAAAAAAATAAAAAAAAAGAGCTACACAACCCAATGTGTGGTACCAGCCATGTGCCCATGGAGCACTTGAAACGTGACTGGTCCCAACTCTTTAAGTATAAAATGCACCCTGACTTCTGAAGACTTAATACCACGGCCACAAAAAAAGAATGAAAAAAATTTTCATTAATGCTTTTATATGAATAATACACTGAAATGATAATATTCTGCATACACTGGGTAAAATAAAATTAAAATTGATTTCACCTGATTGCATTTACCTTTTTGAATGTGGCTACTAGAAAACTTCAAAACTGTATACACAGAATGCATTACATTTCTATTGGATGCACTATTCTAAACGTCCAGCCCCAGAACAGCCTGCCTGATGGAAGGGTTTGGGAAGGGCCAAAGGTTGTGGCCCATTGATATTATCTCTGATAATTTCTTTGTTGCCCAAGATGACGGGCTGGGGCGGGGGACAGGGCAGAGGAATCCCTCAGGGGATTCTAAGGAGGCCAGGTGAGCTGGGCACCAGCTGAGCCTGTGGGCTGGGAGACAGACCAATGCCCGTTGGCTCCCAAGCCTGGACAGGGTGTGAGCAAGTGTCTGCGTGTGAACGCACCTGCCTGCCTCTGCCTGGTAGGAGTCCACGTGCACCGGTGAGGGCGGTGTGCACCATAGAGTGGTGTGGAGTGAGGGTGAATCTGTGAGTCTCCACGTGTGCTGGTGCGGGTGCTGGTGCTTCTGGCCTCAGTATGTGCATTTCCATGTCCTTTGTGGGGCGAGTCTGGGTTTGTGTGTGAGTGTCCAAGGACAGGTGGTGTTTCTGCATCCCCGTTTCGGAGTGGTGACTCTGTGCTGCTGTGAGAACGTGTCTGTGCTAGCATCTGCTTTTGTCTGTGTATGTCCAGGAGGCCTGAGGGGAGTGAGTCAGTGCCCCGGAGTGGCTGTGTGTGAGTTTGACGGGTCCAGGAGTGTATACGAGTGGGGACAGCACGGGGATGTGTATAAGGTGGAGTTTGAATCAGACTAAAGGAAGGATGGGTGGAAAGAGCCAGATCTGACCTTTTTGCATGGCTTTCATTACTCTTAACACCAAGCATCAGGGTCAGAAATGTGGGGCGTGGAGTTCCTGTCGTGGTGCAGCAGTTAACGAATCCGATTAAGAACCATGAGGTTGCGGGTTCGATCCCTGGCCTTGCTCAGTGGATTAAGGATCCTGCGTTGCTGTGAGCTGTGGTGAAGGTTGCAGACACGGCTCGGATCCCTTGTTGCTGTGGCTGTGGTGAAGGCCGGCAGCTACAGCTCCACTTAGACCCCTAGCCTGGGAACCTCCATGTGTCACGGGTGCGGCCCTAAAAAGGCAAAAAAAAAGAAAGGAAATGTGGGGCGTAAAGGTGGCATCAGACAAGAAGATGTTCCAGGCTGAGCAACCCCACTGTGGAGACACTTAGAGAATATCCCTCGCCTCCACGCCTTCAGGGCAGGGTATGGGGGTGAGGCAGAGAGAACTGGTGGCTCCCTTTCCAGCCCTAAAATTACCCCTGATAATTACGGGTGAGGGTATGGGGATGGGGCTGGGACAGAATAAACCCGGAGAGAGAACAGAGACAGACTTAGGAAGGCAGGGCACCCCGGACCCCGGCCCAGATAAGCCCAGCAGAGAAGGGGCTGAAGGTAGAGACTGCCAGCTGCCCAGGACTCCAGGGTCCCACCAGCAAGTCCTCCACCCCCCTGCTGGCAGGGTAAAGGCTGGGTGGGGACTTTTCTCCCAGTTTAAACAGCTGCCTCTGATTACACCACTTACTGGGGCAGCGGGGGTTGGGGGGAGGGAGGGCGGGAAATGCGCAGGGGTGGGGCTTCTGGTATAGAGACTGAGCAAGACCCGGTGGCCTTTGGCCTGGGAGCCTGAGGACAGGAAGGGGACTCAGCAAGACCTAGAGGCACTCATCAAGGATCAGGAGGCTCAGAGGTTGGAAGAAGGGGGACGAGCTGAGCCAAAAGGAAAGGGAGGCTGGACCTCACCCCTTCCAGCAAAGGGGTCAGCCCAGCGAACACAGTCTCCGGCAGGTTGGGGGGTAGAGCAGCTGAGGGAACCCCTTTCTGAGCACGCCAAGCACCATGCCGGGCTCTTTGAAGAGGGGGAGAGGACGGTTTAGCTGTATCATCGACAAACAATCATAGAGCAAGGTCCACCCCAGGCTGGAACTCAGCTGTCCTCAATGCAAACTGCCTGGGCCAAAAGGAAAAAAAATCAGGTGCGAAAGGAGGGACCCAGAAAAAGTACTTACAAATCTCTGGAGCCTCATCAGATCCATCCGGGCAGTCCCTCTCACCATCACACCGCCAGCCCTTCGAGATACAGGTGATCTGGTCTCTGCAGGCAAACTGCTTGGGGCTGCAGGTCTTGGGGACTAGAGGCAAGGGAAGAAAACAGGGATGTGAAGGAAGGATGGAGGCCAACTTTACGCCAGAAAGCCTTCTAGGGCCTCGTTTTTCCCCAGCATCAGTTCCCATCTGTCTCAGACTCTGAGCCACAGTCTATGTGCTAGAGGAGCAGGAGGCTGAGGGTCACTCCTGGAACATTCTTGAGTACCCGTAATGGGGGAGGAAGATGCAGAGAGCACCTTTTTACTGCCCCCCGCCCCCAGTCCCAAAGGCTGCCTGTTCAGCACACTCCCACCTGGTCCTCAGGGTCAAAGCCCTTGCTGTTCTCTGTGACTCTGGTCAAACCACAGCACCCCCTGCTTTGCTGGCTGAGAGTGATGGGGTGTTTAGGCTTTTGACACGTTTTGTCTTTGCCTTCCTCTCCATCCCAGTAGAAGTCCAAAGCTGGTCTTTTCTAACCTCTGGGACACTCCTGGTCCTGGAACTTATCACCCCACCTATCTCCAACCCCAACAACCAAGGATGTTGGGGGTGCCCTTGGACCAGCGGTGGTTTGGAGATGGTAAGAGCAGAGGAGCCCTGCCTCTACCTTGGTTCTCTAAAGACACAGCCTCCCTTTGCTTAGACTTTCAGCAGATGCCCTCAGAGGTAAAGAGGCACCTAAGATTGCTCAGGATGACGGAGTTGGAGAGGATAGGTAGGGAGATGGCTGGGGTGACCTATAGGAGCTGAGTTTATTTTGGCTACACCCACTGCATATGGAAGTTCCCAGGCTAGGGGCTGAATCAGAGCTGCAGCTGCCAGCCTATGCCACAGCCACAGCCACATCAGACTGGAGCCGCGTCTGAGATCTATACCCCAGCTCATGGCAATGCTCGATGTTTAACCCACTGAGTGAGGCCAAGGATCGAACCTGCAACTTTAGGGTACTAGTCTGGTTCTTAACCCTCTATGCCACAGTGGGAACTCCCTGTAGGAGCTGGTTGAGCCCAGCAGACTGGTGAAGGTCCTACAACCAGGACCTCTTTGCCTTCACCCCAGCAGCCTCCCTCAGCTCCCACCCTATTCTCTCACCTCATTCTCCAAGGAGGAATTATGACGGTAACACTAACTCTTATTGTTACCTCAGTTTGGGCTGGGAAATGTGGTAAACCAGTTCTTTCCCTGTATCACTTAATCCTCTCCACAATATGACAAAGTAGGTGCTACTAATACCACCATTTCCTAGATGAGGAAACCTAGATGAGGTCACCCAGCCGGCAAGTGACAAAACTAGTACTCATACCAGTTGAGCTGACTCTCGGCTTCTAACTAGCCAGTCGCCCCCAGTCTCCCCGTTCCCGCCGAGGGTCTCAGGGGTTGTTCCTTCACATCCCATCACCACGTCCCCCGGGGGAAGAAGAGGCCCCCTTCCTTCACCCCCACCCGGTCTCCCAAACATCTTCCCTTTTCTCTTCAGCTGGCGAGCAGGGGAGACCAGCTCTGCGCCAGGCACTGCACTAGCCACTGGGGGGCCGGGCACTGGGGGGCCGGGCACTGCACTAGCCACTGGGCGGCCGGGCACTGCACTAGGCACTGGGGGGCCGGGCACTGCACTAGGCACTGGGGCACGAAGGAGGAGCGAGAGGGCCCCTCAGGATCCGGCCTGGGAAGACAGCTGTGCGCAACCACCACGAATGCAGGGCAGAGTGAGCTCAGAGCTGGGACAGAGCAGAAGGAAAGTGTGTCAGCGCTCTGAGCAGGGAGGGACGGAGTCGGAGGGGAGCCACACGGAGAAGACGGCCTCCCCCGCTTACCCCCATCTCTGGCAGATGGGACCGCACTCAGGCCCTTGGCCAGGATGAGAACTGAGTTCAGGAAACACATCAAGGATGGCCTGGCTGGGGCCCCCCCCCCCCGGCCCCGGGTCCCCCGCCCCTACCCCCCACCCCGAGCAGGGAATAAAGGCCCCTTGAGGAGGTGGATAATGCTGAGTTCATTGCCCCACTGGGCCAGCTGTGAGGTCTTCCCGGGGAAAGAGCTCGCCAGCCTAGTTAGCATGCCTGAGACCGGTTCTCTTCCCCTGGCCAGCCGAGACTGGCTTGGGGGGGGCGGGTAGAGGGGACTGGAATAGGACTCAGAGGCAGATGGACTGTTTGGAGCCCAGAAAGGCCCCCATGTCACCCCCACGCCCACCTGGACTTAATCCACACCCCCACTCCTCCCCGGGATAGCTAGGGCTCGCAGCCCCGGGGTAGTGCTCACAGCCCCGGCCGAGGTTGCTGGTTGGTCACCCTGACCTCCCCTCCATTCCACGCCCCAGCCACGATCCCCTCTTCCTTTGGCCCTCGCTTTGTCCCCCACCCCAACCCCTGCTGTCCCCCACCCCCGTTTTTGGCCTGAACTCTCGGCAGAGGAAACAGCAGCTGGCAAACTCCGAAAGCTGGAATGAGAGAGATTCACAAACCAGATGTGCTCTTGCAGAGGGACGGAGTGGGGGATGGGGAGCGAAAGGAAGAAGAGCCCTTGGGGGGCCCCTGTCCCACAGCAGCATCCTTTCAGGCCCGGGGCAGAGAGAGTGGGGCGCACCCCTCCCACCGGCCAGGGCAACAGCGAGGCCAGGGCAACGGTGAGGCTCGGAAATAACTTCCCTTCTGTCAGGTGGAGAAAGCCCTAGGCTGAGCCCTGTCTTCGATTGCCTTCAGGGGGAGAGAGGAGGAAAGAAACAAATAACCTACTTTGGGGCAGTCTACACAGCCAAGGGCAGTCTCATCTGAGGTGGCGGAAGCTGCAGCAGGGGTGGGGTAGGAAATTTGTAATCCACTTAGAGCCAGTGGCCAGCCCCACTCCCCTCAGCTGAGGCTTCCGTGCCAGATGCCAGCACCCAGAAAACCCACCTTTGTGGCCTTAGATGAGGTGACAGTGTGGCCCTAAGTTCGCGTGCAACTGCTGGCCTCCTCTGCCTCCTGCCCATCATGAGACTTGGGGCTTCCTAAGGACATGAGCTAACGCTTTTCAACATGGCCATTCTGTGTCAGCCACTGGGCTGAAATGCTTCGTACATATTAACCCGCTTAGATGCTCAAACCCTGTGACATGGCTATGGCTGCAATCCCCATCCTCCAGGTGAGAAAACTGAGGCACAGAGCAATTAGTAACCGAACAGGTGGTTTCTCACTGGCCACGATGATGGAGCCAGATGAAGAAGGATGAACAAGGCAAACGGCAAGGGAGGATATTTGGTCCTCGAGCTGGGACTGGGGCGAGGGATTGCAGGAGGTGGTGGTGGTCTTCAGGGCTCCCCAGAGAGGAGGGGAGAGGGTGGAGGTGATGAGCTGGAAAGGGACAGGACAGAAGAGGGAATCGAGGAGGGAGAAGAAGGAGGAGAGGACTGCAGAGGGAGAGCGAGCGAGCGAGTTTGCAGAGAGGAGGCCAGGACACAGGGGCCGTCTGTTCTCAGCTTTGCCCCGAGATGAATGTGACCGCCATGCTAACTCTGGCCAACACCCCTGCCCCCCCCTCAAACCCAGGCACCCAGCCCAACCATGGCCCCCAGGGCCACCAAGCTGGAGCCAGAACAGGAGGTGTAGGGTTGGGTGTGCATCCAGACACAACAAGGACCCCACTGCCCTGCTGGAGCCTTGGCTGTCGTCCTGTCCCATTCTGGGACTTGGGGGTGGGGGAGGGAAGGGCGGCGAGAGTGCCTGACCGGAGAAGAGAGGGTAATAGGAAGGCACAGGCCTGAGGGGTCTTCTCTGGAGGAGGGGAACCCATTCGCTGATGCCCTTGGGAGCAGAGAGGGAGAGGAGGAGAGGCAAGACTTCCCAAGACCCAGGACACCTGAGGCAGGAGGAGCCTGAAAGACAACCCCCCACCCCCACCCAGGCCCTTTTCAAGAGCAGACTCAGCAGCGGGAGAAATAGGGGATATTTTCTAAAAGGAACCACATGATATATCTCAGGGAACAGAGGAGCCAGGGGGTGGCCAGGGGGTGGGGGGCAGAGCCTGCAGGAATCTAAACTTTCAAACGTATGGGGGTGGGGCCGCAGAGGCCTCCCAGACCCAAACCGAGAGCTTTTCACTGAATTTTATGTATTTTGGGTGTTACCCGGTGGCTCCTTCCCGCAGCTCAGTGAGGCTCAGACACATTTTTGTCATTCCTGAGTCTGGGCCTCTGCTTTGCGGCCTGGACAGACAGACGGGATGGCCTGGATTGCCAGCGGAGGGGAAGGGTCTCCCGCTCCGTCCTGAGTCAATATTGACTCAGCAGGACATTAGCCTGACCAGTGACCTCCCCACCATTTTTTCCTTTGCCCCTTGCAAGTAAAATTCAGACCTCTCCAAAGCCTCCAGAGGTCAGCAGATCTCTCACCAGGCCTCCAGAAGCCCTCCCCACCTACCCCCCAACAGGCACACAGGGCTTAGGCACAGCAGAAGTAAAAACTCTAAGCTCCCAGTCCATTCCCCACACCTTTCTCCAGTTCTCGGGTTATGAGGAAGTTCTGCCAGCAGTCTAACTTCTAGTCTAGTCTTCTTTCTGAAATTTCTGCACTCCCCTTCTTACTCAACCCACGAAGGGTATCAAGTTCCCCTTCTTCCAGAAACATTCTCTCCAAAAATCCATTCCCAAAATCAGCAGAGGGGAAAGGAGAGGGAGGAACTTGGAGGAAAGTGGGGAGAGAACTTTAACTGCCCAACTGGATAGTCTGGGTCTGGCCTGGGAGGGCAAGAGGGACTCCAAAATGGTGAGCACGTAGGAAAGCGCAGGTGAGACCTCCGCTCCCCGGGAGCTTCCAGGATACCCAGAGGCCTCGATGGAGGAGGATGGAGACAGACAGAGGCCAAGCAAGAGACAGAGACTGAGAGAGACAGACAGAGAATGCCACAGAAGGATGAGATAAGACAGATGAAACAGGGAGGAGGAAAGACGGATGTTCCATGAGGCCAAGACAGCACGCACCAATTACAGACAGACGGAGGCAAAAAAACAAGAAGGGGGTCTGAGCCCAGAGGTTGCCAAGATTATGACACAGCTGTCTTGGGATGAACCCAAAGAATAACATCCCTGAGACTCAGGGTGGGGGAAGCATATATCTTGACTTGGGCAGACGGAGTCCCTGCCCTAGCAGAGAGTCTCTGACCCAAGGGAGACTCAGAGAAGGGGCCACTGGCTCCCACGGAATTGGGAGGGTGGGAGGGAGTAAGACTGGAGCTCTTCCACTGGCGAAGTCAAGGCCTCAGAGAGATTCTCACCTCCTGTGGGGTTGCAAAAGGGACAGATGCCTCCTCTCATGGTCCCTCACCTCTTTCCCAGGCAGGTTTTACACTGGGGCCTGGGGCCACTGTACCGGAAGCAATCCGGAGCTAACTGCTTCCTTCTCCAAACAATGCAGGATCCTGCCCACTAGGCTGAAATGTGGGACTGAACACAGGGGCCTAGATTCTCCAAACACGAGCACTCGGCACTCAGCTCCACCAGGTCGGCACTCAGCTCCACCAGGTCGGGGACCCTTGTAGGGTCCCGTTCAATGGCAACCAGATTCCCCATGGGCAACGAGCCTCCACCCGGAGCTGGAATGCTGGAGAGTTCATGGGGTGATAGCGCCAAGAGGAGACTAATGAGGGGAATAACCTGCCGCTTGCTTGGGGCTTTGATATGCAAAGGCCAAGACAACAGCAGAAGGAAAGAAAGTTAAGATTTGGTAAGGAAGGGCTTCCCAAAGGAAAGGAAAGAGTTTGGAAGAGCTGAGGGGATTTGGACAGGATCTGGGTCCGACCAGGGCCCCAGCTGACATCCTTAAAGAGGTCCAGTGATGGGGAGTGGCTGGGGGGCAAAAAAAAAAAAAAAAAAAGGTAGAGAAAATGGAGGAAGAGGGAGCAGGATTGGGAGAAAAGGAAGTCTTGAGAAGCACCCTCAAACATCGAAATGTGCCTCCAATCCCAAATCAATGTCCTGCATGTTCCGCTTTGAAAGATGAGGGTGAGGGGAGATGTCCAAGGGTCAGAGGAGAAAGGAGTTTAGAACTCATTTCAGCTGTGCAGTTTGTCTGATAACCAGTAACACACCAGCTCGGGAGCGTATGCAGAGATAGGTAGGAAAGAGGGCCGCAGCCAGCCCTCTCCACTACAAAATGTCCCTCACCTCCGCAGGGACCTCCGTAACCCCTCTTCCCATTCCCCACTCCATCTGTTTCTCCATCCTCCCAGGTCGCAAGTACACCCAGTTCTGTTTACTGGCAGGGAGTGACACTGCTCCCCAAAGAGCGGGGCATGTTGGGGGCTGGGTTCAAGCTTAGCAGAGAAGGCAGAAGTGGTGGAGGAGGACCCTAGGGTTGCTCCCCTGGAGGGTAAGCAGCAAGGTCTGCGACAGCAGGAAGAAAGAAGGTTAGACACTGAGTCAGGGAAGCTAGAGCCTGGGAGTGTCCTTTTCTGGAAAGCGCAGGAGAAAGTTCTGTGTCGTTGGGGCCTGGCCGTGAGGGCAGGGGTGGGGATACAGGAATCCCTAGACTGTCCCGGACAACACTGGCTCTACAGGTCTGTGCAGTTGCCCTTTTCCAACCCCTAGAATAGGGAGGAACCCACGATTCCTATTCCCATTGCTAAGGGGAGAACAGCGATGTGTTTGTGGGGAGGGGTCCTCTCCCTGGGACTTTGGGTAGAGTTTGATTTGAGCTGGGGTTACAGCTGTGAACTGGGTGCAAACTTAGGAAAGGTTGGAAGACAGTTAAGGAGAACATGCCGTCTCTCTCTTCCACTCACCGCCTGCCCCCCAACTTGGTGGGTGAACCCCGCTTTAGAGACCTAGAGATGAAGCTCCCTGGGCCACTCCTGACAGGGCTGGGGACCTTTTCTGCTCTCACAGAGACCTCCTCTCCCTTCCAACTCCATTCACCTCCATCGTGGGGCTCTTGCTGGGTCACTCTTTTGCTCTTAAAATTTTTTCACTATCTCTCCCAGAAGCTGCTGCACCCAAATCTCTGCCTCAGTCTCCTCTCCCACTTCACAGGGCTGAGAACAAGAGGAAACAAGCTGTATAATGGAGGAAGTCATGGGCAAGGGCTGATCTGAAGGATCAGAGCCTCTTTCCTCCTCTTGGGCAGACAACTGAGGTGTGTGTGTGGAGGGGTAAGTGGACAGGCTCCCCAGGCTGGCATGACTGAGGGCCACCGAATATACTGTCTTTCCAGGCACAGCTACTTCCTGACCCCCTAACCTCCCTCCCCGAGCTGAAGCACGCTGGGGGGAGGGGAGGAGAGAGAGAGATAATCTGGTTTCAGAGAAAAACTTTCCCAGTCCCAACCTGGCAAAATTTAGAAGATGGAGGAGGGGTGCAGGGTGATACTGGGCCCAGATTTTCCCCTGGATGAGAGGACTAAAATGATGGGAAGGGATGGGATCCCACCCCTTCTCAAATCAGGGGCCCAGCCCAACTCAACTCCATGACCCCAGCTCAAAGCTTAAGCAAGACTTGAACCAGTGACTCACAAGTAAGCGGGAAAAGAGCTGACACGGAAAGAGGCAAGGAGGCACCCCATTTCTCCAAAAGGACACAATTCTGGCCCAAGCCTAACTGCAGTATACAAAGTGGGGTACGTGTGTGTGTGTGTGTGTGTGTGTGTGTGTGTGTGTGTGTGTGTAGGAGGGGAAACAGTGGAGAGAAATAAACACATTTACCAAAGGGGCAGGGAATGAGGGGGTGGGGGCATAGCCATAACCCTCCTCCAGCCTCCAACTCTGCTTCCAGACCAAAATGTGATCAAGCCAGAAGTCAGCGAGCAGGCAACCTTCCTCCACCCTCCCGCCTCAGCATTCCAGGCCATTCTCCAGTCCCCTTCCCCAACGATGACATCTGACGTTTTTCATCTCAAAGCTCCCAGGAATTAAGAAGAAAAATTCAAAGTCATACAGCTCTGTTCGCCCCCACCCCTGTGTCCCCCAACACAGCCCTTGCCAGGCTATTGACAGAGGCCCTGAGAAGGGGAAGTGCCCATTTCCGCGGAACCCAGGCTGGCAGCCTGCTGGATCCTGGACCCAGGCCTCCAAGCCTGGTCTCCAAGGGCCCAGATTCCACACCCAAGCAGGGGGCCTTCTCTTGGCCCTCCCTCTCCCCACCCACAGCCTTCTCCAGGGCCTGCCCGCTCTCAGCAGGGCACCCCCGACCTGGCTCCCCCTTTCAGATTCAGAGGGCACTGCAAAAGGACCCCCCCGCCCCCTTTTGCAGCCAGTACATTGTAAATCCGGATTCCTTTACAATTCAGATGGGGGGTGGGGGGGTGGAGGACGTAGAGGAGGCGCAGGCCCTCCCCGACCAGAGATTGGAAGAGAAGGCCTCTAGATACCAGGATCAGAAAAAGGGGGATCCCTCTTCTCCCTTCCCTGGCCTCTGGTCTTTGTTTGGGCTGGGGGGGTCCCAGAAGCATCATTTGCCCCATCCTCCAAATTGGACCCCCCATCCCCACCCCCAGTTGGGCCGCTGCTGTGTCAGCTGGACTGGGATAACAAAAGGCACCCCCCCCCCCCCGCGTCTCCCTTCCCATCCGAACGCTGGAGTGGGGGCTGGGGAGTGGGTGTCCCCAGGGGTCCAAGGGGGCCGCGGGATCTCACTCACCATCGATAGCGGCAGCGACCAGAGCTGAGAGCAGGGGCAGCAACAGCAGCGGCGGCGGGGTCAGCATGGTGTGGGCTGATGCAAGCAGCAGCCCTTTCCCCTCTGGTCCTGTTACTTCTCGCCGTCGCCCCCCCACCCCCAATTGGGGGGGTCCCCCTTTTTCCTCCTTCCTCCCTTCTCCTCCTCTATTCTTATCCTATCCTTCAGCAAAGCGCACCAGGGGCGTGGGTGACGAGGTAGAGTTCGGAGCCCCCTTGAGGAGGGCCTGCAGACGGGGGTGCACCCCCAGCCCCCCCAGTCCAAACACTTCACCCCCTGCTGTTCTCTTCGTTCCTCTTTTCCCCCTCCCCGGGCGAAGCTCACAGCCCCATCTCCGAGCCGCCTCCGGCTGCAAAAATGCACAATTGGGAGGAGGCGGGGTAGGGGGGTGGGGGGCGTGGACCGGGTGGGGGAGCCTTTGGAAGGGGCCTGATGGAGCTCTGGGGGCTCCCCTGGTTTCCGCCTCCTCAGTGCACGGGCCTGGAGCTCGCACCACTGTTACCCGGACTGAGGTGCCGCGGGGCGGGCTGAGGGGGGGAGAGGGAGGGGACCGGGAGAGGAGGGAGGGAGAGAAGGGGCGGGGAAAGAAAGGGGGGGGGAGAAAGAGCTACGCGGCAATCCTGTGAGTGCGCATGCGCTGATTTGGCGCGCTGCCCTGGGGAGGGGGAGTCAGGCGACGAGATTTGGATCTCTGGCTAGCGGTCCGAGAGCGGGGGTCCTGGCCCTGCTGGCTGGTTTTGGGCCTGGAGAGCCTTTTGCCTTGACTGGGGCTTGCTCCCTTGCGTTGCAGAGCTGAAGAGGCGAGGTGGGGATTGAGCAGGGGGCGAGGAGCGCTGAGCGGCTTCTCTTTGAAACTCGGTGTCTTGCCCTAGGATCAGTCCCGGTCTGGGACTCCGAGACCCAGAGGTCTGGGCCGAGGCCGGATCTCCTCGAGAAACCCTGACTGTGCCTCCGCTGCCTGGGGTGGGGGCGGGGGCCACCAGTCCGCTGGGAAGATACGGGGAGAGGCTGAGCTTTGATTTGGAGACTTTGTAAAACCGGGACCAGGATTGGGGCCTGCGGCGGAGGGGGGCGGGTTGGGGGAGGGGCCGAGAAGGCCCGCCCTCACCTCGCTCTAGGGCTTGGAGTAAACAGGGACACCCGCGGGGACACGCCGGAGCTTGTCCGTTCGCCTAGGGCTTGGGGATGGAGCCCACCTTAGTACCCGCCCCGCCCTGCTCGCCTGGCACCGGGAGCGGGAGGGGCAGTCCCTGGTTTGGAGGGAGGTGAGTCACTAGCGGGTGGGGTTGAGGAAGGGCCACCCCTCTTGGCCCTAAGAGGTCGGGGCTCATTTATTTTTTTGTTTGGTGTTTTGTTTTTTTATACCTTCTGACTGGCTTCCCACCAAGTCGGGGTTTTAGATTCCGAGCAGCAGGGATTTGGAATAAGATGAGGGACTCTGGACCTCTGCCTCTAGGCCTTGAGTTCTGAGGGGGTGTCTGCAGAGTGCCAGACCTTTGTCCCGGCCGGAGTCCGTATGGGAATGCTGCCTCGAGTCCACTAGGGCGCCGGGCGGTTCCCAGAGCCGGCGAATGTGCCTCTGGCCACTGCCCCCTTTTGGGCAGTGTGCTGAGGCTGGACCATGGGTGTCTTGACTTTCTGGTGTTGGAGAAGTCAGAGTTCAGGGAGACAGCAGGCAACGCTGGTTGCCAGAAAGTGGCGTTTGAAATGAGGGAGGGTTGCACCATCCTCGCTTTTAAAATTCTAGTCAAGGAAAGGCCCCAGATCCTCACTCCAGCCTGGCCCTGGCAGAAAGCAGAGCAGCATGGAGTGTTTGTTGATGGCAGTGAGAGCAAGAGAGGAATCCAGAAGAAGCTAGACCTTTCCTTCAAACTACAACTTCCACCGGGCTGGCTTTGCTCAGTGCCAAGGCCACCTGCTTATAGTCTCCCAGACTGGAAACCTCAGACTTTTTGCCAGCTGGGCCTTTCCAATAGCCAGTCTTGCAAAACCTGTGCTCAAGAGTTGTCATTTTTTTCCCCCTTTGCTATGGAGCTCAGATTTTTTCCATTTTTACTTCCCGAGAGTGTCTCTGGGCAGGGTTGGGGGTCTTAGCCTTTCATCCAGGACTCCTGGGGAAACAGAGGTGGTCACGTGGCAAGGACGCACTAATTGTTTTTAATGAATGCCTACTAGGTTCCTTCATCTCCCAGAATCCCCTCCCCATATTGTCATCCAAGTGAAGTCAGGTGGAAACAGACTTCAGGAGCTTTGAAAGGAAAAAGCCAGTTGGAGTGACCATATGTAGCCTGAGAGGGTTGTGAGGGACAGTCCCATTCCTGTCCCTGCTACCTATCTTTTGCAGGTGAACCTTGCTAAAACTGCTTTCCTCATGTCTCCTTCTGGATGGTGAACCTCTTCTGGGTGTTTGTAGACAACAGAATCCAATGTGAACTCTTCTCCCAGTCCTGGCCTTCCAATATCTGGCCTCAGCTAGCAAATCATCATCACATCTCACTTGCTACCTCCCAACCCCTACTATCCCTTGAATGTGAATGTGTATTTACTTGTTTTAACTTTATATTGTAAAAAAGGGCAATACTTAATGGTGGGAAAAAAAAGAGTAGAGGAAAGTACAAGGTGAAATGTAAACTCGCCACTCTCCACACTCCCATTCTTCGGTCCCACCCTCAGGATAAGATAACCATTACGAAGAGTTCCTCAGGTCTCCTTCCAAGAAGCTTCTTTAAACAACGATTAACAAATATAAATAAACATATTTTAAAAATACAGATGAGCTCATACAGTATATACTGTGCTGTAACTTGCTTTTTTCAGTTAATTCCTTTTGACTCCTTTCCACGTTGTACACACACACCCAGCTCACTCTTTATGTGGGCTACTTGGAATCTCCTTGGATATTCCACAGTCTACTAGGATTGTTGGGCACTTGGGTTATTTCCAATGTGTGAAGTGCTGAGGTTGTCTCTTTCAGATGAGAGAATGCATTTTTCTACCTGAGCCTTTAATTATACTCTTCTCTCAGTTCCTTCCTGCCCTCATTGACAAGGCTCTCCTGGTATTCTTACTCTGCCCTCTCCCCTGGCTATCTCAAGAGAGCCTCAGTACCTAGAATTTAGCACTTAATTTTGTGGGTTCTATGTCCACCATCAGACCATAAAAACCCCCTAAGTGCAGGGGTCATGTCTCTTACTTCTTTGTATCCACCCAGTGTTAGGACTCGTGATCGTTTGATGGGTAAGGTGACAGGAGTGTTAGGACAGCGGTGTCCCTGCTGGTTGAGGAGAGAATCATAATTACCGTTGAACAGCATGTGACCGTAAGCATCTACTTCATATTTCTCCTATAGCACCCATTATGCAGTCCCTCTCTGCTTCAGCTTCTTCTCTTCCCACTTCTTAAGCTTTTTCTACCTTCAAATGCTTAGGTTGGGATTATAACCAAATAGGAGAAATCAGGAATTCTGTGCAATCCATGATCAGGCTTTCAAGAATGATGACCGTGGGCAAAGAGTGTGGTGGAGAGGATATCTCCCAGCAAATTATTAAATATTTTCCTATCCTGTCGGAGTGTAACAGGCACTGGGATGGGGCATTTAAGAGGCCAGCTCTGGGACTGAATGTCGGGCCAGAGACTGACACCACCTAGTGGTCACCTAAAGAAGTGTAAATAGGAAGGGTATCTGAGGGGTCTGGTGGAAGTTAGGGAGAGAAACAAGATTTTTTTTTGGTCCTTTTTTTAAGGGCCTCACCCACGGCATAGGGACATGCTGAGGCTAGGGTCGAAAGGGTCGAATTGGAGCTGTAGCTTGCCGGCCTACACCACAGCCACAGCGAGCCGAGATCTGAGCCACATCTGTGACCTATACCAGAGCTCACAGCAACGCCGGATCCTTAACCCACTGAGTGAGGTCAGGGATTGAACCTGTGTCCTTATGGATACTAGTAGGGTTCGTTACCGCTGAGCCATGACGGGAACTCCTGGAACTAGGATTTATTGAGTATTTACCATGTACCAAGTTCATGCAGTGGATTTGACATGGATTAGCTCACCTAAGTCTTGTAACCACCTGGTGGCATAGGTGTTATTTCCAGTTTGTAGGTACAGAAATACAGGCTCAGAAAAATTAAGGAATCTGCCCCAATTCACAGTGCAGGTAGATAGGAGCCTCGTTTTCATTCATTTAATAAACATTTGTTAGGTACCTCATATGTGTCCGTTACATGGGTACGCACTAGGGACAAGAGATGGAAATACACAGTCTCAGCCTTCAAGAAGCATACAGTGGGATTGTCCAACTAGATCGCTGACAATTACAACAAAGTACCTTAATGCCTATGATAAAGGCACATGGCACTGAGGGCCATGGTAACGAGGGCAGGATACTGATTCCAGATAGGAGGGTCAAAGCAGGGCAAGGTATATGATACAAGGCTACAGTGTTGAAAGAGAGGAAGGAGATGACAAACAATGACAGAAGGAAAGTGTGTTTTAGCCTGAAGGACAGGCAGAGGCATGGAGGCATGAAGAAGTTTAAAACATTTGAGGAATGGCAAATATGGAATGGCTGAAGTTTAAGGTACCTACGGGGGAAGATAACGGATGAAGTTTCAGAGAGCCTAACCACAAAGGGTGATTTTAGCCACACTAAGGACTTAGAATTTTTTCCAGAAGTAGTGGGGAGCCAGATGAGGAATTGATAAAGTCATTAATGCTCTAGCCATAGAGCTGAAGAGGAAGAGGATTCCACACCAAGGAGGTAGGATCAAGTATACCAATTTGTTTATCATGTTGGCCTAGAGGATAGTGATGGGGAAAGCTGGATCTAGAAACGGTGGCTCACATTAGAATGTTATCAAGTGCTCAGATTTTGGCAGCACATTAGAATCACCTGGGGAGCTTTTAAAATCCCAACGCTAACAACAACAAGAACAAATTACCAATGCCAGAGGACTTGTACTACTTGACTTCAGGACTTGTAAACTATTAAACGTTCCCATTATGGCTCAGTGGTAATGAATCCTACTAGTGTCCATAAGGATGTGGGTTCAATCCCTGACCTTGTTCGGTGGGTTAAAAATCTGGCATGGCCATGAGCTGTGGTGTAGGTCATAGATGTGGTTCGGATCTGGCATTGCTGTGGCTGTGGTATAGGCCAGCAGCTACAGCTCCCCGATTCAACCCCTAGTCTGGGAACTTCCATATGCTGTGTGTTTAGCCCTAAAAAGACCAAAAAAAAAAAAAAAAAGACTTGTAAGCTACAGTAATCAAGACAGTATGATACTGGTGTAAGGACTGACAGATCCATGGAATAGAATAGAGAGTCAGAAACAGACTCATTTAAAGCTCAGTTAATTTTGACAAAGATGTCAAAGCAATCCACTGGAGGAGTTACCATTGTGGCTCAGCAGGTTAAGGACCTGACATAATGTCCATAAGGATGCAGTTTCAATCCCTAGCCTTTTTTTTTTTTTTTTGCCTTTTTGTCATTTTATGGCCACACCCACGGCATGTGGAGGTTCCCAGGCTAGGGGTCTAATCAGAGCTGTAGCCACTGGCCTGCGCCGCAGCCACAGCAACGCAGGATCCGAGCCATGTCTGCAACCTACACCACAGCTCATGGCAACGCCAGATCGTTAACCCACTGAGCAAGGGCAGGGATCGAACCCGCAACCTCGTGGTTCTTAGTCGGATTCGTTAACCACTGCGCCACGACGGGAAACTCCCAATCCCTAGCCTTGCTCAGTGGGTTAAGTTGCTGCAAGCTGTGTGGTAGGTCACAGGTGCAGCCTGGATCCAATGTTGCTGTGGCTATGGCATAGGCTGGATTTCACCCCTAGCTCAGGAACTTATATATGCCACAGGTGCCGCCTTAAAAAAAATTTAAAGCAATCCACTGGGGAAAGGAATATCCTTTCAACAAACGGTGCTGAAACAAATTCTATCCATATGGGAGAAGTGAGTGATTGTGATCCCTAACTCACACCATGTGTAAAAATTAATTCAAGGCGGCTCACAGACCTAAGCTATAAAAGTAAAATCATAAAGCTTTTAGGTGAAAACAGAGTATCTTCATGAATTGGAAATAGGTAAAAATTTCTTATGTCATAGAAAACAATAACCATAATAGAAAAAAATGATAAAAGAAACATCAAAGTTAAGAGTTACCTAGTGGCTCAGCAGGTGGTGTTGTCACTACTTTGGCTTGGGTTGCTGCTATATCAAGGGTTTGACCCTTGGCTTGGGAACTTCTGCATGCTGCGGGTGTGGCAAAAAAAAAACCATCAAATTTGAAAATTTTTTTACACTGTTGGGAATGTAAATTGGTGTAACCACTGTGGAAAACAGTATGGAGATACCTCAGAAAACTACAAATAGAATTACCATTTTATCTAGCAATCCCATTCCTGGGCATTTATCCAGAGAAATCTGTGACTCCAAAAGACACAGGTACTCCAATGTTCACTGCAGCACTCTATACAATAGCCAAAACATGGAAACAACAGAGGAGTGGATAAAGAAAGTATGGTACATATTCACAATGGAATATTACAGAGGAGTGGATAAAGAAAGTATGGTACATATTCACAGTGGAATATTACTCAGCCGTTAAATGAAAAGAAATAACAGCATTTGCAGGAACATGGATGGACCTAGAAATTATCATGCTAAGTGAAGTCAGTCAGACAATGAGACACCAAGATCAAATACTATCACTTACATGTGGAATCTAAAATAAGGACACAATGAACTTTACAGAGCAGATACTGACTCACAGACATCGGAAAACTTATGATTTCCAAATGAGACAGTTTGGGGGGTGGGGGATGCACTGAGGGTTTGGGATGAAAATGCTATAAAAATTGATTGTGATGATCATTGTAGAACTATAAAAGTAACAAAATTTAAAAAGTTGAAAACTTTTACTCATCAAAAGACACCATTAAGGAGTTTCTTTCCCATGCGACACAACAGGGATCAGATTTATCTCTGCAGCGCCAGGATGCAGGTTTGATCCCTGGCTTGGCACAGCGAGTTAAAGGATCTGGTGTGGCTGCAGCTCTGGCGTAGGTCACAACTGTGACTGGGATCTGATCCCTAGCCTAGGAACTCTATGTGTTACAGGGAAGAAAAAAAAAAAAGCACCATTAAGAAAATGCGTAAGTAAGCCAAAAAGTAAGCAAAATTTTGATCTGACAAAGGAGTGGTTCGGCATATATATTTTTAAATTCCTATAATACAGTAATAAAAAGACACTCACTTTTAAAAACGGACAAAAGATTTGAACAGATAGGTCACAAAAGAACATATATGAATGACAGATAAGCATATGAAAAGTGCTCAATATCTTTAGTCATCAAGAAAATGCAAATTAAAACCACAATGAGATAATTCCCCACACTTATCAAAATGGTTAAACTTTTAAAAACTGATAATGCCAAATGCTAGTGAAAATTTTTTTTTTGCCTGCCCCACCAGTCAGGACACCACAATGTCAGATCCTTAATCTGCTGTGCTTAGCGTCAAACCTGCATCCCAGGGCTCCAGAGATGCCACCAATCCCATTGCACCACAGTGGGAACTCCCTGTTGCAGTTCTTATACAGCTAAGCACATGTCTATCCTATGACCCAGCAATTATACCCCTAGTTGTTTATTCAATAGAAATGAAAACATATGGTCACACAAACACTTGAAGAAAGTTGAGTTCCTGTTGCAGCGCAGCAGAAATGAATCCCACTAGGAACCATGAGTTTTCGGGTTCAATCCCTGGCCTCACTCAGTGGGTTAAGGATCTGGTGTTGCCATGAACTTTGTTGTAGGTCGAAGAAGCGGCTCAGATCTGGTGTCGCTGTGGCTGTGGTGTAGGCCTGCAGCAATAGCTCCAATTAGACCCCTAGCCCGGGAACCTCCATATGCCACGGGTGTGGCCCTAAAAAGACAAAAGACACACACACATACAAAAAAAAGTTCATAGCAGTTTTCTTCATAATAGCCAAAAGTTGGCTATGGCCCAGATATCTATCACACACACAAAAAAAAGACAGGCAGTGCCCATTGTGGTTCAACAGATTACAAACCTGACTAGTATCCATGAGGATGTGGGTTCAATCCCTGACCTCGTTCAGTGGGTTAAGGATCCAGGGTTGCTGTGGTGTAGGCTGGCAGCTGCAGCTCTGATTCGACCCCTAGCCTGGGAACTTCCATGTGCCACAGGTACAGCCCTAAAAAGAAAAAAAATAAAAATAAACTGGGGTATATCTGTATGATGAGATACTACTCGGTAATAAAAATGCACACACTATGGATACACACAACACATCTCAAGACATGGTTAGCAAAAGAAACCACACGTAGGAGTTCCCATCTTGGCTCAGTGGTTAACGAATCTGACTAGGAACCATGAGGTTGCGGGTTCGATCCCTGGCCTTGCTCAGTGGGTTAAGGATCCATCGTTGCCGTGAACTGTGGTGTAGGTTGCAGATGCAGCCTGGATCCCACATTGCTGTGGCTGTGGTGTAGGCCGCAGCTACAACTCCGATTAGACCCTTAGTCTGGGAACCTCCATATGCTGTGAGTGCGGCCCTAGAAAAGGCAAAAAGACAAAAAAAAAAAAAAAGCCACACATAAAAGTACACCCTGTTTTATTCCAGTCACATGAATGCTAGAACAAACAAAACAAGTAAGAACAGTGACCCCCCCAGAGGATGAGGTCAATGACCTATACCCTATATTCTAGGATAATGACCTATACCTTGATAGAGGTCTGGATATTATACTGCAACCAGGTATAAGGGCAAGGATTTGAACACAGGTGCCCCAGAGGCCATGGTTTAAACCACCATTATTACATTGCTTTGCCCCTGGGACGCTGCAATTTGGGGTGTTGATGAGATCACATGGGAAGGGGAGTCTTCTGTGAAGACAGAAGACAAAGAAGACAGGTAAGAGGAAGATCAGGAAAAAGAGACCATGGAAACCAAGGGGGGAAGAGCTTATTCAAGAGTGGCTGACAGTGTTAAATACTGCTGAGCAGTCCAGCGAGAAAAGGACAGTGACAGGCCATCATTCTAGGCGGGCATGTGTGACATAGGCCGGGACAGTTTCTTTGAACTGGTGAGGGCAGTAGCCACCTGGCTGTGTACTGAGATGAGGAACGGAAGACACTGAAAGTGAACAATGTTCCCAAGAAGCTTGGCTGCACTAGAGAAGAGGGAGAGAGAGAGAGAGGAAGAGGGAGAGGGAGAAGCAAGACAGTAATTAGAGTGCTGGTTAGAGGGCTGGAATTTCCTTGCAGAGGCTCGATCTTGACCACAGCTGTTTCCAGGCAGAGTTGCCTGATTTTGGCCACCCACCAGGGCCACTACTTGTCCTGCTATGAGGTGAAGGTCTCTTGGCCACAGTAAGCCCCTGATAGCCACAGAGCTTCATTTGGAAACTTGAGATCAGCTGACTCTGCCATTGCTCACATCCTGTCATCCTTGGCAGGCCTCACTGGGCATCCACCCTGCTCCACTCAGTCTAGTGCTTCCTCTTCCTGACCACCCTTGCACTGCTTCCCATGCCCCTTTTTGCACAAAGTCCTGAGACGCACTTGGCTCAGATTATCCTTGTCCCTCTTCGCTTGTCTGAAACCTGGTTCTTCCCTGAGGACACTCTTATTTTTTATTATTATTATTATTTTTTGTCTTTTGTCATTTTACGGCCACACCTGTGGCATGCGGAGGTTCCCAGGCTAGGGGTCTAACAGGAGCTGTAACCGCCGGCCTTCACCACAGCCACAGCAATGCAGGATCCTTAACCCACTGAGCAATGCCAGGGATCGAACCCGCAACCTCATGGTTCCTAGTCGGATTTGTTTCCCCTGAGCCACAACGGTAACTCTAGGACACTCTTTTAAAAAAAAAACAGGTTATCACTTATTCTCCCAAATGGACAAGTCAGGTGGTGGTAGAACACAGATCACTCTGATCTGTGCTCTCCATTTCTTACCGTCAGTGCGGCTCCATAGGTCTCAGTTAGGGATGCATCTAGCAGCAAGTAACAGAAGACCCAATTAAAGCAGATTGAGGGAGTTCCTGTGTGGCTCAGTGGTTAACAAACCTGACTAGTAACCATGAGGATTCGGGTTTGGTCCCTGGTCTTGTTCAGTGCGCTAAGGATCCGGTGTTGTCGTGAGCCGTGATGTAGGTCACAGATGAGGCTAGGATCCCCAGTTGCTGTGGCTGTGGCATAGGCTGGCAGCTACAGCTCCGATTCGACCCCTAGCCTGGGAACTTCCATATGCCACAGGTGAGGCCCTAAAAGGCAAAATAAAATAAATAAAATAAAATAGTAAATTGAACAAAGAGTTCTAGAACAGATCCAGGGCTGGCTGATTCATCGAGAGTTTTCTACCCATTTACACTGCTACTCTATCCTCAGTGGTTTTTTTTTTTTGTCTTTTTGCCTTATCTAGGGCCACACTCGCGGCGTATGGAGGTTCCCAGTCTAGGGGTCTAACAGGAGCTGTAGCCGCCGGCCTACGCCACAGCCACAGCAACGCGGGATCCGAGCTGTATCTGCAACCTACACCACAGCTCACGGCAACGCCAGATCCTTAACCCATTGAGGAAGGCCAGGGATCGAACCCACAATCTCATGGTTTCCAGCTGGATTCGTTAACCACTGAGCCATGATGGGAACTTCCACTTTTTTTTTTTATTACTCAGTGAATGTTACTACATTTACAGTTGTACAACGATCATCACAACCCAATTTTATAGCATTTCCATCCCAAACCTCCCCCTCATTCACCCCCCTCCCTCATCCTCAGTGGTTGATAGTCTCTTTCCTCACAGTTGCAACATGGTTGCAACTGTTCCTGTCATCACATATGGGCTTGACATTGAAAAAAAAAAAAAAAATTTTCCCCAAGATCCTCCTCAAGTCCTGCTGTCCAGGACAATGGAAATACCATAACTGGCAAGATAAGTGAGATTCATCCCCTGAATGCACAGGAAGGGAACACTTGTACAAAATCCAGACTTTGCCAACAAGGGAGAAAAGACTGTTGAGCAGGCATCATCAGTGCTTGCCCTGATAGTCATACAAATTCCTCTTTCTTTTATTTATTTTTATATTTATTTATTTTGTCTTTTTAGGGCCCACCCGCGGCATATGGAGGTTCCCAGGCTAGGGGTCTAATCAGAGCTACAGTGCTGGCCTATGCCGCAGCCACAGCAATGTGGGATCCGAGCCTCGTCTGCGACCTACACCACAGCTCACAGCAACACCAGATCCTTAACCCACTGAGTGAGGCCACTGAACCCACAACCTCATGGTTCCTAGTCGAATTCGTTTCTGCTGCGCCATGAGAGGAACTCCACAAATTCCCCTTTTTTTAAAGGCCAGCTATTTCACCTTCCATTGAGAAGATGTGCAGCATACTCCTTAAGGACATCAGTGCTTATGCCAGACTAACTGGGTTCAAATCCCAGCTTACTTGCCAGCTCTTTGGCTTTGGGCAGATGACTGGGTAAAGAGCTGTAATAATTAGAGAACAAGAGGTTGGAAATTTGGAAGATGGAGGGGACAATTAATGGGACAGTGCCTGGGGAGGCAGAAGGAGGGGCCCTGAGCACAGGTGGCAGACCACAGCTTGGACAGGGGCAGGGGCAGAGACACCCTCTTCTCTGAGCTTCCCTCTGCAGGGAGGGTACAGGTGCTGATGAAATGTCTGTGGGCAGGGAGCAGGGAGGAATTTCCAGCTGATGGCCTCTGTTTCCTTTAATCTAGATGGTGAGTTGATATCAAGGTGGACGGAAATTTGGGGAGAATGGCAAAGGCTGGGGAAAAGGAGCTGCTCATGGGCCCATAGCAGCTTCCCATGCTTCTTCCATGAACTTTTCATTCCATCCCTCAGTCCTCCACAAATCCCAGGCTGCTACCCAGCACTCCTGAACGTGGTACCCACCCATCTTGTGTGAAACGCCCTGAGCTCCTGCCATCAATCCATCACTTAGTTCTTAGTATATGTAAGACATACACCAGTATATATAAACTCAGTGTAGGGAGTTCCCAATGTGGCTCAGCATTAACGAACCTGACTAGTACCCGTGACAGCGTGGGTTTGATCCCTGGCCTCAGTCAGTGGGTTAATGATCCAGTATTGCCGTGAGCTGTGGTGTAGATCGCAGACACGGTTCGGATCTGGCATTGCTGGGGCTGTGGTATAGGCCGGCGCCTACAGCTCCCATTCAATCCCTAGCCTGGGAACTTCCATAGGCCAACTGGTGCAGCCCTTAAAAGCAAAAAAAGTAAAAAAAAAAACAACTTAGTGTATGTAAACTTAGTGTAAAGCCCAGCACCAAGTATACAGGAAACACTGACAAGACTGAATGTTATTTTTTCTAGCTTCGCAACGGTGTTTACAAGATCATATGTGTTCCTGCCCTCTGGGAGCTTATGTCCTGGTCAGAGAAGGATGTATCCATAAAACAATGAAAAAGCAATGCAAAGTAATATGTGATGGTTACCAACATCCAAATGGTGCTTTGTTTTTTTATCACAACTAGCACTGAAAAGTGTCTTTTACATCAAGACTTACTAGAACTCAGATAAACTTATAAAACATTTCATTAGACACTACTTATCCTTACTATATGTGATGCATTCTGATATTTTCTTTTCTACCTACCTGATTGTTAAGAAATGCTGGTCAAGGCTCACTGTTACAGATTGAACTGTGTCTCTTGAAAATTCATAAATTGGTATGTTGAATTTATATGCCCCTCAAAAATTCACATTCATGTAAAGAACCCCCAGGATCTCAGAATATGACCTTACCTGAAGATAGCGTCTTTTTTTTTTTCTCTCTTTTTAAAGCTGCACCTGTGGCCTATGGAAATTCCCGGGCTAGGGATCGAATCAGAGCTGCAGCTGCTGGCCTACACAGTCACAGAGATGCAAGATCAGAGCCGCATCTGTAACTTTCAGCAGCATCGGATCAGCAAGGCCAGGGATCGAACCCCTATCCTCATGGATGCTAGTTGGATTCTTAACCCACTGAGCCACCGTGGGAACTCCTGGAGATGGGGTCTTTACAGAGGTAATCAGGTTAAAACGCGGGCCTTAGGGTGGGCTCTAATCCAATATGACTGGTGTCCTTGTAGGGAAAATTAGAACTCAGACTTGCAAACTGGGAGAACACCATGTGAGCTCGAAGATGGCCATCTACAAGCCAAGGAGAGGACCAGCCCTCTCAGCCCTCAGAGGGGACCAGCCCTGCCAACACCTTGATCTTGGACTTCCAGTCCCTCGTACTGTGACACAATGAAATCCTTTCATTGTCTAAGCCCCCCAGCTCCTATGCTTTGTCACAGCACCCCTAGCAAACAGATACACACACCAGTTCGATTTTATGACTCACTATTGGGTTGCAATCTGTCGTTCACAGACTACAAAGTTCTTTTTCCCTCTGCTTTACCTCAGACAGTCACTGGTGGGAAGGCAGGACCCAGAGGAGGGTGAGGCAAGCAAGTGTCACTCTCAGGGTCATGGCCGTGGGGGTGTCATTACCGGAGGTCTAGCCAACCCCACATTTGTATGACCTGAAGGTGAGGGTCTCCTTCAATTTGGCAACCTCGACACCTCACCCTGGCCCAGCCCGTGTCAAGTAGGTATAACTCTTGTCTCCATTTGAAGAGTTGACATACAACCACAAAGCTCTTTTTTTTTTTTTTAAATTGCTTTTTAGGGCCACACCCATGGCATATGGAAGTTCCCAGGCTAGGGGTCGAATTGGAGCTGCAGCCTCCCACCTATACCACAGCCACAGCAACTGGGGATCCAAGCCACATCTGAAACCTACACCACAGCTAACGGCAACATTGGATACTTAACCCACTGAGCAGGGCCAGGGATCAAACCCACATCCTCATGGATATCAGTCAGGTTCCTTACCGCTGAGCCGTGATGAGAACTCCCTCAAAGCTCTTAAGTGGCGTCAGACCCATGACAGATTTGCCTCTAAATTCTTTCCATGATGTCACAGCATCTGCACTGGCACAATCAGTTAGAGAAGACGATAATAAATATTTTCTTACCAGCAGGTGCTCCTCACCTTCCTACCTCCCCCAAAGGATCCAGAGTTAGAGACTGCATTCTCTCTGCCCCTCGCCTTGCCAAAGTTCAGGGGAACTTGGCCCCCCAGAGACCTTTAGATGGTGAAGCCAGAATTCAGTCACTGTCTGGGCTGCCTACAGGCTGAGTGGGCACCCAGAAGCACACAAAGTGCATGCGACGTGAGCACCTTTGTGTGCACACTGCGATCCTAGCGTTGCCTGCCTTCTAGATCCATGAACAAATCCCCTGTCCACCAGCTCCATTCCAGCCCTCCCTCCTCTTCAAATGGCTGCTTTCCAGACACAACAAACACATAAACACACATACCTCCAATAGACTCTCTTTTTGGTGGTAATATTACCCTCAAAATGGGGACTCCGATATAGGATAGAGGCCCTTCTGCCTGGCTTATTCTGGGACATAAAAATAGTGCCTGGAGTTCCCATTGTGGCTCAGTGGAAACGAATCTGACTAGCATCCATGAGGACGATCCCTGGCATTGTTCAGTGGGTTAAGGATCTGGAGTTGCTATGAGCTGTGGTGTAGGTCGCAGAGACGCAGCTCAGATCCCACATTGCTGTGGTGTAGGCTGCAGCTGTAGCTCTGATTTGCCTGGCCTGGGAACCTCCATATGCCACGAATGCGGCCCTAAAAAGACCAAAAAAAAAAAAAAAAAAATAGTGCCTACCATTTACTATGAGCCAGGCATTTTTCTAAGCTTTCACATATATTATTGCATTTCATTCTCACAGCTTTATCAGTCAAGACTATTTGCTCTGTTTTACAGATGGCAAAGCAGAAGCACAAAGAGTGAATTTCCCAGAGTTGCGCAGTTAGCAGCACTGGCAGGATTTGAACTTACGCAGCCTGTTTCCAGAGGCCAGGGTCTTAGTTGCTACCCTTTGCTGCCTGGCTGGGTGCCACCTGCTCCCCGCGCATTGCGCATTGGTGCACACACGTCCATCCACACTGAACCCGAGTGGGAGGAGCTGGGCTCTGGAAATCTGTTCAGACACCAGGGGGCAGCATAGGCCTGGCTTTGGCCCCTGAGCCCAGCCCTGTCTGGGGAGAAAGGGGGGCAGAAACTTCCTACCATCTTCCACCGCCCCTCAGAGACCACCCTTCCCCACACCACTTCTCAGGTTTGGGGCCTGAACAGATCTCCGAGTCCCTTGGCCTCCTCCAGCTCCTCCTTCAGCAAAAGCTGCAGAAAGCGTCCACTAGTTATGATGATGACTCAGAAGCTGAGCAAGCCTTGTGTATGTGAGTGTGTGTCTCCTTGTGACTGCATGTGGCTCTGAGTGCTGACATGTCTGCAAGCCTGCCTGCACGTGTGTGCAAGCATGTGTGCGTGTTGGGGGGGGGGAGGAATCTTGTGGCCAGGGAAGTTGTGTATGTGTGTGTTTGTTTCTGGGTGTGTCTCAGTGTTTACCTCAGAAACAGATAGGAACTTTGCCAAGGCTGCAGGGCAGATTCATATTCAAACTTGTCCCTACGGGCAGCAAGTCCAGCTTTTGCTGGCTCCCACCTGTGAAGAGGGGGGCAGAGATGATTTTCAATCCGAGGACCCCTGGATTCCTCCAGAATTCTAAGCATCTGGGTCCCCTCCCCCACGCGCTCCGTCAGCGGTCACGAGACCTCTAAGGCAGTCCCCACCTAGAAGGGAGGGGAACCTAGGAGTCCGGACTGAGTCCCTTGGCTGCTTTCAGGGTCCTCCACTGGAGGGAGCGCAGGGCCCAGAGGGGTTTCGTATTCCAGAGGCCTGGGGAGGGGGAGCCCAGTCCCTTGTGAGCCCAAACTCCCGGCCCCTGTGAAAGTTTTGAGTATGGGAGAGGCAGTTTGGGGTGGTATGTCTCTGCTTGACATTAGCTGACTTTCTGGAGAAAAGCTGATTGCTTTTATGGGGGACAGAGTAAGTGGGGATCAGCCTCCCCTCCAGCCAGGCCCCAGGGTCCCCCAAGTCCCAGTCCCGGCTCCCCTCAGCCCATGCTCCCCTCCCCGGGACAGGAGGCAGACACGCTCACCCCAGTTTCTTCCTCTTCCTCCTCCAGCCCACTTTCTCTTCTCTGTGTCGTCAGAGGTCCAGGGAGGGACCTGGGTAGTCGGAGAAGCCGGAAACAGCGGACTGGGGCAGCCACTGCTTACACTGAAGAAGAGGACGGGAGAGGATTTTGTGTGTGTGTGTGTGTGTGTCTGTGCGTGTGTGTGTGTTTTCTTTTTAGTGGTGGTGGAGGGAGGGTGCTAGCAGGGCCAGCCCTGAACCCGCTGGACAGAGCCACAGACCCATGGGGCCTGGCAGTGCCCGCTGAGAGGGAGAAGACAGCAGAGGGGTTGCCAAGGTGAGGGGATGGCTCCAAGGAGGGGGAGGGGTTGGGGGTGCTCTGACTATGAATGTGGGGGGTGGGGGGGGAGGTCCTCTCGGAATCCTCCCCGGGCAGAGTGGATGGTCCCCAAGAAATTGTTTCAGCTGGGGTTGGTGGCTGGTGGTACTGAGTTTTGGCAGTTTCGAAATATCAGAGAAATCTGGGCTGGGTACAGGCCTAGCACTTCCCCCCTCAACCCCTCCACGCCGTGCTTCACTTTTTCCAGCCCCTCCCTCACCCCCACCCCCACCCCCGCGTCCCCGCGTCCCCGCGTCCCCGCACCTACAGGGACGCCGAAAGGCAGGGAAAGGAGGGAAAGGAGGCGTCCCGCTGCCGTCTGTGGTGGGGGAGCGTGACTGTCCCTCCCTGGAAGGTTGTTGCCAGAGCGCAGTGGGTCCTTGACAAACCCCTATCCAGGCCCCCCCCATAAAGTTTCCTGTTCAAGGGTGTGGCTAGGGGGTGAGCGAGCCCCAGATGTAGACCTCATGGTGCCCCAGAGGAGGGGGAATTTCCCCCCTCAAAACTGCTCCACGCTGCTCCCGGCGCGTCACGGAGTTAACCCTCCTCGTGCTGATCTGGCTCCGCCTCCCCGCATCCCTCCCCGCCCCCACCGCCACATACACACATTGGGCAACTCAGAGAAACTCTTTTGACTTTTGATCCTGTGATCCCACGGTCAGAGGGCTCAGGAATGTAGGGGCTGAGCTGAGGTTTAGGCCAGGAAGCGGGCTGATGAAGAGCCTGGACGTGGGGCTTCCCTTCCCTATTGGGATGGCCCCGCTGGCCCCGCCCCCTCACGCCGGGGCTCCTCCCTCCCCGCCGCTGTTCAGCGGGGCTGACAGCAGAAGGCGCCTCTGGCCTGGCAGGCCAATGGACACGCCTTGTTATTGGGTGTGGGTGTGGGTGTGGGTGGTGGGTGGTGGGTGTGGGTGGGGGAAAGTCTGGCCTCTTACAGTCTGGGGATGGAGTGGGGGAGATTTGAAGCCAGGGCCATGACAGGAAGCTGGTCACTGGACAAGAGGGTGTAGAGGAAAGGTGGGGCTGCCTGTGGCTTGGGGGTCATCTCAGTCCCCAGTAGCGTAGGAGTAGAGGGTCAAAGGTCTGAACACCGTGAGAAACAGGTGAAGAAACGACAAGAAAGGAATGGAGTCCTCCCTTGAGTTTGAAACACCAACCAAAAAGTGCCCCACCCCAAAGCGGGTGCAGAGAAAGCTCTGTTAGAGGACCCTGAGCAGGACGGGGGAGGATTGTGCCTTTGGGAGAAAAGAGCTCGAGGGAAGAGGGACTGGGGAGAGGGGCGTGAGTCTCCAGAAAAGGGGCCCCTCTGTTCTCCATCCCTCTGTGAGAACTGGGAGAGGGGAGAGGCTAAAACTGCAGCAGGAGGACTTGGGGTTACCGGGTTGGGGGAGACCCAGGGAGTTTCCATCCCCATCCTTTGTATCATCTCTAAGAAGAGGGACATTTTGAGAAACATGAACTGAGAGACCCCTGGGAAACGACTGGTTTACCCACTCCTCCCTGCAGCCCACCCAGAACTGGGGAGGCAATCCTTTTCCCTACTCCCCCATCTCCTTTCCTCTTGCCCCCTTTTCTTCTCCCCCCTTTCTAGCCTCCCCGCCTTCTAGACTTTTCAGTACAGACTTATTAACCCTGCTTTTTCTGCAATCGCTGTCACCTTCTTCCTGAGTTCTCTCTGCTTTTCCTTTTGCTCCATCTACTCTTCAATTCTCCTCCAACAGACCCCCTTTAGGATTATGGGATTTGGATCTGGGAGGGATCCTAGCTGCATGATGTAATAGTTAATCCCCATTCAGGTTCAAATCTTGTTGTCCAAACTCAGCAAGTTGGAGAACCTCCTTGAGCTTGGTTTCTCTACCTGTGAAAGGGGATTACATTTTAAAAATTGTTGCAAGGTTCTAATGAGGTAATGCATTCATACATAGTAAGTGCTTAATAAATGGTAGCTATTATTATTCTTCCATTCTCTTCTTCATCATCTAGCCAGGTAGTTTTCAAGTTCTCTTAAGGGGAGTTACTGTCATGGTTCAGTGGAAACCAATCTGACCAGCATCCATGAGGAGGCAGTTTCGATCCCTGGCCTTGTTCAGTGGGTTTAGGATCTGGCGTTGCTGTGGCTGTGGCAGAGGCCGGCAGCTACAGCTCCAATTCAGCCCCTAGCCTGGAAACCTCCATATGCCTCAGGTGCAACCCTAAAAAGACAAAAAAAAAAAAAATTCTCCCATGGAACCCTGGAACCGTGAGGGGTTTCTCCAGGGACACCTTTGGAGTCAGAGGTGGGCAGAGGGAAGCAAGAAGCAGTAGAATTCCAGCGCTATTACACTCGCTTTCACCAGAGAAACTTCAATTTTATTTAATCTTATTTTTTTAATGTTTTAGTATTTTTTAAATATTTGGCTGCCCCACGGCATTTGGAGCTCCCAGGCCAGGGATCAGATCCGAGCTGCACAGTTTTGATCTATGCTGCAGCTGTGGCAGCACTGGATCCTTAACCCACTGTGCCGGGCTAGGGATCAAACCTGTATCCTGGAGTTCCCATCGTGGCTCAGTGGTTAACGAATCCGACTAGGAAACATGAGGTCGCTGATTCGATCCCTGGCCTTGTTCAGTGGGTTAAGGATCCGGCGTTGCCGTGAGCTGTGGTGTAGATTGCAGACACGATTTGGATCCCGCGTTGCTGTGGCTGTGGCGTAGGCCGGCGGCTACAGCTCCAGTTAGAACTCTAGCCTGGGAACCTCCATATGCCACGAGTGCAGCCCTAGAAAAGGCAAAAAGACCAAAAAAAAAAAAAAAGCCAAAAACCAAAAAACTGTCTCCCAGAACTCCAGAGATACTGCCGATGTGTTGTGCCATGGAGGGAACTCCTCCAATTTTATATAATGGGAATTCCACAGGTTAAAATTAAAATTGTCTGCTGCTTACAAAAGTTTGGAAAGGGAGTTCTCTGGTGGTGCAGTGGGTTAAGGATCCGACTGTGTCACTGCAGCAGTTTGGGTCACTGCTGTGGTGTGGGTTCGACCCCTGACCTGGAAACTTCCACATGTGATGGGCATGGCCAAAAAAAAAAAAAAAGAGTTTGGAAGGTTCTAAACTTTATCCAAACCTCGTATTTTCTAGATGAGAAGATCCAGGTCCACAGAGGGGAGGTTTCTTGCCACCAGAGCCAGGTTTATTTTATTTTATTGCTTTTTAGGGCCACACCCGTGGCATGTGGAGGTTCACCAGGCAAGGGGTCGAATCAGAGCTACAGCTGCTGGTTGAGGCCACAGCCACAGCAATGCCAGATCCAAGTCTGCGACCTAAACCGCAGGTCACAGCAATGCCACATCGTTAATTCATTGAGCCAGGCCAGGGATCGAACCCGCAACCTCATGGTTCCTAGTCGGACTCGTTAACCGCTATGCCACGACGGGAACTCCCAGAGCCAGGTTTAGAGCTACAACCATATCCTCTTCCCCCAGAGAGCTTTCCCTCCTGCCCCATCTCCTCTGTTTCTCACCCCTCTGGCTGCAGCTCAGTTCGTCCCATCCCATCGCCCCTGTGTCTACTGTTAAAGGAAATACCTTGTCTCAGGCATTGACCAGGGATGTCCCTGGTTTGAGGTGGTCTGGCTGCGAGCGGTGGTGGGAACGGCCTCTGGGAGGGCTGTTTACGGGAGGTCCCTGGCTGCCCCAAAACAAAGGCTGACTTTCTTGGGCAACCTTGTTCCTTTCCTCCAGGCACCCTCCAAACCCCAGATCATGTCTCTGTGGGGTCTGGTCTCCAAAATGCCCCCAGAAAAAATGCAGCGCCTCTATGTGGACTTCCCCCAACACCTACGGCATCTTCTGGGTGACTGGCTGGAGAACCAACCCTGGTGAGTCCTGGCTGCCTCACCCCACGTTGGTCCCCCCCGCCGCCTCCCGCCACCCCCCCGTTCCCTCTCCTTGGATTTCCTTTACCCCATTTCGGGATTTGGGACTCGTTATGCCATGTGTTGTGGCCCAGATTTCACAGGGAATCTAAGCCACATCAAACCAGCCTATGCCTGTTGACACATGGAAGTCCCCCCACCCCCTTAGGAGGCTGAGCCAAAGAGGAAGGAGGTCAGAGCTGGGGCAAGGGCGCTTCTCACAACAGCTGGGAAGTTAGGGAACAAGGGACACTGGTGAGGGCTGCAGCGGACCTAGATGGAGGATAAGAGGGGGAAGGAACTGCTGAGCTGTTTGCTCTGGGATAAAGGATCAGCAAAGCTGAGGAAGCCCTGACCCGAGGCTGCTTCGTCCCAATCTTCCCACAGGGAGTTCCTTGTTGGCTCAGATGCCTTCTGCTGCAACATGGCCAGTGCCCTGCTATCTGCCACTGTCCAGCGCCTTCAGGCCTTGGCCGGAGAGCAGGGGGAGGGGAGTACCATCTTGCAACACATCGGCACCCTGGAGGTGGGGGCAGGAGTGGAGGGGAGGAGGCTGGGGTGGGGCCTGGAGTGGAGCCGGGGTGAGAATTGGATGCTAGGAGAAAATTGGTTGGATGCTGGAAGCAAATTGGTATTCCTGTGGTTAGCTGTTAGCTAGCATGCAAATTAGATTTTAAAAGCATGCAAATGCGTGAAAACTTCTGGAGCACAGCTGTGCTGCCTTTCAGTGCATGTGTGAGTGGTTGTGGGGGGGAGTGCTGGAGGGGAGAATGACGCGGGTAAGAGCTAAGCTAACCCTGACTACCACTCTTCGTTTCTATAGAACATATATCAGAGGGACCCCCTGAAACTGGTGGCCACTTTCAGACACATACTTCAAGGGGAAAAAAAAGCTGTTATGGAACAGGTATTGGGATACCCCATTTTCACCCTAACTCGCCCTGGGACTTTAGCTCAGGCCGCGAGAAACTAGCAGGAATCTGAACTTCAGGAAAGTTTCAGTGTCTTTGGGTTTTGTTTTCTGTTTTGTCTTTTTACAGCCCCACCTGCGGCATGTGGAAGTTCCCTGGCTGGGGGCTGAATCTGAGCCACAGCTGCCAGCCTATGCCAAAGCCACAGCAACGCTGGATCTGAGGCGCATCTGTGACCTATGCCACAGCTTGTGGCAACACTGGATCCGTAACCCACTTATCAAGGCCAGGGATCGAACCCACATCCTTATGGACACTAGTTGGGTTCTTAACCAGATGAGCCACAGTGGGGACTCCCTGTTGTTGGTTTTCTGTTTGGTTGGTATTTTTGGCTGCGCTTGTGGCTTTTGGAAGTTCCCAGGCCAGGGACTGAACCTGCACCACAGCGGTGACCCGAGCCACTGCACTGAAAATGCGATTCCCTTTTTTTTAACTGTCTTTTTAGGGCTGCACCCGCAGCATATGGAGGTTCCCAGGCTAGGGGTCGAACTGGAACTATAGCTTCCGGCCTACCCTACAGCCGCAGCAATACAGGATCTGAGCCATATCTGCAACCTACACCACAGCTCACGGCAACCCCAGGTCCTTAAACCACTGAACAAGGCCAGGGATTGAACCCGCAACCTCGGGGTTCCTATTCAGATTCATTTCCGCTGCACCACGACAGGAACTCCTTTTTTAAAAATTAATTAATTTATTTATTTATTGAAAATGCCAGATTCTTTTTTTTTTTTTGCCTTTTGTCATTTTAGGGCCGCACCCGCGGCATGTGGAGGTTCCCAGGCTAGGGGTCTAATCAGAGCTGTAGCCACTGGCCTACACCACAGCCACAGCAACACAGGATCCGAGCCGCATCTGCAACCTACGCCACAGCTCACGGCAACGCCGGATCATTAACCCACTGAGCAAGGGCAGGGATTGAATCTGCAACCTCATGTTTCCTAGTCGGATTCGTTAACCACTGCGCCATGACGGGAACTCCAAAAATGCCAGATTCTTAACCCCTTGAGCCACATGGGAACTCCAAGTCTCAGTGTTCTAGGCCCAAGATGACCAAAGGAGGTTCCTGGGGTCAGGGTGATCCCCAAGTTAAGCTCAGAGAAACTTCCAGGGAGGGACTGAGGATAAGGAGCCCTGGGGAGGAAAGAGCAAGAGGTAAGGAGCTGATTCTGCCAGAAGAGAGGTCTTGTCTCCAGGAGATTCCAAAAGGTCAGGAAGAACTGTCCTAGGAGAGTGGGGAGCCAGACAAGGGAAGTGGTCTGTCCCCTTTTGTGCGGAGCATGGCAACCCAGGCACCCCTCCAGGGAGTGGAGGCCGAGTATAAGCGACGGGCAGAGTGTCTCACCTCATGGCATCTGTCCCTCCCGTCCAGTTCCGCCACCTGCCAATGCCCTTCCACTGGAAGCAGGAGGAACTCAAGTTTAACACAATTCTGCGGAGGCTGCAGCACCGAGTGGGGGAAACCCGCCTTCTCCGCAAAGCCCTGCAGCCCGGGGCTGAGGCTGGCCAAGGTTGGAGCCTGGGCCTGGAGCCCTAAGTGGGTTCTGGGGATGGTGTGGGAATGATCCCTTTTTGATCTCAACCTTGACTGAACTTCAAATCTCTCTGCACCCCTGATTTCTGCCCCTACCCTCAGTGTCTCTGCACAACTTGTTAGAAACTCCTGCCAAGGGGACTGGGCCAAGTGAGGTGAGTAATGGATTGAGATGTGGAGATGGAGCTCAAAATGCAGACTTTGAGAGGGTCTCAAATCTGTGAGAGAATGGAGATTAGACCTCAGAGAGGTGAGAAAGAGAGCCCTACCCTCTGGAGCTGGATGAGGAGGAAGTATGTGGCCCCGGCTTAGGCCCTCCCTGCCCACAGGCCCTGGCCACGTTGCTGCAGGAGACTGTCGGGGAGCTGGAGGCTGCCCAGGCCCTGGTGCTGAAGAGGATCCAGATTTGGAAACGGCAGCAGCAGCTGGCAGGGAATGGCGCACCCTTTGAGGAGAGCCTGGCCCCACTGCAGGAGAGGTGGGAGCAGGGCTGACAGGGAAGAAGGGTGGGCTGGGGGTGGGCACCTGCTGTGGCTGCTGGAGGACCCATAGGTATGTGAAAGAAGAACCAGGCCAGGGTGTTCCCGTTGTGGCTCAGCGGTAACGAACCCGACTAGTATCCATGAGGGTGCGGGTTTGATCCCTGGCCTTGCTCAGTGGGTTACGGATCCTGCGTTGCTGTGGCTGTGGCGCAGACCAGCAGCTGCAGCTCCAGTTCAATCCCTAGCCTGCGAACCCCCATATGCTGCAGGTGTGGCCATTAAGAAAAAAAAAAAAAAAAGGAGAAACCAGGCCAGGCTGGGCTAAGATTCAGAGAAGCCAGTTCCAGCAGAGCCATATGTGCTGTTGTTCGGGTCTTTCCTGCACACGTGCACCCAGCCGAGGGGCCACAAGCAGGAGTTCCTTCAACCCACACTTTTATCTTCAAGCCCAGGGCACAGAGGAATGGGGAGTGTATTTGGTCTATTGGGCGGGCATCTTTCAATTTGCATAAAAGCATCGTATGTGCTGGCAGCTGACCTGGGTACCAGAGCCCTGGGAAAGGGCAGCCGGGTTTCCATAGAGCTTCCAGGCCCTGAGAAGGAACCTCCTCCTCAGAGCCAAAGCAGGTCCCAGAACCCCTTCAGCCCAGGTCCCTTGCAGCCGCAACCACTGCCCATCCCACCCCCTCTACACGCACTATCCTGCTTTCTTTCTGGGTTTAGGGGTGGAGGGTCTGGGCCAGGAACAGGCAGCCTAAATCCTGTGCCCCCTGACCACTGTCCTGGCCCCAGGTGTGAGAGCCTGGTGGACATTTATTCACAGCTGCAGCAGGAGGTAGGGGCGGCCGGTGGGGAGCTTGAGCCCAAGACCCGGGCAGCGCTGATGAGCCAGCTGGATGAAGTCCTGCAAACCCTTGTCACCAGGTATGAGCCCCTCGCCTGGTCTACATCAGATCCTAAGACAGGAAGAGGGTCAGAGTTGGGGGTGGGGGGGCACCAGGAGGGACCCTGTCACCGACTGCCGTTGTGTCCTCCTCCCTTCTCCCAGCTCTTTCCTGGTGGAAAAGCAGCCCCCCCAGGTACTGAAGACGCAGACCAAGTTTCAGGCCGGGGTTAGATTCCTGCTGGGCCTGAGGTTCCTGGGGGCCCCAGCCAAGCCTCCGCTGGTCAGGGCCGACATGGTAACCGAGAAGCAGGCCAGGGAGCTGAACATGCCCCAGGGGCCCGGGGCAGGAGCGTAAGCTGGGGCTGGAGAGGCCGGGGGTGGGGGGTAGAGGCCAGAGGAGCCTGGGGAAGTGGCCCGAGGAGCAGGGCGACTGGGAGGCAGGGTCCCAGGATGTGGGAACCCTGAGTGGTCAAGGCAGAGGAAGAACAAGGACCCATCAGTGCCAGAATGGGGTGCGAGTGTCAGGATTTGGCTAAGAGGGGAACTGCTCCCTTAAGAACACGAAGGGGGAGGAGTTCCCGTCGTGGCTCAGTGGTTAACGAATCCAACTAGGAACCATGAGGTTGCAGGTTCGATCCCTGGCCTTGCTCGGTGGGTTAACGATCTGATGTTGCCGTGAGCTGTGGTGTAGGTTGCAGACGCTGCTCGGATCTGGCGTTGCTGTGGCGTAGGCCAGCAGCTGTAGCTCCGATTCGACCCCTAGCCTGGGAACCTCCATATGCCGCGGGTGCAGCCCTAAAAAGCAAAAAAAAAGAAAAAAAGAACACGAAGGGGGAGATGGCGGTTGGGGGCCAGTTGTCCATGCCATTCATCTGTGGACCCAAGCTCCTGCCATAGCTGGCCTGGTTGGGATGAGCCACTCTCTGACTTCCCCTGGCAGAGAAAGCACTGGGGAAATCATCAACAACTCTGTGCCCTTGGAGAACAGCATTCCTGGGAACTGCTGCTCTGCCCTGTTCAAGAACCTGGTGAGTGCTTCGGGAAGCGGTGGGTGGGGGTCCAGAGGTCTCCCCTTAGAGCTGGTGTTGTGAGCCCAGGAGAGGCGGTCTCTGCCCTCACCCACCTCTCCCTCACCCCATCCTGCAGCTTCTGAAGAAAATCAAGCGGTGTGAGAGGAAGGGCACTGAGTCTGTCACTGAGGAGAAGTGTGCCGTGCTCTTCTCCACCAGCTTCGTGCTCGGCCCCAACAAACTCCCCATCCAGCTCCAGGTGAACTGAGGCCCCAGCCCTTTCCAAGGTGCCCCCCCACCCCCCCACCCAAGGCCGCACGGCGGGGGGGCCCTGGATCCTCACTCCTCATGACTGCGGCATACCCTGTGTGTCTGGGATTTGTGCATGCTGGGACCCGGGTGAGCTGGGGGGAGCGAGAACCTGAGTGCACCTGCCAGGGAATGACAGTGTAGGAGTGACTGGCACTTGTTACACACTTTCCATAGACCAGGGCACTACTTTAGGTCACACACATGCACACACATACCTGGTTTTCACAACAACATTGTGAGGTAGGTATTACTGCTAGCCTCATCTTATAGATGAGGACATGGAGACACAGAGAGATTGAGTCATCGGCCCAGGTCCCACAGCTACTGAATGTTGAGGCTGGCATTTGAAACCTGGAGATCTGACTCCATAGCACTGACTTGCAACCATAAAGCCCGAACTGAGCTTCAGAAAGCATCTGGTAACATCCCGTGAGCTTTCAATGATGCTGTGTGAGTCCAGTGGCTTCCCTGCACCCTCACACCCAGCCTTCTATGGAAGTCTCTTCCCCCGTAAGAAGAACCCCCTTTCCTCACCCCCTTCAGGCCCTGTCTCTGCCTCTGGTGGTCATCGTCCATGGCAACCAAGACAACAATGCCAAAGCCACCATCCTGTGGGACAACGCCTTCTCTGAGATGGTGAGGAAAGACCTGGGGTTGGGGGGAGGGGCACTAACAGAAGGGGTGAGGGTGCAGGCTGGCGGCGTGGGAGTTCAAATGGGGGTGACCTTAACTCCTTCTAATAGACCTCTTTGGGTTCTTTGGACCTCTTTTCATGCCAATCTTAACAACCGTCTTGCCGTAGCGCCCTAGACTACTGTTGGGGAAGTAGCATCTTTGTTGAGTGACTCAGGGGGACATGGCTGGGGAGGGGCAGCCTTGGGGAGGAGAGAAGGAGAAAGACCCTCTTGAGGAGGAATGGGGAGAACAGCCTGACGTGCCCTCTCCTTTTCCCCTGCCCCCAGGACCGTGTGCCCTTTGTGGTGGCTGAGCGGGTGCCCTGGGAGAAGATGTGTGAAACTCTAAACCTCAAGTTCATGGCTGAGGTGGGGACCAACCGGGGTTTACTCCCAGAGCACTTCCTCTTCCTGGCCCAGAAGATCTTCAACGACAACAGCCTCAGCGTGGAGGCCTTCCAGCACCGTTCTGTGTCCTGGTCACAGTTCAACAAGGTCATTCCCTTGCCCTTTGAACCTCCCGTCCACAAACTTTTCACCCCAGGGTGTCCCTAGCTTCTGCCTAGGGATTGACTGCTGGGATTGTCACAATGTCGCACCACATGCATCAGGAAGGCGTCTATCGTGGCCCAGGCAGGAAAACCCCTCAGCTCTCTGGCATCCCCCCAAGTTTTGGCCTGAGGGCCCTCGGTCCTCCCTCTTTGCCAGTGATTTGCATGACTCATCCAGATTGCATGTAAACACACTTCTGATTCAAAACGACTTTGACCCGTCGGGAAAATAGTTCCGACTGCAAAAAACGGGACGAAATCCCGCAGGGACATAGGCAGTAATACCAGCTACCATGTGTCGATGGCTTGCTATATGCCAGGCACTGTGTTTTAGCCCTCTATGTATGTTATCTCGTTTCATCCTCCCAACATCCCTTTGAGGTGGGGTACTCTTATTACCCCCGATTTACAGAGGGGGTACCTGAACCTCAGGGGTTCAGTAATTTGTCTAAGGCCTCCCAGCAGGCGAGTGGCATGGCCGGGATGCAACCCCATATTTCAGACTCTTGCTCTTAGCGACTGTATTTTACTGCCACCGAAATCACGTGGCTCAGGACTGGGTCTGTTACACAAACAGAGGAAAAAGGAGGCCTGAGTGTCTTGATTGAGGATCAGCTGGCTAAAAGCAGTCATGTACTGATCTCTTAGAAAAAGAAGAAGAAAGAAAAGCCCATACAACCAGGGCATGTGTTAGTGAAGAGAGCAGGACATTCATCCCACAAGCTGCCTTCTGTGGACTCCACTTCCACCGGGCCTCACTGGGAAGGGGTGGGACACAGTGGTTAGGAGCGGGCACAGCCTAGACTTCCTGGCCTAAATCCCAGCTCTGTTTCTCGCCAGCTGCGTGGACCTGGCCGAGTTATTTGACCTTTCTAGGCTTCCATTTCTTCATCTGTAAGATGGGATAGTCATAGGACTTACCTCCATAAGCTTGTAAAGATCAGATACATTAATTTATGAAAAGAGCTTAGAATAGCACCTGGCACACGGTAAGCTTGAGTGCTGGCCATTGTCATTGATGGGGGTCTCAGGTCCAGTGTGGTCCTTCAGCCCCGCAATTCTGTTGTGTGGGTACTCAGAGCCCAGTGGCTGCCCTAATTAGGCTCTCGCTGTGGCCCTCCTGTGCTCACACCTGCTCCCCACACCCCCAACAGGAGATCCTGCTAGGTCGCGGCTTCACCTTTTGGCAGTGGTTTGATGGTGTCCTGGACCTCACCAAACGCTGTCTCCGGAGCTACTGGTCAGATCGGTGAGTCCCTGCCGCAGGTGGCCTGAGCAGCTGTACCTCCTGTTGCATACCCTGTACCTCCACCCACACCCTCTCCCTCTTCTTGGCCAGGCTGATCATCGGCTTCATCAGCAAACAGTACGTCACTAGCCTTCTCCTCAATGAACCTGATGGAACCTTCCTCCTTCGCTTCAGTGACTCAGAGATTGGGGGCATCACCATTGCCCACGTCATCAGAGGCCAGGATGGTGAGGTCACCCCAGCCAATCCGCTGCCTCTATCCCGAGGCCCTCTGGGATTTTTTCTGGGAAGGGAATGTCCTGACCTTCCTTGTTGCCAACTCTGATCTTCTCGGAAGTTCTTCCTCATGTCCAACTTCTCTTCCGCCTTCTGTGGGCTAAACTTTTGCCTGCTCACTGCGAGCTGTTTGGGAATGGAGACTGGTGGGTATCCCTCGCTCGGGACCCTCACCCTAGCTCCTCTCCTATTTTATCTTGGTAGAATGAGGATGAGTCCAAAGGTGTGTGTGGGGGGGTGGGGGTCAGGTTGAGGAAGAGGAAAAAAGTCTGGACAGAGGGGACTCAGGGCCTCATTTCTTTTGTAGGCTCCCCACAGATAGAGAACATCCAGCCTTTCTCTGCCAAAGACCTGTCCATTCGTTCACTGGGGGACCGAATCCGGGACCTTGATCAGCTCAAAAACCTCTACCCCAAGAAACCCAAGGATGAGGCTTTCCGGAGCCACTACAAGCGTGAGCTGGGCCCAAAGTTCTGATTCCTTCCTGTTTGTCCACCTCCTTCCTGCTCCCAGCCGCCCCCGCCCTGCCTACCCTGTGTCATTCCCGTCTTCTCTTTCCATTCTCGTCACCCTGCTTCTCCTACCTGCCTCTCAGGCATGCCCACCTTTTCCACCTCCCTAACCTGGCAGCACTCCAAGGCTCTCCTTTCCTCCCCACAACAGCTGAGCAGATGGGTAAGGATGGCAGGGGATACGTCCCAGCTACGATCAAGATGACTGTGGAAAGGTGAGTGTGCTGATGTGGGTGGAGGGGGGTGGGGCTTGTACTTCCCGGTAGGAGGGGGTGGTGGCATCGACCCCTGGTCAGTCACCCACGCCTCCTCCCCTCCTCCAGGGACCAGCCACTTCCCACCCCAGAGCCCCAAATGCCCACCATGGTGCCCACTTATGATCTCGGAATGGCCCCCGACACCTCCATGAACATGCAGCTCAGCCCAGATATGGTGTAAGAAGCTTGAGAGATGGAAACGGGAGTGGTCTGTGCAGGCGGGCTCTTGGCGTGGGCAGCCAGAGAGCTGGCAAAGGGGGGTGCTGAAGTGGGGAAGTTTCTTTTCCTTGAAAGGAATTCCCCATCTTGAGGCAGGGGGTGGGGGTGTCCAGGAGAAGGGCTGGCATCAGGGGTCTGCTTTCTTTTCCCCAGGCCCCAGATGTACCCACCACACTCTCACTCCATCCCCTCATATCCAGCCATCCCCCGGGAAGAATCCGTCAGTGTGTTGCCAGCCTTCCAGGAGTAAGTGGGGGCACCTCTGAGGGATGGGGTGGGACACCCACCTGCAATGGTGGGGGTGAGGGGGGCACTTGCGTTTGTTGGGAGAGGCTCTTCTGGGAGAAAGGGGTGGCAAAACCCCAGCACTTTGGTCTCTTCTGTCCACTCCACCGGGGTGTTAGTGGTTACGATCCAGGTTTGAATTCTAGCTCCACCACTTGCTGACTTTGGGCAAGTTACTTAACCCTGGAGCCTCATCTGTAAAATGGAGAATAATGCTACTACCTTCCTCAGAGGATTATTGTGAAGGTTGAGTTAATAATAAAGCTATGCATAGTACCTGGTGCATAGCAAGAGCTATTTAAGTATTAATATTATATTTTCTGCCCCTGAAATCTATTGTCATTTATCTGATGTCTTGATAAATTTATTTATTTATTCCTCTTTTGGCCCTGTAGTGGGGTAGATATTTTTGTTCTCAGGATATCACGTACTTATTAACTCTCAGTCAAGGAGTTCCCATCATGGCTCAGTGGTTAATGAATCCGCCTAGGAACCATGAGGTTGCGGGTTACGATCCCTGGCCTGGCTCAGTGGGTTAAGGATCCGGTGTTGCTGTGAGCTGTGGTGTAGGTCGCAGACGCGGCTCAGGTCCCCTGTTGCTGTGGCTGTGGTGTAGGCCGGCAGCTGTGGCTCCGATTAGACCCCTAGCCTGGGAACCTCCACATGCCACAGGTGCGACCCTAGAAAAGACAAACAAACAAACAAAAAACACACAAAAAAACCCCTCTCAGTCAAGGCAGGACATCTCCCCTCCCAGGAGTTGAAGTGGGGGTGGGGACTGGGGGGACTTAGAATCACCAAAGTTCAGGGTTTAGAAATTAGCTAATCTAGGGAGTTCCTGTTGTGGCTTAGTGGTAACGAACTTGACTAGTATCCATGAGGATGCGGGTTTGACCCCTGGCCTCACTCAGTGGGTTAAGGATCCGGCATTGCTGTGGCTGTGATGCAGGCAGCAGTTGCAGCTACGATTCAGTCCCTAGCCTGGGAACTTCCATATGCCAGGGGTATGGCCCTTAAAAAAAAAAAAAATTAGTTTAGCTAATCTAGCCCTCCTCTCCCCCTGACCCCCAATCCCCAGCGTATACATTTATACAGAAGAGAAGACCAAGCTCACAGGTAGAAATGGCTTACTCAAGGCTATGTGGTCAGGATAAGGAGCAGGAAATTCTGTTCCTCACTCAGTGGTCTTGACTTTGCAACACCCTGCTCTTGCCCAGCCTTCCTTTCTCTGACTGTGCCCTCCTCCCTGCTTCCAGACCTCACCTGCAGATGCCCCCTAACCTGAGCCAGATGGGCCTGCCCTTTGACCAACCCCACCCACAGTGAGTGACAAGCCACCCCTCCCCCATCCCCATTGATTCCCAGCCTCGAAGCTACCCCCTCCCCCACCTCATTTACTTTTCTGGGCCTGGGCAGGGGCCTACTGCCACACCAGCCTCAGGAGCATGCTGTGTCCAGCCCTGAGCCCCTGCTCTGCCCAGACGTGACCATGGCAGAAGAGAGCTGCCTGAGCCAGCCGGTGGGAGGGTTCCCTCAAGGGACCTGGTGAGTGTTGGCCTCGGGGTGGAGGCTGGGTGGGGGCTGAGGAATGGGTGCCACGGGTGCCATGCCTGTCCCACTTCTTCTTCCTTCCTCCCTGCAGGGTTGGTGAAGACATGTTCCCACCCTTGCTGCCTCCCACTGAACAGGACCTCACTAAGCTTCTCTTGGAGGGGCAAGGGGAGTCAGGGGGAGGGTCCCTGGGAGCCCAGCCCCTCCTGCAGCCCCCCCTCTATGGGCAGCCTGGGATCTCCATGTCCCACCTGGACCTAAGGGCTAACCCCAGTTGGTGATCCCAGCTGGAAGGGGAGCCCAGAGACACAACTCTCCTGCCCCCTTTGGACCTGCTCTGGACACTTGCCCATGCTCCTGCCAAGCAGTGGATGGGGAGGGTGTCCTCCCGTCCCCACCTACGCCCTGGCCAGGAGAAAAGGACTTTGCCAGGAGGACGCACAGTGGGTGGAACCTCTCAGCTCCTTCCCTCCCACCACACACCCCTGCCCTCCCCCTTCCAAATACTGTGAAGGGAAATTCAGGTTCCAAGTGAGACTCGCCCCAGCATGCCTGCACACGCAGAAAGCACACACACAGCCCTCCTTGGAGGACGGGGCTGAGCAGGAAGAGGGCTGGGCAGGAGCACAGATGAGGGCGCAGAGGGCTTCTCCGCCTGCCTGGACCCAGGGCTCGGGACACATACATGTAGAAACATGCAGACACGTACACACACCTGCACCAGATGCCGGGGGTGAGGGGGTGAAGTATGGACTTGGGAAGCTGGAGAAGCAGTTCCGGAGACACTGGGTAGGAGGAGGGAGGGTCTGTACTTTTGGTTACTGATGTGGGTTTTGCCCCGATTAAAAAAAGAATCCCAAATAGCTCCCAAGTTGTCAGTCAGATGGAGGCTTCTGGACATCTGCTTGAGATTGCACGGAAGTACAAAGGCTGAGTTTCTCTGTGTACAACTGTGCCAAAGTGTGTGTACCTGACACGTGTTAAAATATAGATGTCACACACATTAGCTGAATAGCCACGTTGAGCATGTACCTCTCTGATTTTGCCTGTGTGACAACACACGTTTGGAAGGGTCAGACACTGCACAAAAGATATGAGCAAGTGTGCTGGCCTCTCTGGTGCATGCTAACCCAAATGCACTCATCTTTGAGAACAAATGTGCCCAGGGAGGTCTTCATGGCTGTGACATCTGCATATGGCTGTAGCTTCGGTGGCTCAACACCACCAGTCCTGCCCAGAGGCAGGGGATGAGAGTCTGGGGTCCAGACTCAGGTGTGTGGTCCTTTTGGTGTATCGGGGGCCCTACCCACTGCTTCTTTTCTATTTCCCCAGCCACCGCCAGCTTCCCTCCACTCCCCTGCCCCATGCCACCCTTTATGCACCTTGGGGGTCATAGATCCTAAGCCATAAAATAAATTTTATTCCAAAATAACAAAATAAATAATCTACTGTACACGATCTGAAAAGAAAGATGCTCTAACTGCTCAGACAGGTGCTGCGGCCCAGCCCCCAGCTAAGGGAGACCCTGAGTCCACCCAAGCCTCCTGAGGGGGCTGGTGAAGGGGACCCCAAAACCCCCTAGAGAGGGCTGGAGGGAGAGAACCGCTGAGGACTTGGGAGACGGATGGGGATGGGTAGGCAAACTGCAGCACTTGTTAAATTAAAGAAACAAACTAGAAGCACGAAAATGGGGGAGTAGAGGGAGGAAAAGGTCCAGTGTTCCCAGGCCCCCAGTTCTGGGGGGAAATGTTTCCACCTTTAGTTGCTGGACCCTCCCAGGGAAGTCCCCCTTTCCCCCATGTCCAAACTGAGTCCAACTGCTCACACCACTGGTTCAAACTAGAGAGAATGGGAGTGTGCTGTGTAAGGGATGGGAGAACCCCAAGTGCCGTGGAGGCAGAGTCCTTGCCCCTTGCGCTAGGCAAGGGTGAGGGGGCACCACGCACCCTCCTTGTGTCCTCTCGCCAGGCCCCTGCTCGTTATTGCTTGAAGCCCCATAGTTCTATGCCCATGGGGCAGGTGGGGAGGCAGGAGAAGGGCAGCGGAAGGATCCAGGGCCGTGACTAGGTGCCAGGGACGGAGAGGCAGGGGCCATGGGAGCCAGGAGCCCAGGCCCCGATCTGAGGACAGCAGTCCTGCCCTCACTGCCGGCTGGCCTCAGCCTCCACTTTGACGCTGCTCCTCCGACCTTCCACCAGAGCGGGATGGGGTCCTGGGGCAGGGCATCGTTCCACCAGCCCCTCCTCGAACTCTGCAGGGAGAAGGGGTCGGTTAGGAGGCTGCGAGGTAAGCGCTGTAGAGAGAGGTGGTTGAGAACGGAGGCAGGAGCGGGGAAGGATGTGAAGGTGAGCTCCATATACAGCCCTCGGCCCACCTCGCGCGCGTGCGCGTATGTGTGCGCGCACGCGCGCCGGCAGGGGGTGTGTGTTTCAGAGACAAGCGTGTGCGCCCCTTCCCCTTCCTGGCTGTGTGTAGCTCTAGGTCTCTCTAAGTGTCTCTCTCTTTCTCTGTCTCTGCCGCCTCCGTTCTGCTGGAATTTCTGGTTCTCTCAGGAGCTGTGGGGGCGGCTTGGCTCTGACCTCTCCCCC
>PVHT021183648.1:31212056-31235658 GCA_004024745.2 Catagonus wagneri
CCCCTTCCCAGGCTCTGCCGCCCCCACTCATCCCTGGCCTCCTCCCAGGCCCCCCTCACCCTACCGTGCCCCCACTACCCTACCATGCCCCCCACCAAGTTTCTTAGAAGCCAAATCAAGGGGATCACAGGAAGCCAGCCTCCCAGCTCCTCCCCCAAAAAGAGCCCCTCTTTCAGTCCCCGCCCCCACTTCCCACCCACACACAGTTTAAAAATACCAAGCCAGGGTTGGTGGCTTTGTCTGCTGCGTCACTCTCAGCCCAGCCGCTGCCCGGCCCTCTGCCGGCCTACTCCCCCACTCCCCCTTCCCCCATCCACACACAAGCATACCCTTTGGGCTCTTCTAATTCCAAGCTGGCTTCTAATTCCACCCCTACTCCTAGAATGCTCCACCCTCCCGTGTTGGTAAAAGTTCTAGCCAAGCTTCTCTTCTCCGTGACCCTCCTCTTCCTGCTCCCCTCTGTCCCCCTGCTCCCCACTAGGGTCAGACCCTTCCTACTGGGAACAGCCCTGCAAGGGCTCCACGCTCCTCAACCCAAGGCCTGGCTGGCTGGAGCCCCACCATCCTTACTGCCCTCTCTGGCCCCAGGACACCAGGATTGCTATGTGTGTGTGGCGGGGAGGGGAGCCTGGGTGGCAGGGGTGCTTAGGGACAGCACTGCTGGCTGCCTCACCTGCGAGAGGTGGCTTTGCAGGCACACAGGGGCTGAGGCGGCCCACGCGGTCGTGGGAGACGAGGCGGGCTAGCCGCAGCCCCTCATCCATCAGTGTCTGCTGCAGGATGTGGCGGCTCCACAGCCCATGGGCTGGCAATGCCAGAGGCAGGTCAGCAGGGGGCGGCGTCAGCCTTGGGCATGACCCAACAGCTGTGGGCATGGGCATGGGTCAGGTAAGGGACCACAGTCAACGGAACCCCCACCCTCAACTGCACAGCCAGACCCATAGGCCCAGGCCCATTTGCCCCCATCCCGCCAGGCCTCCCAACCGTGTTCCAGGCAGTTGCCTCCTGGCTCCCTCCTCCCACGCTTTCTACTACCCCCCACCCCGCCCCCGCAGTGATGTGATAAGTGTTCCCACGCACACTCACCCTGCAAGTGTCCATCCAGGCTCTCCCCGGACAGGCTGGCGCTGTCTTCCTCCAGGCTGGGGCGGTATGGGGGTGCATAGGACTCAGGGCCTGAGGGAGGCTGCTGGATTTCAGAGTGACTTTGTTCTCCAACCTGTGGATGCCCCAAATGGGGAAATGAAGACCTGGCAAGGGAGGGGGTTGGGGAATGCCACCCTAACCCCCTATATGCACCCTGGAAAACCTACCTCTTGTTTCAGTTTCTTCAGCGGGGGGCCTCCTAATTCTTCAGGGTGAAGCCTTCAGAGATGGAGAGGAATAAGGAGAGTGAGGCTGGGGAGGGAAAAGTGGTGGACACGACACAGAATCTGGGCAGCGGGGGGTGGGGAGCGCGGAGAAGCAAACATGCATTATTTCCAGACTATGGAAAGATGCTGGCTAAGCAAGAATCTCCAGCTCAGGCACTATTGTCACGGGGGCTGGATGGGGTGGGCAGAGGAGACCTGCAATGGATGGGAGGAGGGGCTGGACTTCAGATTAAGTGGCCAAAATCAAGGACACACAGATGGGGGGGAAGCAGTCCAAGAGGCACCTGAAGTAGAGAGCAGGCCATGACCCAGCTCCTTGGAAGGATCCTGATCTAGGAAGGACCTAGAGAAGGGAGTCTCACCTGGAGCCCTTCAAGGAGGACAGGTAGGTACTCTCTCGGGCCACTTGGCGGGACAGGGAGAAGAGCTCCACCCTCCGCAGTAAGAGCGTGTTATCCCTCATGCAGAACTGGGCAGCAGCCTCATTGATGGTCAGCTGTGGAGAGGGCCGCCAGAAGAGTCAGAATCCTAACTCGCCCACCACCTTGCCCAGACCTCCTCTCCCCCTTCACCATCAGACAAACGAGGCCCAGCCATCAGATGCTTGCTTGGGTTCTGACACTATGCAGGAGCTTTCTGAGGGAGCAAGACAGAGGTCAGCACCCACAGCTTCCTAGGAATGCCCGGGGCCTCCTCCACTCCTGTGGGGTCCTGAGCAGCATGGAGGACAGCCGGGCTCTTGCCTGTGTCTCTGCTTCCCCCTCAGTTGAGGAGGGAAGCACTGTAGCAGCTGGGGCTGGTGGGGGAGGGCATCAGATCAGGGCCTGGGGTCAAGGGGCAATGACACAGACTTGGGCAAGTGTGAGGATTCTCAGAGATGAGTTGATCAAGGCCTGGGAGTCAAGAGCACGCCTGGGAGGCCGCGATCCTCACCTCATGTAGGCTGAGCTGCTTGCCCTCCCGCCGCTTGGAGTCAAAGCGGCCATAAATGATGCTGTATTTGCGAATCTCCTCTTCCTTCTGGCTGTCATTATCGTCCATCTCAAAGATGTGCCCCACGCTCCGTGCCAGCTTCTTGTTCAGTTTCAGCAGGGACGTTACCTCCCCAGCATCCCCCCTTGGGAAGCTTCGGAAGATTCTTTCCACGCTCTCCACCACCATGCGTACCATCTCTGGCTCCAGTCGATCTGGACCACCCCCAGCCCCGGCTGCTGCCAGCCCCCCAGCCCCAGTCCCCTCGGGGACTCCACCCCCTGCGGGTGGGGAGAACGGGGGTGAGCCAGCCTCCTCTTCTCCTCCTGCCCCAACATCGGACTCTGGAGTACTCCGGCCTGGCCAGATCCGGGGGTCCCCTGTCCCAGGACCCCCAGGCAATGGTGACAGCTTCTCTCCGAGTTCAAGGGGGCTCTTAGGGCTAAAACTGCGGGCACTTCCCGCCTTTTCCCCAGGACTACCATGCCCGTTGCTCATGCTCCCCTTCCGGGACCCAGAAGTCTCAGAGATCTTGAAGAGCGGAATGCTGGAGACGGGCACGGCGGGCACCGGCTGGCTGAAGAGCCCTGGATTGGTGGCCCACTCTCTTAGTGCCTTCTGTAGGCGTCGGACATGGAGAGGCTTGGTGGCCATGCCCACGAGTGCCATGATCTCCAGGAACTCCTCCTCACCCGCCTCACACAGTTGCTGCACGTCGTCCCCTCCCTGCTGGATGAAGGTCTCATAGTAGGAAAGGAGATTGGCGCGCTGCAGGACCCGGTATAGCTGCAGCTCCCCCAGTGTCCGAGGCAGGGCCATGGCTCGGGCACTGGGTCTGAGAAGGAGGCACAGGACAGAGGGGGGAGCAGTCAGTGCAAGTCCCCTTGCTGGGTGTACCAATCCACGTTCACAATTGTTTTCTCTTTCCTACCCCTCTTCTGAATGCTCCCTCCGCCCAGTGCCTAGGCCTGAGCACAAACTATAAGAACTACCCACTGCTCAGAGGCACAGCCATGCTACTGCCACCCCAGACTGGCCAGAAGTACTAAAAGCCACACTAGTCTCTGCAGAGGTCAAAGGTTCCCCATCCTCATCTTTTACCTTTCTGGCCTGGCGCAAGGAGACCTGGAGCGCCGAGGCCGGCCAGCACACCCCCGGGATGGCTGGACCACCCTCTCCTCCAGAACACAGTCCTCACCTTCCACCCTAAACACCCAGCAATCTCAACATTACACAAGTTAACTTCCAATACTAAGGTGAATGCGGGACCCCCCTCCTCCCTACAGTGGACACCTAGGGCCATTATTGGCCAGCTTTATTCCCTGGTGGCATCATGCTCATGTGGCTGAGACAGAGGGTGTGGCTTCCCTGCCCTTTTCAGCTCCGTGAGCCAGGCAGACCCCCACTCTGCTCCCTTTTCCCACCTCTGTTAAGCTTTCCTCATAGATTAGGCATTTTCCTGCTGTCTCTCCCCAGAACCTCCCCCCTCCAGGACCTCCCCCCTCCTCCAGACTGCCCAGTGGCCCTCAGTTGGCCCCTCTCCCAGCAGTGACCTTCCCACCTGCTCCAGAGGTAGGCCAATCCCTTCAGCTCAGGCACGGGGGAGGGGAGAAGTGCCTCAATTGTTCTGCTCTGCGGCCCGTTCTGCCCCCACACACACTCCCACAGTGGTAGCGTCTGTGGGCGAAAACCGCCGGGGGGCTCCCGCCTACCCCTCTCTCCCTTTTACCACCCACATCTTCCAGTGAAGTAGGGGAGCAACTCAAGGCCTCTTGAGGGAGGGGCTGCACACCGAAACTCCCCTCCTCACTCTGTAAATAAATAAAGGTATGGAAATAGACGCCTAAGGCACGTCCTGCTCCTGCAGGGCCGCTCTGATGCTCTCTAGGTTCAAAGGTGCCGACTTCTCCCGACCCAAGCGGCGCGCTCCACGCCAACCACAGACTGAGCCTGCTGAGCGGCTCTTCCCCGGCACTACTGTCAGCTAGAACTCCAGGGCTTCCCCTGGCACTCAGGGGCCCCCACATTCTTTGCAGGGGCTCACAAGCCAGGTCACTCTCACAGAGTAAACGAGGAATGGAGAATTATGTACTCTTCTTTTACATTCAGCTTCATCAGATCCCTGCCTGCTCCCATGGCCCCCTAATCCAAAGACGCACCCCCTTTCCATCAGTCTCCACCCCCCACCCCCGTCCCGCTTCCCCTAGTCCTCTCCTCGACCTCCGCCCTCCGGACCCCTTTCCCCGAGTCCAGCTCCACCCATTTCCACTCTCCGCCGCTTCCCTTTGCCCACTAACTTGAGTCTGGGCTGCGGGGTCCGGCGGGCGCTGTCCCCTCCGCCCGGCGGCTGCTCGGCTGTGGGGGAGGGAGCTCTGTGCATGGACGGCTGGAGACCACCGGGGATGCCCCTCTCGTTGTCCGGCGCTCGGCGCCTGCTGCGCGCCGCGCTCTTCTTGGCGCGCGAGGCCGTGTCCGCCGCTGTCCGAGCTCCGTCCCTTCCTCCACGTCTCCTCTCTCCGAGCCTCCGCGCCTCTGTCTGTGCCTCTGCCCCCCCCCCTCCCCGGCTGCGCTTGCCGCCTCTCCGCGCCTCCGCCCCCGCAGGACGCACGGGGAGCGAGGCCCGGCGCAGCGCTGGCTGCCAGGCGGGCGGAGGGCGTGGGCCGAGCCGGGGGCGGAGGCTGGGGGCGGGGGGAGGGCGCCCGGGCCTCTCGGCCGGCGGCTGCGAAGCTTCAGCAGAGAGGCAGAGAGAAGCGGAGAATGTGGGGAGGGGGTGTGGAGCAGGAGGCGGGGGCGGGGACTCGGAGCCTGGGTGCCCAGTTGGGGACTAAGGTGACCGAGGCCGGGCTGTGGAAGGCGGGCTTGGGGACCCAGCGGGCGGGGCGAGGTCGCTCGGAGCCGCCTACGCCGGATGCACAGCCGGCCTTCTCCGCGCCCACGTACCCACGTGAGCTCCCAGCCGGCGACATTCTTACTCCCACTCCTCCTTCCCCTCTGAGCGGAGAGCGGAGTTTCACAACCACGCACAGGTACACAAAGACACAAGAGAAGCGCACCGACGGGCACACGCGCCTAAAAAACTACCCGGACGCCTGCTGCCCACACTCGGGCCTCGCGGTGCTGTACGTGTGAATGTTAGGAGCCGAGAAAAGTTGGAGACCTGGGGTACGAGGCTCCTCGGGGTGCGTGCATCTGACTCCCGTAGAGTGTGCACTTAGGGCAGATCTGTGAGCGTGGAGCTCTGCAGGAATCCCTCACATATCCTCGCTCTCTTCCCAAACCCCAAAAGTAGTAATTTGAAGAAGCTGTTCTCTGAAACCCAGGCGTCTTCCTTCCCTGCCTCAGTCCACGTCGAAGTTTGGGGAACAGGAATGGGCGGAGTTTGCTATAAGCTGCCTCTTAGAAGCGCGTCGATTAGTCGCGCTGGGTTTTGTTATTGCTTAGGTCAGGCGAGGGTGGGAGGGGTATCCTGCCTTCATCTGCTAGTCGCTCCCTATTTGCTGAGAATGAGGACCTGCTCCTGGGGAATTCTGTGTGGCAAGTTTGGGAGAGGGAGGATACCCCTTCTAGGGACGTCTAGTAAGGTACTTCGCCCGAGAGAGTCCAGTGGAAGATCTGTGGAGGCCAGGTGCGTCCGACGTGGCTCCCTACCGACGTGGCTCCCTACCGACGTGGCTCCCTACCGAGGAGTAGGAGGGAGGAGCTCCTTCAAGGAGCCTAGCCCCTCTCCGCCACCCACCATCCCTCCCTTTTCTTTCTCCCAGCCCCATCTGGTTCCCATTACACTCCCGCCCACGGCTGAGAGGGCCGACCGGCGGGGGCTCTTGAAGCCCGGCCCAGCGGCTCTAGGCCCCGAGGAAATGAAGGAGGAGGGGCGGCGGGAAGCGGGCGGACAGGTCAGAAGCAAAGTTCCCCCTAGTCCAAAATCTCAGCCCCACCCGTCATTCCGCACTTCTGAGTGGCCCGGGCCGGCAAGGAGTGGGTAGCGGGGCCAGGGCTGATTCCAAATTCCGGCCTGACAAGGGTTCCCTCCCGTCTCCGGTAGGGACAGGAGAAGAGGGGCGTATCACTGGGGGGAATTTCAGTAGCCAAGATTCTCTTCTTCATTGGATCAAGCCCCCAAATGGGGTTGGAGGGTGATCGGAAGGAACTGAGTCCTCCGTTCTGAAACTGGAGGGCGCGGCTACACGGGCTCCCTCCGGAGACACTCCCCGACCCCTCTTAAACGTGTGGGCACCCCTCCCCCACTCACTCCCGGTTATTTTAGAACCCGGGCGCCACCGGCTGGCCCGGGGTTTCCACGTGCCTCCTCCCTCCTTCTGCCCACGCTCCCCGTGACGCACATCCTCCGCCCACAGAGTCTCTGCTCCAGGCGCCCCCCTCCCTCCCACCCGGGCCCCCTGGGGGCGGTGCTGAGCCCCCGGATCCGGAGGGAGACGCTTGCCGGCCGGGGGAAGAAGACATAATAGGGAGTGAAGCAAGGGGGCGGTAACCAAGTGGGCGCCGGGCGCCAGAGTCCCGGTCCTGGAAAGGAGATGAGGGAGGAGCCGATTCTGGGGCCTGGGCTCCACGGTCTTGGGGCGGGTACTAGGCCAGAGAGGGAAGAGGGGAGAAAAATCCCTCGCACTGGGCCAGCCAACTCCCCTAGGGGTCAGAAAGGATAATTTCTGGGTGCGAACTTGTGTTTGAAATGAAACTCCGGGGTGTTTGTATCTTTGTTTCTCAGGGTTGCCGTGAGGGTCAAATGAGAGGGTGTGTATGAAAACTCTGTAAATTGTGAAATGCTAATAAGGAAATTTAAGACGCTAGTGCCAGTCTGCTTCTGTACCCTGAGATTATGTATTTATATGCTTCTTTACATCGACTTGTGTGTCTGTGTCTCTCTCTCTCTCTAGGTTTGTGAGCCCCTCTGTGTGGATTTAAAAATATGCACATTTAAAAAATCATTGACTTGTCAAGCCCTGCCAGAGGCCCAGACGCCCCCGCAGCCGGAGCTGCTGAGATGTCTGTTCTTCGCCTCCCTCCCACTCCTACCACCTCCAACTCCCCTCCTACTCCCTTCCGTTGAGAACAAGGAATTTCCAGCTTTTAGCAAATGGAGAGAGACACACAGAGAGACCGAGACTATGAAAAACTACAGAAAAACAATAAAGATAAGGGACAGGTGGGGGGAGGTTGACAAAAAAGGGGTGGGGCAAATACAAAAATCCTAATTTTTTCTCTTCTCCTTGGGCCCCATTTTCCCTAGTGTGGCTCAAGCCACTTTCCTTACTGACTCACCTGCTTCCTTACCCACCCCCACCTCGTTTTTCTCAGAGGCACACAGAGCTGAGCTATCGATCCCATTTAATCAAGGGTTAGTTTATTGTCTATATTGATCTCTTCCAGAAAGGGAAACAATATACTGGGTCCCAGTTTCCCAAGAACAGAGGAAAAGATTGTGAAGAAAGTGGGTGGAAAAGGAGTGCGGATATTGCTAACCAGAAGGATCGTCATTCCTAGGCAGGAGTAGATTTTCATTTAGCCGATTGCACTGCTCACCGCACCCTCCCCCACCCGGCAACAAGTTTTCACCAGGCCAAATACAGCTCAAATATACAGCAAGATTTGGCTCCAATGTCACCTTCCTGCACCTCCTCTAGGCAGAATTAATTTTTCCCATCCTTCAGTGGCCTCGTGGCTCTTGGTACACATTTCAACTATAGTTTCTGGTTTCACTTTCAGCCTGGGACCTTCCCTGGTCTGGTATCTGGTGGGCCCTCTGAAGTGACTGAATTGATGTTTTCAAACCAGAGCAACTTTAAAAAGGGCAATCGACATAGATTTTACTCCAGGGGAGGCTGAACCTGGGCAGAACAGTTCAAGTGGAGACCATTAGTTTTCCAGGTCTCCTTCCTTTTTTTTTCTTTTTCTTTTGAAAATGTTTTTTTATCAAAGTATAGTTGATTTACAATGTTCTGTCATCTTGCTTCTTTAAGTTTCCAGTGAGTCTCAGAAGTCTGACTCCTTGGCCTTCTAAAATGTCTACAATTCTGGTACATTAATTCATACCCAGGTGCTAGAGGAAAAAGTCTAAAATCCTCTCTGGTACAGAAAAACATGAATGTAAACTAATGATCCTCCTTTTTTTACTTTCATTAACATATTAGAATTGTAATCTAAGGAGTATTGCTCTTCAGTTTAGTCATTTTACCAGAGATGCTTCATCTCCCAAAAGGCAAATAATCCTAACTCTACCTTTAAGGAACTTATAGACCAATAGGGGAGATAAATACGTAAACAATTACAGTGTAGTGCAAAAATGGGGCTAGAACCAATGACAAAAGTGTAGAGGGCAAGGGATGTCTTTTGCTTGAGGTTGTGAGGGACTGGTTTATACAGGCATCCAAAGGAAGTGATGATGCAGCCTAGGAATTTGAAGTATAAATAGAAGTTTTCCAGGAGGAAGGGTCAGTCAAGAATTTAAACTTATGTGGAAGTATGAAACAGTGCTATGTTTGAGAAATTAGAAATTGTTTGCTATTGGTGGATGGGGGGTGCTGGTGGTTAAAAAGGAGCCCAGGGAGGGAGTCCATTTCATTAAGTATGTTAGAAACCAGTGCTTCTCAAACTACAGTAAAGGACCAATTTTTTTTGCTTGTTAGGACTGCACCCGAGGCATATATATGGAGGTTCCCAGGCTAGGGGTCTAATCAGAGCTACAGGTGCCGGCCTACGCCACAGCCATAGCAACGTCAGATCCAAGTCGAGTCTGTGACCTACAGCACAGTTCACGGCAATGTCGGATCATTAACCCACTGACCGAGGTCAGGGATTGAACCTGCAACCTCATGATTCCTAGTCGGATTCATTTCTGCTGCGCCACGATGGGAACCTCAGAGAACCAATTTTCAAATCAATTTCCAATGCACGGTAGAGTCTGCTATTCTATAAAATACACCAAAAGTGAATTATTAGCAAAATGAAATAAAACCCTCACTTTTATTAGATTCAATAAATATAAAATTTCTGTCAAATTGCTACAAAAATTTCTAAATGCCTATGCTTAATTTATGACATGGTTTCATTGCATATTGGTAACAAACTTTGAATAGCACAGTCTTAGTTAAAATTTGTTTCTTTTTTAATGGCCACACCCAGAATACGAAAGTTCCTGGGCCAGGGATTTAATCCCAGCTGCAGCAATACCAAATCCTTTAACCCACTGTGCTGGGCTGGGGATCAAACCTGTGCCTACACAGCGACCTGAGCTGCTGAAGTCAGATTCTTAATCCACTGTGCTACAGCAGAAACTCCTAAATTTTTTTCCTTTTCATCAATGTTTTAGGTCATATAAGGACCATGAGCTTCATCATAGGAGATACCACGGAACCATAAAGACTTTGTAACATATGATTGATGAGATCACCACAAACAACAATTGCTGGAGGGGATGTGGAGAAAAGGGAACTCTCCTGCACTGTTGGTGGGAATGTAAGCTGGTACAACCACTATGGAAAACAGTATGGAGGTACCTTAGAAAACTATACATAGAACTACCATATGACCCAGCAATCCCACTCTTGGGCATATACCCGGACAAAACTTTCCTTGAAAAAGACACCTGCACACGCGTGTTCATTGCAGCACTATTCACAATAGCCAAGACATGGAAACAACCCAAATGCCCATCGACAGATGATTGGATTAGGAAGATGTGGTATATATATACAATGGAATACTACTCAGCCATAAAAAAGAATAAAATAATGTCATTTGCAGCAACATGGATGGAATTAGAGACCCTCATACTGAGTGAAGTAAGTCAGAAGGAGAAAGACAGATACCATATGATATCACTAATAACTGGAATCTAACATACTGCACAAATGAATCTTTATGCAGAAAAGAAAATCAAGGACTTGGAGAACAGACTTGTGGATGCCAAAAGGGTGGGGGAGGGAATGGGATGGTAGGGGGGTCTGGGGTTAATAGCTGTAGATTGTTGCTTCTGGGCTGGAAAAGCAAGGAGATACCACTGTATAGCACTGGGAACTATGTCTAAGCACTTGTGATGTGTAACCCTGTCACCACGCTGTACAGCTGGGTATAATGTAAAAAAAAAAAAAAAAAGATTGATGCGATCAGAGTTGCATTTTGTTTTATTTTTTTATTATTATTATTATCTTTTTTTTGTCTTTTTGCCTTTATGTAGAGCCGCACCTGCGGCATATGGAGGTTCCCAGGCTAGGGGTCTAACAGGAGCTGTAGCTGCCGGCCTTCGCCACAGCCACAGCAACACGGGATCCGAGACGCGTCTGCAAACTTCACCACAGCTCACGGCAATGCCGGATCCTTAACCCACTGAGCAAGGCCAGGGACCGAACCCGCAACCTCATGGTTCTTAGTCGGGTTCGTTAACCACTGAGCCACGAAGGGAATTCCAGAGCTGCATTTTGAAGTAATGTGTGTGGAGGAGGGGTTTTATGGCAGCAAAAACAACAGGGAGGCCAGCTTAAAGGAAACTAAAGTGACCTGAGAGAGATGGCAAGGTGCTAGACTAAATCACTAGCCTGGGATGGAGAGGAAAGCGTCAAGATAGCAGGCAAAATCAATAGAACTTGATGATTGACTAAGGGGTTGGGAGAAGAGGAGAATTCAACGTTGACTTTTGGACTTCTAAATTTGGGTGATTGTGTGGATGAAATGGAGCATCTTCACCAAATATTCACTGTCCACAGTCCTTTTCCTAAATTACAAAAACCAGAAGTTTTTTCATAATTCATGTAACAACAGAACCTAATCTGACTTGGATTTCCTGCTGTGGGGTTAAGAATCTGACTGCAGCAGCTTGGGTTGCCTCAGAGGTGAGGGTTTGATCCCTGGCCTGGCAGTAGGTTAAAGGATCTAGCTTAGGTCGCAGCTGCAGCTCAGATTCAATCCCTGACCCAGGAAATTCCCAATCCCCGGCCTGAGGAATGTTCATGTGCCACAGGTGCAAGCATTAAAAAAAAAATCCTAATCTGACCTGAATTTATTTTGTGGCAGACCTCTCAAATTTACACGAGGATATTTATATTTTTCTAAAAAACTTTTTAAAATTTTTTAGAGTATAGTTAATTTGCAATGTTGTGTTAGTTTCAAGTGTACAGCAAAGTGAATCAATTATACATATACATGTATCTATTCTTTTTTCCCATATAGGATTTTACAGAACATTAAGTAGACCTCCTTGTGCTATACAGTAGGTCCTTGTTAATTTTCTATTTTATGTAGAGTAGTATATATGTGTTAATCCTATCCTCCCAGTTTATCCGCATACCCCTTTGGTAACTGTAAGTTCAATTTTGAAATTTGTGAGTTTGTTTCTGTTTTATAAGTAAATTCTTTTGTATCATTTTTATTAGATTCCACATACAAGTGATATCATATGATATTTGTCTTTCTCTGTCTGACTTCACTTAGTATGTTAATCTCTAGGTTCATCTATGTTGCTGCAAATGGCATTACATTGTTCCCTTGTTTTTTTTTTGGTTTTTAGGGCTGCACCCACAGCATATGGAGACTCCAAGGCTAGGGGTCGAAACGGAGCTGTAGCCCCTGGCCTACTTGCCTATGTCACAGACACAGCAATGCCAGATCTGAGCCGAGTCCATGAACTAAACCACAGCTCACTACAATGCCGGATCCTTAACCCACTGAGCGAGGCCAGGGATTCAACCTGCAACCTCATGGGTCCCCGTTGGATTCGTTTCCGCTGAACCATGACAGGAACTCCATAGCACATCTTCTTTATCCATTCCTCTGTTGATGGACATTTAGGTTTTGTTTATGTCTTGGCTATCGTAAATAGTGCTGCAGTGAACACTGGGGTGCAAGCATCTTTTCAAATTATGGTATTTATAGTTTCATTTATTTCACTCATATCTCTCATTGCAGAAATATTTGTTTGAAAAAAGCAAAAAAAAAAAAAAAAGGAGTTCCCATTGTGGCTCAGTGGTAACAAACTCAACTAGTATCCATGAGGATGCAGGTTGGATCCCTGGCCCCAATCAGTGGGTTAAGGATCCGCATGAGCTGCAGTGCAGGCCACAGATGCAGCTCGGATCCCATGTTGCTGTGGCTGTGGCACAGGCTGTTAGTGGCTCTGAAAAAAAAAATTAATTTGTTTGATTATGAGCTGCTGTTCCAGGACCCATTGAAATTGCTGCCTTATATATTGTATATGCACCATATTGCATTTATGAAATCCAAGAAAATTCTGAAACACATTTACTATCCAGATTTCCCACCCCATTTACTCATCAGTCTTGGCCTGAGTTCTTTTGGCTATTTGCATAATCAGGTCCACCTGCAGATAATAAATATTCATTGCAGTGTGTGCTATAGACTTTAAAAATGATTCCCAAAGTGATTTGAGCAGTGTCCTCATTATTAAACAAGGCTAAAAAAATTTTTTTTCAGGGCCATATCTGTGGCATGTGGAAGGGTGGAATCAGAGCTGCAGCTACCAGCCTATACCACAGCCACAGCAACACCAGATTCGAGCAGTGTCTGCAGCCACAGCTCAGACCACAGCTCATGGCAATGCTGGATACTTAACCCACTGAGTGGGGCCAGGGCTCGAACTGATGAGCCACAACAGGAAATCCTAAAAATCTTCTTGAATGACTACCTTGAAGTAGCAGAACTCATTTGGGTGATAAGGTGTGACGTGGTTTATGGACAACCAATGTCATGACAGTACACCTTATTTATAGGTTTTAACTGTCAGTGGTCAGTGATCCTCTGGAATTAGTTCTCCTCTTTCTCTGGCCTTTATTCAAAGCCAAAGAGTGAGCTCTGAATGTTGAGAATTTGGGATCTGGTAGAAAATGAACTGTGTGGGTATAAATTATTTTTTAAAAGTGTTTTAGACTTATAGAAAAATTGAGAAGATAGTAGAGCATTCCCATGGACCCCACACCGTTTCCACTTTTATTTTCTTACCTTAGTATAGTGCATTTGCTACCATTAACTAAAGGGAGTTGATACAGTAATAACTAAAAGTCTACAGTTTATTCAAATTTCCTTAGTTTTTAACCTAATTTTTCTTTTTGTTTCAGGATCCCATCCATGATACCATATTACATTTGGCTTCCATGTCTCCCCAATCTCCTCTAGGCTGCTAAGTTTCTCAGTTTCCTTTTTTTTTTTTTTTTTTGGTCGTTTTAGGACCGCACCTAGGCATATGGAGTTTCCCAGGCTAGGTGTCTAATCGGAGCTGTAGCCACCGGCTTACGCCACAGCCACAGCAACGCGGGATCCGAGCTGCATCTCTGACCTTCACTACAGCTCATGGCAACGACGTGAGCAAGGCCAGGGATCGAACCCACAACCTCATGGTTCCTAGTCGGATTCGTTAACCACTGAGCCAAGACAGGAACTCCTATGACTATATTTTTTTTAATGATTTTTATTTTTTCCATTATAGTTAGTTTACAGTGTTCTGTCAATTTCTACTGTACAGCAGCAAAGTGACCCATATGTGTGTGTGTGTGTATATATATATATATATACATTCTTTTTCTCACATTATCCTCCATCATGTTCCATTATAAGTGACTAGATATAATTCACTGTGTTATATTATACAGCAGGATCTCATGGCTTGTCCACTCCAAATGCAATAGTTTGCATCTGTTAACCCCAGACTCCCAGCCTATGACTGAATTTTTAAATGTTAATGTTTATTCCTTATAAAACTGTCAACACAATTTTTTGCGTGTGTGACATTTCTATTTTAAATCATTTAGGACTTTGGAGGACACAGTCCTCTTAAGCTTCCCACAACAAAAAGAACATGGTAAAAAGGAAAAGAATGAAAGCAAAAGGAACCTGAGATAGTTTCGATGGAAATTACTGTTTGGTCAAGAAGGCCTCGCCCATTCTAATTTCCTATTTGTTTTGCTTACCATCAATCACTCCAGTTGTAAATAGACTGGAGACGGAAGCATGTTGTTAAGGGGTGGGATCTTCCTGTCGCCATTGCCGAAGTGAGGACCCGTTTTCTAATAGGCTGAAAGCTGCTTCTTCCCGCCCTTTCGTGTCAGTTGCTAGGAGGCGGGATTATAGGATCCATAAAAGACAGAGTGCTCGAAGCCCCGCCCGTCCGATTGCGTGCTAGAGGCGGGTCTTGTGGCGGATAGGCTGCTGGCCCTGCCTGTTCCGGGTTAGTTGCCGGGGAGAGGCACGTGAGGAAGAGGCGGCGTGCGGCGACCATGGCGGGAGGAATGAAAGTGGCGGTCTTGCCGGCAGTTGGTACCGGGCCCTGGAGTTGGCCGGCCGGGGGCTGTGGGGCAGTGTGGCTGCTCCTGGTCCTTTCCGGCTGCTTGGTCTGCGGCTCAGGTACCGCCTGGGCAGCAGCTGTCGAGGGGGCGGGTGCCGAGGGGCTATATTTAGAAAAGTGGGGAGTGTCTGCCGGGCGCTGGCGGTTTTTCTTCCGACGGGCAAGTACGTGGTGCTGAGGAAAAAGGTTCATCCTCGGTGAATGGGCGCCGGCACTGAGGCGGCCTGGGGGAGCTACCCAGAGTGGGGAGAAGCCTGGAGCCTTATTGGCAGAGACCGGGAGGCCTGGACTGAGTGAGAATTTGCGTCGCGCTGTTTGGGCCTCCTTAAGTTTTTTGGTTAAGAGGAAGGTGACTCGAAGACTGAATGGGCAGGGCTACCACTGGAAAGGGAGCATCCCATTCACTCAACAAATGAGCAGCACTTGAGCGTGTGCTGTCAGGACGCAGGGCACGGGTAGCTGAACAGATATAGTTCACTGAAAAGCCGTGATCTCTGTCAGTGTCTGTCAGTTCTGCCCTTGTAAGATTCTGGCCCTATAGAATCGATCTGGAGCTGTTAAATTCCCGTTACCAAAAAAAGATATAAATGCTATTCAGCATCTAATTTCTTTTGGAAATTTATTCATTTCTCAAGCACATTTACTTGGTTCCTGTTACTGGTTTGGGGATGAAATCGTTTTCCTTTTACACTTGAATCCAGAAAACCTAGAATGTGTTTGTAAAACCTCCCCTGTACCCTTCATAAATACGCAACGGAAAGATAAGTGAGGTTTCCAAGCATCCACTGCGGGAGTTCAGACTCATGGGGTTAAGGATAATCTTATCTCCTAAACACAGATGACCTTTTACCTCTCCCATCGTTTGCTGATCTCTTCCTGTTAGGATTATCCTTAGCTGCAGCTTTAAGGTTGTCTCAGAATCCGTATAACTAGTTCCAAGGTGCAACGGCCTTCTGAAACGTTGTGTGTGTGTGTGTGTGTGTTTTTTTTAAGGAAGGGGGAAAAGGTATCCAGGAAGGTACTTTTCCAGAGGCAGAGCCCAGAGTAACATTTGAAGGGCTGCATATGATCTGAATGAACTCTGGCCAGATGTTTAACCTTAGAAGTTGTGTATTGTAGAGATGAAAGAAAATATGTATATCAGAATGCTCCTACATAATAATTGTGTAGTCAACAGTCTCGAGGTTTCTTTAATGAGTCTAGAGGAACAGGAGAAAGGTAAACTCGGGATAATTGTTCTTTATGGCCTAGAAGATCGTATAGGTGGGCTGCAAAGACAGTCATGTAATAGAATAGAACTTTCTAAAAGGAGAGGTACCTAAAGAGAAAATGAAGTACTTCAAAAGGCAGGGAGTTCTTTCTCTGGAGGTTTTTGAAAATTTTGATTATAAAAATAATGTGAGTTTATTTTAAACTATTTGGCAGGTACAATCAAGTATAAAGTAGAAAAAGCACTCACTGTTGATTCCATTAAGAAGCAGTCCACACTTTCTTCTGGTCTGTTTCCACATGTTTTTTTGTTAAAATTTTCTTTGAATTGATAGTACATTCATATGCCTGTCAGTAATCCAGTTCTCTTCCCCAGAGGCCACCAGTTGCTACCAGAGACAGCAACTGTTTCTCATTTGATTTTGTAGCATATGCAGTTTCCTGTGTCATTTAAAATTCTTCGTAAGTGTTATTTTTACTTCTAGGGACAGACCGTTTGGATTTTTTTTTTTTTTAGGATAGTCTCAGAAATGGAATTAGTCAATCAAAAGCTAAAATATATTTAAGATCCTTGCAACATCTTGTTAAAAATTTATGACCCACACCCGTGCCAGCATTGATTATTCCAGACTGAAACACCTTTGCTCATTTTTTTTTTTTTTTTGACCACACCTGCAGCATGTAGAAATTCCCAGGCCAGGGATCAAACCCAAATCACACAACGACCTGGGCCACACAGTGACAATGCCAGGTCCTTAACCTACTGGGCCACAAGGTAGCTCTCATCTTTGCTAATTTGATAGATTGAAAGTGGTATCTATTTTTATTTTTTTGCTTTTTTAGGGCTGCACCCGTGGCATATGGAGGTTCTCAGGCTAGCGGTTGAATTGGAGCTACAGCTGTCAGCCTACACCACAGCCACAGCAACACAGGATTGCAGCTGTGTCTGCGAACCACACCACAGCTCACACAATGCTGGATCCTTAACCCACTGAGTGAGGCCAGGGATTGAACCCGCATCCTTGTGGTAACTAGTCGGATTTGTTTTCACTGAGCCACGATGGGAACTCCTGAAAGTGGTATCTTAATTTACTTTGCATTTCTGGCATTAATAGTGAGGAAGCATATTCAGATGTTCATTAGTTACTTTATTTTCTGTTTAGACTTTTACATTTTTTTGGAGTGTGTGTTCTTTGCTCTTTGCCTCTTTATTGTGCTTACTATTTATTTTGATTTTTGTATACTTTTAAAATCCCTTGGAGTTCCCTGGTGGCCTAGAGGCTAAAGGATCTGGGATTGTCTCTGTTGTGACCTAGGTCACTGCTGTAGTGGCGGTTTAATCTCTGGCCCTGGAATTTCCAGATGCTGTGGACATGGCCAAAAAAAAATAAATAAATGAATACATAAAATCAGTTGATGAACTTTTTAACATATTAAGTGTATATGTATTTTATAATTTATTTATATATCTCTCTATAATATATAATTTATAATATATATATATATACTATTATATATCTCATATTTATGACAGAACTTTATTTTTTTTGTCGCCCCCTTTATCTTTTTAAATAGATTTATTTTTTTTGGAATTCTCCTGTCCTGTGGCACAGCCACAACTATTACCAGAGTTGCAACAGTGACAATGCCAGATCCTTAACCCACCGAGCCGCAAGGGAACCCCCAAAGATGATGGTTTTTAAGGAAACTTTTAAGTGTGAACTGGATTACCTCTGTATTACTTCTGAAGTAGAGGCTACATAAGAATTAGAAATTGTTTTTCATGATTTTTAGGGTCTATTCTGGTCTTCACAGAATTGTTGATTGAAAAGTAGGTTGAAAGTAAGTTCGTAATGAATGTAAGTAAATATGAAGTTACTAACTTTTAAGTAGCTGCGTAAAAGGTAAATACAATAAGCAAGTTGTGATTCACTAAATTCCAAGGAGATATTTTCCAAGAAGAATTAGATCATTGGACTCAGAAAGCGTTTTTTGGAATGTTTAATTCATTCTGTTTTTTAACGTGCTGGCTAACTCTGGGGAAAGGAAGAAAGGTGTTTATGTCCTTTTGTTATGGGTAAGCACGAAGTTGTAATATGAACATTCTGACAACTTTTATATGTTTAAGGTGATTTTGATTTAGTTCTGGGTTTTTTCTAGCAATTTAAACTATAGCTGGAGTGGTGGATTGTTTCCATAGATTTTTCCCCTTAATCTGAATTGGTGTATTTTCCTTCTTAAAGAATTTGCAAAGATGTGGCTGGCCAAGGTGCTGATTTCTTTTTGTAGGAAGGTTGCTGTTAGAAAGCTGTGTTTGTCTGTTTATTTACTGTGCTTTCCTTTGAATGGTGTGGAACTTGGGAAGAGGAAGAAGTAGGCTTTTTTAAAAAAAGTTGCTTTTTATAAAGATTTATCTTATAAAGTTTAAAAGCAGTGATGCATTTTCTTGGCATTTTTTTCAAAAGTATTTATATCTTACTACCCTTTTGAAAATAATAGTGGGCTTGTTCTATTAATACAGTATTTATATCTTACTACCCTCTTGAAAATAATAGTGGGCTTAAAAGAGGTGTTGTTTTCTATTACTTGCTGCTGTGGGAGAGGAGGGGTTAATAAATATGACTCTTGTTTTTTTTTTTTTAATTTGTAAATACAGTAGTTTTAAGCTTCACATAATCTTACTCTCTTACAGTCTCCAGAAGAAAAAAAACTCTTGATCTGTATTTGTAAGTGGGTGTTCTTTCAGTATATTTGTGGATTTGCTAGTAAGACAGATGTCAATAGGTTTTTGAAAAGGTTTTATTTTATGAAAAATAGGCTTGGAGGAAACCCAAAATACTATTGAATTAAACCCTGGTGAGAACTGATAGATGGTGTTCAGGACATGCTACTCCAAAGTATGGCACCTTGGCATATTGAGTACCTTAAGCTGAGGGAGTTTTAGAAAACAACAGAAGCTGGAAGGTCACTCTAACCTCCCCTCCTTTGCCCTTCTTCCCTGAAACAGGCCATCCTCCTGTGAGAGGTGCCCTTTCTGTACCTGGTGGAAGGAACATCCTGATCTTCAAAGATAAAGGGATACCAAGAAGAATCTTAATAAACAGGCCTTGCTCAGTTTCCCCCAGTTTATTACACTTACCTCATACTCAGCCTGTCATATTCATCCACATTCAGTTCCAGTATAAAAGTACTTAGGTCTACGAAGTTCCTGCTGTGGAAGCGGGTTAAGGATTTGGTGTTGTCTCTGTAGCAGCTTGGGTGGCTGCTGAGGCACAGTGGGTTAAGGATCTGATGTTGCTGCAGCTGTGGCGTAGGCTGCAACTGCAGCTGAAATTTGATTCCTGGCCTGGGGAACTTCCATATGCCGCAGGTGCGGCCAAAAAAAAAAAAAAAAAAAAAAAAAAATATATATATATATATATATATATATATATCTCGTAATATTAGGTTTTAACTCTTTAGGTCTTTATTTCCTTATGAAGGCTTTCATGTCACATGAAACATACTGGATAAATTTGTATGGATTCTCCTGTTAATATGTCTTTGTTAGTTTAGCTTTCAGACCCTGCTAGGGACCCTAAGAGGATCAAGGAAAACTTTTTCCTCCCCTGCAATGTTAAGACTGAATTAAAAAATACTGAGATATAATTTACCTACCATAAAATCCATCCTTTCTGTCTTTTTTTTTTTTTAAGGTAAGAAGTAGATTTGTAGAGGGAGTAGGAGCCATCACAGAAGGCGAGAGCTCATTGGGTTTTTAGGGGGATTTTTTTTTTGGTCTTTTTAGGGCCGTATCTGTGGCATATGGAGGTTCCCAGGGTAGGGTCAAATGGGAGCTGCAGCTGCTGGACTATACCACAGTCACAGCAACACCGGATCCGAGCCACATCTGTGACCTACACCACAGCTCACGGCAACACGGGATCCTTAACCCACTGAGTGAGGCCAGGGATCGAACCTGCATCTTCATGGATGCTAGTCAGATTTGTTTCCACGGAGCCGCAACGGAAACTCCTTATTGGTTTTTAATATATAATTGACCCTTGAACAACATGGGTTTGAATTGAGTGGGTCTGCTTACATGTGGAATTTTTTTTTAATGTTTTTTTTCTTTTTTCTTTTTAGGGCCACCTCCGAGGCATATGGATGTTCCCAGAGGCTAGGGGTCAAAATGGAGCTACAGCTGCCGGCCTACACCATAGCAAAGCCAGATCCAAGCCGCGTCTTGCCACATACACCACAGCTCATGGCAATGCTGGATCCTTAACCCACTGAGCAAGGCTAGGGATCGAACTTGCAACCTCATGGTTCCTAGTCAAATTCGTTTCTGCTGTGCTGTGACGGGAACTCCTACATGCGGATTTTTTTTCAGTAAGTATGTGCTGTAGTACTACATGACCTGTGATTGGTTGAATCCACAGATATGAAACTGTGGATCCAGAGGACTTACTAAAGTTATTTGCTGCTTTTTTTTTTTTGTCTTTTTGCGGCATATGGAGGTTCCCAGGCTAGGGGTCGAATCGGAGCTGTTGCTGTGGCTCTGACGTACACAGCCATGCCAGATCAGAGCCGCATCTGCAACCCACACCACAGCTCACGGCAACGCCGGATCATTAACCTACTAAATGATGCCAGGGATCGAACCCGCAACCTCATGGTTCCTAGTCAGATTCGTTTCCGCTGCACCACGATGGGAACTCCTATATGCTGCTTTTTGATGGTGTGAGGAGTCAGCGCCGTTAACCACGTGTAATTCAAGATGTATTCGCAAGGTTGCATGGCCATCACCGCTGAATAATTCCAAAATGTTTGCCTCACTCCAAAATGAGACCCCATGTCTCTTGGTGTTGACTCCCCATTTACTTCACAGGCCCTGGCAACCACTAATCTACTTACTGTCTCTGTGGATTTGCTTATTTTGGATGTTTATATAAGGAGTCATTGAACATGGGGCCTTTTTTTGACTGGCTTCTTTCATTCAGCATAATGTTTATAAGGTTCATCCATATTGCAGTATTTATCAGTACTTTTTAAAAAAAAATTTGATTTTATTTCCATCTTTAGATGTTTTTTTGTTTGTTTGTTTTTTGACTGCACCTGCAGCTTGTGGAAGCTCCCAGGCCAGGGACTGAACCTGCGCTGCCTTTTTGAATGGTCCCATAGTTGCGGTAACAACTGGATCCTTGACCCACTGCACCACAGAGGAACTTTTTTAGTACTTTTTTTTATGGCTGAATAATATTCCATTGTATGGATAATACCACACTTTATGTAGCTATTGGTTAGCTGTTGCACATTTGGGTGGTTTCTACTTTTTGGTAACTGTGGATAGTGCTGTAGTGAACATCTGTGTACAAGTTTTTGTGTGCATATATGTTTTCATTCTCTTGGGTACATACATAGGAGTGAAACTGCTGGATCGTGTAACAACTGTGTTTAAGTTTTCGAGGAACTGCTGAACTGTTTTCCAGAGAGGCTGCATCATTTTACATTCCTGCTAGTGATGTAGGAGGGTTCCAGTTTCTCCATATCCTTGTCAGCACTTGGTTATTGTCCTCTTTTTGATAATATCCATCCTACTGAGTGTGAGTGGTATATCATTGTGGTTTTGACTTGCATTTTCATAACAACTAATGATGTAGAACCTCTTTTCATTGTGTTTATTGGCCATTTGTTTTCTTTGGAGAAATATTTATTCAGATCCTTTATCCATTCTAAAATTTTTTTTCTTTTTATTATTGAGTCGTAGTACTTCATATATTCTGGATACTAGACCTTCGTCAAATATATGATTTGCAAATATTTTCTTCCATTTTGTGAGCCTTTTCATTTTATTTTGTTTTATATTTTGGCTGTGCCAGTGGTATATGGAAATTCCTGGCTCCAGGGGATTGAACTCACACCGTAGTGGTGACCTGAGCCTCTGTAGTGACACCACCAGGTCCTTAACCCACTGTGTCACAAGAGAACTTTTCATTTTCTTGATAGTGGCCTTTGAAACAGAGGTTTTAAATGTTTTGAAACCATTGTCTAATCCAAGGTCCCAAAGATTTAAACTTGTTTTGTTTTTCTTTTTTCTTTTTTCTTTTCTTTTTAAGGCCATACCTGAGGCATATGGAAGTTCCTGGGCTAGGGGTTGAATTAGATCTGCAGCTGCTTGCCTATGCCACAGCCACAGCAATACCAGACCTACACCACAGCTTGCAGCAACACCAGATCCTTAGCCCACTAAGCGAGGCCAGGGATCAAACCTGCATCCTCACAGACACTGTGTCAAGTTCTTTTTTTTTTGTCCTTTTGCCTTTTGTAGGGCTGCGCTCACGGCATATGGAGGTTCCCAGGCTAGGGGTCTAATTGGAGCTGTAGCTGCCAGCCTACACCGCAGCCACAGCAACGCAGGATCCGAGCCATGTCTGTGAACTACACCACAGCTCATGGCAACACTGGATCCTTAACCCCCTGAGCGATGCCAGGGATCAAACCCGCAACCTCATGGTTCCTAGTCGGATTCGTTAACCACTGAACCATGACGGGAACTCCTGTGTCAAGTTCTTAACCTGCTGAGCTGCAATGGGAACTCCCATCTGTTTTCTTCTAAGAGTTTTATTTATTTATTTAGTCTTTTTGCCTTATCTAGGGCCGCACCTGCGGCATATGGCAATTCCCAGGCTAGGGGTCTAACAGGAGCTGTAGTTGCCGGCCTTCGCCACAGCCACAGCAACACGGGATCCGAGCCGCATCTGCAACCTACACCACAGCTCACGGCAACGCCAGGTCCTTAACCCACTGAGCAAGGCCAGGGATCGAACCTGCAACCTCATGGTTCCTAGTCGGATTTGTTAACCACTGAGCCACGATGGGAACTGCCTTCTAAGAGTTTTATAGTTTTTGCTCTTCCATTTAGGTTTAAGACCGAATTTAACTTCAAAATTAGTTTTAGCTTTGCTCTAAAACCATTTCGAACTGATGGATGTCATCGCCTTTTTTGCTTGTGTAACTTTGGTTTTCTAAGGTTTGGTTGAGGTTTTTGTGTTTCGGGCTTTGATTTTTTCTTTTTTTTTTTAAGGCTGTACTACAGCCTATGGAGGTTCCCAGTCCAGGGGTCAGATTGGAGCTGCAGCTGCCGAATTGGAGCTGCAGCTGCCAGCCTATGCCACAGCCACAGCAATGTTGTATCTGAGCCACATCTCTGACCTACGCCAAAGCTTGTGGCAACACCATATCCTTAACCCACTGATTGAGGCTAGGGATCGAACCCGCATCCTCACAGACACTATGTCCCGCTGAACCACAGTAGGAACTCTTGGGTTGTTTTGTTTATTTAAACCCACTACTTTATACTGAGAACCAGAGAGATAACTCAGTTTCCCCTTAGAGTTGCACTTCATGAGTTGGTAAGTACATTGTAGAGCTCAAGGAAGAAGTAACTGAAATGTTTTGTGGTGAAGAAAGTACCTTGTGGCGTTCCCATCGTGGCGCAGTGGAAATGAATGCAACTAGAAACAATGAGGTTGTGGGTTTGATTGCTGACCTTGCTCAGCAGGGTAAGGATCTGGCGTTGCCCTGAGCTGTGGTGTAGGTCGCAGATGCGCTTCGGATCTGGTGTTGCTGTGACTGTGGCATAGGCCAGCGGCTGCAGCTCCAGTTGGACCCCTAGTCTGGGAACCTCCATATGCCATGGGTGCAGCCCTAAAAAGCAAAAAAAAAAAAAAAAAAAAAAAAAAAAGAAAAAAAAAAAAAAAAA